>CM062264.1:33555287-34125287 GCA_031216635.1 Dissostichus eleginoides | reverse complement strand
CTGCAAGATAAAGAACCACTCACTCAGGAGGGATCGTTTTCTCTTACAGGGGCCCTTTGTGTTTTTTTTTAGCTTTCCCTTTCCTGTTTTTGTGAATGTAAATAGTCTGCAAAGGCTAAAATACCAAAGTACCGAAAGAGTTTCTCTCCCACACACTCCCCCCCCCTTTCCTGAAACGCCTCCATTGGACTCCTTTGTTTACTTCTGTAACATAATGACATCAGTATGTAAAGCTCGCGTTTCTATTAGCTTGCCCTCCAACACATTGTACGTGATAGGCTAAGGGGCGGGACATCTCTAAGCTGTTGACCAATCACAACAGAGCCGGCCAGCTAACCAATCAGAGCAGACTGGGCTCTGGTTTCAGACAGAGTGTGAAAAGAGGTGCTGCAGCACAGGCAGTATGAGAACATTAAAGCATGGAGACATGTCACAGTAGAGACACTAGATACAAATATGAACCTGAAAAAAGGCGTAATAGGGTCTCTTTAAAACACAATGTTTTGCCAGTTCATTTCCCCACATCTGTGCTGTAGGGACATCTTTGATCTAGCTGTGATCAATGTTATTTTTTGAAATGAAGTTGCACATTTTTTAAGGGTGGATTATATCTCTTTTTTATATGGCTGATGTTTCGTTTCTACAGCATTTTGTATTGTACTGAACGATAAGCAGGAATCTTTCTGTATGTTTAAGTTCACTAGTGATGCAAGACAGGGAATAAATGAGAGGGAAAACGAAGACAAGGTCAGGGAGACCACAGTGACTCATCTGCTTTCTGGCGGCTAATGAATCCCAGAATACTCTGCGCAGGCCACCGAGTACAGTCACACAGGCATTACTTCAGCTGCTATTTCATGTTAATGCAGTAATTAGCTTCTGGAAGTTATTGATACACACATATTTCTCTGTGTGGATGGGTCTGTGTGAGAGTTTCCATTGTGTGTTGAACAACTTACCACCATTATCATCACTGCTATTGAGGCTACTTTACAAACGTATGCAGAGTAGACAGAATCTCACTTTTTTCTATACTTTTTACACCATTTTTTTTTTATCTCATGGCTAATTTCTTTACTTTCCAAGCAATCGATGCAGTGAAATCTCTGTGGTAATCCCCTAGAATAAATATTTCATGATCTTTTGCATTGCACAGTATATCAAGTCCAGTTGTCCTTGTGCTATTGTAGCTTCAGTATGCACCGTGGAGCTCTGTCAGTTGTCAAAGTCTCTGCTCCAATGTCACTAAGACAAATCCATGTATATTGATTTGCAGTCTACATCTACTGCAATTTTGAAAATAAATGCTGTTGAGAACATTACTTTCTTTGTGTTACCATTAAAGCACAGGGGCAGACTCTTCATTGGCATTTCACTAAGCTAATCTTTCAATCATACCTCCTCACAATTAGACTTTTTATTGTGTCATGATGATTATGAACAGATAAGTGATACTCATTTCCATAATGTTAATTGTTTCCATGCTTTCAGGGGCCCATTCCTTAGCTAGGTACTAAATATGCTGATTTGAAATCCAAGGACACTGCGGTCCATCTACATTTCACTCTGCTTTTATTTTATATATACGAAAAACATCTGTCAAACCGTGCTACTGCAAATTGAAACAGCAATTTCATTCAGATGTTTTCTGACGCTGATGACATGCGCTGATGTTGTCGGTAATGACAAGCTCAGAGTGGTGTTTATTTTAAAGGCACTTATGACCACAGCTATGAAAAGTCTTCTCTTTCCAAGCTGTTGAAATACCAATCACTTTTATAGTCTGTAGTCATTATCTTTTTCTTTGCCGGGTCGATAAAATGAAACAATTTCTAATCCTATCGTGTATATCTATTCAAATAAAAGTCACTGCAGGTACCAGTAGTCATCACATGTATTCTGTTCTTAACATGTTTTACACATATACACAATGTTGAATCATTCTTCATTTAGCACCTCCTTAACCCTCCTGTTGTCTTCGGGTCAAATCTGACCGATTTACTACTTTCATCAATCATAACTTTTTTGTTTTACATTCGATTGCATTAAGGCTTTATGATATACTTCACAGTAGACATTTAAACATATCAAATTGCTGATCACCACTGTCATTGAATTTTGTCAACTTTGTAACACCCATGGTGTTCCCAGTCAAAAATGACCGCCATAAAGAAAAGGAATTAGTAACCATCCGGATCAGATAAAACACACACACAAACACCCACACACCAACACACACACACACACACACACACACACACACACACACACACACATACTCTAGATGTGTGTCCCCCCTTTATGTGTCCCTCCCCCCACATGGATAACACCTGGCACATGCAATACATGTTCAGTGTCTATTCTTTGTATATTTACTGCAGTTGTTCATGTATACCAGTAGTCTGATACAATATGTACAGTTTGAAAGGGTGTTAAATGAAATCTGGTGGTGATTAATGTTTTTTGTGTTAATGTAATAGCAGTTAAAACAAGACCGGTCAAATTTGACCGCGAACACCAAAGTAAGGGGGGGGACACGAAGACAATAGGAGGGTTAAGCCAAGTCACTGTATCATATATGAATGTGACGTGATGTGAATCTGCACAAATTATCCTTCACGTTTACTGACAAAATAAGAAGAATACATTTCATTCTCTGACCTGTCTTCTCTTTCGTTTCCTGAAACTTCCAAGAATAATCCACACTGAGCCATGACTGATCCACAGTGATGCATGTATGATGTAAGAGGGCTTATCAGGTTTTTGAAAGCATTGAAATAGACAAGCATTATGTGCCATTTCTTGTACAGGAAACTGCTCATACGGCTCATTACCAGCTGCACAGTGTGGAAGTTAGACTGTTTATGAATAGGTTATTTATAACTTTCACTAAAACGTACAGAAGATTAAATAAACCTGAAAGGAAAAGTGTGACTTTTTTGAAAATATATGTCTTATTTTCTTGCTAAACACTTTCATGTCTGTAAACGCGAAGCTGGAGCCAGCAGCAGTTAGCTTATTAGCACAACAACTAGAAACAGCTAGCCTAGCTCTTTATAAAGGTAACAAAATCCGCTTACTAATCAATATTGTTTTTTGTTAGTATATTCCACACAAAAAACAACAAAGTTTAAAAACTAAAAGTTGTGGCTTTAGGCAGACTTATGTGCAAACTCACCAAAACAACAACACTCCAGGTATGAAGTGTTCCTGTTCAAAGAAAACCCCGCAACTTGTTTATTACACTGTGGTATTTGTGCCCATAAAAAACGATCTGTGGTAATTAATTAGTTTTGGAAGTGCTGGTTGGCAGATTTTGTTACCTTTGGCCGAGCTAAGCTAGCTGTTTCCACTCTTTCTGCTAAACTAATTGGCTGCTGGCTCAGAATTAATATTTACTGTACAGACGTGAGTGTGGCATGGATTTCCCATCAAACTCTTGACAAGAAATCAACTAGGCCATTCCCCAATATGTTAAACTATTGCTTTAAAGTCAAAGAACCAGGCTTCTCCGATTTTTCAAATTCTTACAAATCTCCCCTCCCTGCCTCCCATCATTTTTTGACTCTCTTCCCAAAGTCTTCTCTCCTGGGTAACCTCAGGGATAGCCTAAAGACTTATTTCCATTTTATCATCCCTTGACCTGATCACCCCCGCTCACCGGTCAGCTTCAATCTCCGTTCATACTGCAAAAAAGCTTTACTCCGTATTCTGCTGAGGCGTGCTCTTTGTTAGCTCACTGCATGTAATTGTCCTGCAACTGTCTCTCTTGAACCGAAGCGTGTGTCTTAACTTTCTGTAAATGCAAGCGATGTGTGTGTGTGTGTGTGTGTGTGTGGTGTGTGTGTGTGTGTGTGTGTGTGTGTGTGTGTGTGTGTGTGTGTGTGTGTGTGTGACAGACAGGAAGCAGACTTCTGTTCGGGAGCCCAGCGGCTGGTAAGAAACTAACAAGAAACTTCACTCTAGTGAGAAATAGTGGAGAGGTTGTGGTGAAATAGATAGAAAGATAAATAGGGTGTGTATGCAACTCCTCCATTATTCCAATGTGTGTGTGTGTGTGTGTGTGTGTGAGTGAGTGTGTGTGTGTGTGTGTGTGTGTGTGTGTGTGTGTGTGTGTGTGTGTGTGTGTGTGTGTGTGTGTATGTGTGTGTGTGTGTGTGTGTGTGTGTGTGTGTGTGTGTGTGTGTGTGTGTGTGTGTGTTAAACTTTTTTAAACATTTGCAAGATAGAAGAACTAGGTCAGCTTATCAAAGTACGGCCATGAAGCAATACAAGTTCTGAGTGGCTTTGATACATTTTACATCAAACGGATACACTACAATGATACAGTAAACCCTCAGTATCTTTACTAAAGAGATAAATGGAAAAATAACTGTGTTAAGATGCTACACACAGTACACAGCAACTTTTAAGTGTTTACAAAAGTTTTATGAACTTCTTCTATAGATGCTGCTGTTAAACAGCCGTAGGTACTTTTCTATCCATATCAGAAGAATCTAGGTTGACAGAATAGTAACGTGACTTGTAGCAACAACAGCCTTAGGGAAGGTGTGTGGGAGGGGAGGGTGTGTGTGCATGTATGAACACAATATTCACACACACTCATATTAACACCACTGAACTGCACGGTATATTGCACTTTTCTGCTGGACTCCAGACAGCAATACATTCATTCTTAGCAATAACTTGCATCTCTGAACACCATGATGGTAAGCATTTAAGATTAAAGGGGACCTATCATGCAAAATGCACTTTTTGATGTCTTTTATACATAAATATGTGTCCCCGGTGTGTCGGGGAACTCACGCAGCGTCAGAAAATAAAACCCTCTCTCTTTTCCTCCGTACCCAAATCTCTAAAAACGGGGCTACAACGGAGCTGATCCAGATTTGCGTCCGATATGACGTAATATCGGAAATGTAGGTTGGCTTTACACCCACGGCCCTATCAGAAACATGGCTATCAGAAACAATGCCCGACTGTTTTGGACGTAATATGGTCGGGGTTTACATTAGCATCGCTAACACTCGGCGCTAACCTGTACTGGAGAGCATGTGTGTGAAGAAGCAGGAAATAAAAAGGAACTCACCTTGTGGTATAACCGGCAAGAGAGAAAGCCTTTGAGCTCCATACTGTTTCAGAAAGAATCCTTGATAATCCATGATATGGCGTTTCATCACGGCAGAATGTGCCGGTAGAATCTCCCGCATGAGCTCAGCCCCCTCTTCTTTTTTTATCAATTTTTTTTTTTTTTAAAGCTTTATACCCCAAATCAGCACTTTTGAAACAGGAAGTGAAATAGAGGGATATGAGGCATGGCTAGAATGGGTGATCTGTTTTGTATTTTGAGCAAAACACTTCATAGACATGTTTTTTATAGATTTTTATATATCTGAGACCTATGCTATTGCCTAAACATAGCATGATAGGTCCACTTTAAGTTATTATTATGTTTGATTGCATTAGATGTTGAGGGATAACCAATGTGACAATTACAACCAACCAACTACAGAGCTGTAAACACAACGATTTACAATAAAGCAGATCATCTATAGGGCTGATACTTATTTGTTAATATTCATTTGAATTACTCAGCAATGCAAAAAGTCCAAACTGTCAAGAGAGATCAACATTTGGTCAGCATTTCAGGTCTTCTTGTCTAAAAAGAATATGAAATAGGTCTTTGGTATCTGCAAGGTTAAGACATTGTGATCTACCACACAAAATATGTCAGTAAAAACACCACTTGTGAATGATTAATAATAATAATAATACATTTTATTTGGGGGGCGCCTTTCATAGCACCCAAGGACACCTTACAGGGCATAGGGGCAATATAGGGAACAATTAAAACAGTGGATTTAGTGAAATATCAGCCGGGGTAAGACAAGACAAACAACAGGAAATGGACTACAGAAGGACACAAAAGGATTAAGCTTTACATGTCTGCTAACAAAGGGCTAAACTAAACTACTAAACGTCATCTTGTTTGTTTTGTTTAAAGGTTAGCTTTTTGCATCTGGCAAATTAAATTATGCATACTGAATCATAAAATGGTGATTATGTTGATCAAGTATAGTAAACATTTGAATGCTACGGACCTTATTTTCTACAATAATCCAAAAGCAAATAGTCATTCAACTTGCTTTCCATCAAGTAGACCAGTGCAACGCTCATTAGACAGTTTTCGAAACTTTTAAATGGAGGGGGCTGCATCCACACCACCACCACATGTCATGATGCCCCTTATTTCCCCAAAAGACATGCCCACGCAGAAACAATCTCCTGCACATATTAGGTTTACTGTATATTTCCGAGGACAACGAGGACATGGTGGACCCTCACGCTGTGGCTCGACAGAAAGAGCACAGTGAAGCTTACAAAGCACTCAGCAATTGTCAGGCTCGATGCCATGCATTTCTCCAACAGCTTGCACTCTGTTTCCATCAGATGTAACACACAGTCTGGCACTGCAGCCAGTCAAACCTCGTTAGTTGCTTTAGCCCCTGTTTACAGAGACTGGGCATTTTGTCATGTTGGATTTTGTTCATCTTAAATGCGGTAGGGATTGTTTGATCGAGGAGGGAAGTTAGGTTTGTTTTTTAGCTGTAGGCTGCTTCAACAGCTTGAGGTGAGCTGATCTAGATCCCCCCTCGACAGCACCAGAAACACACTTTGTAAATGGGCGTCTTTATGGCACCACAGAGTTGTCATCACAGTCTGTTTTTACTTTAGCGGAGGCCCGGCAGGATCAGCAGAGTGGCATTTGAAGCTCACGCCGTTGACTCGCAAACAGCGCTGCTTCACAGAGCCTACATAACTAGTTCACAAGCTGTTCTGTCGCACATGTTGCCTTCCATCACGCCGCTTTGAGAGACTGAAATAAAGTAACGTGTTCCCTCCTAAATCTATTTTTCATTAGCTTTAAGCTCTGTGTTGTGCAAGCTGTTTGATTTCAGCCGTGCCGCCTTTAGAGCTTTGGCTCAACACATCAAAACTCCTACATCTCCTGCAGCTCCTAAAACCTGTGGAGGATCCTTTTCTTGTTTTTCAGGCCAGAAATAGGAAACACAGTGTAGATACAGGCGAACACATATGCCAGAAAGGCAATTTGATAAAACATTTGCATATTTGAGTTCACAGCTTCAACAAAGGAAGAAAAACTGGAGTATTATGTGTTTGATAACATGTACACTGCCATGTTATTGAGCAGGGAGAAGAAGAAAAAGCAAAAATATGACAATAACATAATATTATTTCACCTCCCTGCACCTGTAACTTTTGCTGAATCCTTTTCAATTTCCCCACTGGGCTTTCTATGTCTAAGGCACAGTGGTTACCTTAGTGTGTGTGGTGTGTGTTTTTCTCTATATGATTCACACACCAGCCTGAGAATGTGTCGAACACCACATCTCTTAAGGTGTCTGAGGACCTCAGGGGCTCGATATAATATAGTTGTTTTCTACTTATTTTCTAAGAATGCTCCATTCCCGACGGTGTGCTTCCATCCAGCATAATGCTCTTTATTGTGCTGGAAGGACAGGATATATTTGTTTTGCCGTCTAAAGGATGTATTTGCTGTCTCTAAGCACTGAAGGCTGTACATTGAATACTGTAGAACTGCAGCGCGTACAACATGATTCAGTTCGTAAACTTTGTATATATTGTACTTGAATGTTTTCTATATCTTGTAACCCTGATGAAGAGAGCTGAGCGTAAACACACTGGATTATTATTTAACTCCATTTGTCACCAAAGTGTTTCTGAATCACTTATTGCTCTTATACAGTAGTTCTCATATCCAAGCACTCATTTTCCAAGACAATTTGTTCCATTGAGTGTTTCCTAAACCAATCAGCTCATGTTGACCTTAGGCTAAAACGACATTAGAAATAGCATTTAGTTACAATTGTGTTTCTTGAGTGGGAACAGTTAGCAGTTATTATTTTGTTGAGCGAGCAATCTGTATACAGCAATCTGCTGTGTATTCTTTCAGTCAGGCTGCGGCTGCCTTGAACTTTTGCACTGCAATTCATTTAGCCGTGAATTTCAACTATTCATCCTCTCAAAGCGGCAATTATATTTATGTATTTATTTACCTGCAGCCAAGAGTGCAGTGCATAATTAAAACCAAAACGATGCAGTTGGCAGAGATGGAGGTTTTGGATACCTTTAGTTTACATGTAATGAAAGTTACAAATAACGACAACAGGATACATATTATTGTTATATTAGTGCAACGACATACGGCTGTATACTAATGGGGTGGTCAGTGTCGGAGGGTCCATGGTTTGATCCTTGGCTCAGATACCTAACCCCAAATTGCTGAGGTAAGCATGTCTATAGTATTTGAAAGCTGTTTTGGATAAAAATAGTCAACTAAAAAGACATGAACCAGATAATGTGGGATAAAGGCAATTGTTATTTTAATAAAACTATAAATATTATGGTCTTAAAATACTCCATTACAAGTAGGAATCCCGAGATTAAAATGTCACTTAACCCTCCTATTGTCTTCGTTTCCCCCCCCCCCCCCTTACTTTGGTGTTCGCGGTCGAATTTGACCGGTCCTGTTTTAACTGCTATTACATTAACACAAAAACCATTAATTAGCACCATATTTCATTTAACACCCTTTCAAACTGTAAATATTGTATCAGACTACTGGCATACATGAAAAACTGCAGTAAATATACAAAGAATAGACACTGAACATGTATTGCATGTGCCAGATGTGATCCATGTGGGGGGAGGGGCACATAAGAGCGGGAAATGTGTCAAATTGTTCTGTGTGTGTTTGTGTGTGCCAGGTGTGATTCACATGGGGGGATTGGGCACATAAGGGGGGGGGAACACATCTATAGTGTGTGTGTGTGTGTGTGTGTGTGTGTGTGTGTGTGTGTGTGTGTGTGTGTGTGTGTGTGTGTGTGTGTGTGTGTGTGTGTGTGTGTTTTATCTGATCCGGATGGTTACTAATTCCTTTTCTTTATGGCGGTCATTTTAACCGGGAACACAATGGTTTCAAAGTTGACTAAATCATCCAAAATTCAATGAAAGTGGTGATCAGCAGTTGTATATGTTCAAATATCTACTGTGAAGGATATCATAAAGCCTCAATGCAATCGAATGTAAAACAAAAAAGTTATGATTGATGAAAGTAGTAAATCGGTCAGATTTGACCCGAAGACAACAGGAGGGTTGAGTGCAACACTTCAGTACTTGTCTCTAACATTCTGTTTCTTAAATGTCTCTCACAAAACTCCTCTTTTGCTCCCTAGTTGCGTACTTACGGAGCTACTTCAGAGGCATCAGGTGAAACTGTCAACCGGTGAGCTGGATCGCATCCATTGTTCTGCTCTGATGGATCATTTGCAACAATCCAGAGATAAATCTGCTTTCTATTTTTGGGCTGACAGCCTCTACCTGTAACCAGCCGCCTGCGAGCCCCCCCCCCCCACCCAGACAGTGACCGGCCTAATGTCTGGTCGCAGTGGCTTCCTTGAAGTGCCCCTGCAAGTTAATAAATTCTGAGCCATCTGTTTCCATACAGCCCCTTTCCATTACCAGGTGCCCCCCCCCTCCTTGGACCTCTATCTAATTAACTTCCCTCTCTCTGCCTCTCTTTGTGCCCACATTCAAACTGGGGAAGGGAGGTAGAGAAAGGTACATTTGTTTAACCTGATGTTTTGAGGCAAAGTAAACAGTACGGTAACCTATTTAGCAGCAATGCTTTTTTCTGTGATTTAGCAATGATGTTATTAATAACCATGTGGGTCTGAAGGGTACTTAACCATGCAATAAAGAGATGGGGCATTGAGTGCCACTGTTGTGCCTTCGCTTTGGAGAGGAACACTAATTGCTAGTCGGGGAATCTAATGAAAACCCTCCAAACAAATAACAAAGCAGACAGTGAAGAGTGTATGAAAGTAGAACAAAGGGAGGAGAGCAATGCAAGGAGAGAATGCATGAAATCATGGAAATAATAAACACTGTAGCTACAGCTAATAAAGGCAGTTAATGCTTCACAGACAGTCATTCAAAGTCGCAAAGAGAAACAATAAAAATGCCAGGCATGAATTGAGGAAGGTATTAGAGATCAACAAAACAAGTATTTATAGTAAGTATAAGGGAAGTAAAAACAAATAA
This sequence comes from Dissostichus eleginoides, assembly GCA_031216635.1. NCBI lineage: Eukaryota > Metazoa > Chordata > Actinopteri > Perciformes > Nototheniidae > Dissostichus > Dissostichus eleginoides. The sequence goes on along the minus strand of CM062264.1, from coordinate 34,115,141 downwards.
TATAAAAAGCCTTTCTGTGAAACATGTTTTAGGAAGAGATTTAAAAGCTGACCCAAAGGGACAAGAAATGATCTTATTCCATCATTGGGTGGCTTTCTATCAAATTATCATGTGCAACATGTTCTGCTCCCAAAGATGTCGTGTCCTTTCTAAGGATGAATGCTGTTATTGGAAACAGAAATGACAGAAGGAAGAGAAACAGCTCTCTGATGCTAAAAAAGACTAGCATTGCCCATAGCATATAACGCTTTTAACTACTTTTAGCTGTCAGAATCTAACTGAAAGCATCAACCATCAAAGCCATTAGGGTGCCAGAGTGCCCCTGTGGTTTTGCCATTAGCCCATAATATATCGGCAACAATATGCCAGAGCAGCACTACAGTATCAACATACAGACACTGAGGGAAAAAGGGTGGCACATAAATAGCATAGCCAAAAGAGCACAACACTCCATACGAGGTTAGGATTCCCCATTGTGGAAGAAATGTAAGTTATGTGTCCACATTAAGCTGTAATGTTCTCAGAGACGATGATGCCACTTTTTATGGTAAGGCTGTTGACTATTCATGAAAATCATAGAGGTGGCTGTAGGAGATTAGATTCCTGCTGTTGCGGGAAACACTCATAAGTCCAACCAGTAATTTCCATGTTTCTACCTGATCAGACGGTTTATGTGGTTCTTTATAGAAGTTGCCAGCTGTGTGACCCCTAAGGCCCACAAATCTATTCATAAACTAAATAAGGATGCATGGTTGTCAGTCGGAAAAATAAGGGCTTCTTTTCAAAGATACAAGGTTTGTACCCAGTGGCAGCGATATTTCTGACACATGTTTGAGTCATTTCATTTGCATGAATCCTATGCATATTACATCGCTCCGACCTGTTGGCTACCACAGGAATTGTCATCATCGGTTGCAGGCAATAATAGTAAGTTACTGCTGCTTGTCATATGCCATCCTGCTTCCGCCATAATTTATGTTCACGGGACCATTGTCTTGAGGCCCGGGGGGCATTTTGTGTGCCTCCGATTCCGGCTTTATGACGCAAGGAGCGGAGAGCCTCCACCAATGCCAAGTGAACCAAAACCTTTCGCATGCCGAGAAGCTCCTTTTCCAAATGAATGTTTCACTTCCCTTCCCAAATTGAATCTGCGAGATGCGGAGACAAACGCACGGGTTTCCTGTTGACAGTCAGAGAGGGCTACATACGAACAAAACGAAAGGGAGGGTGATCAGGATGGTTTACATCTCTGAGGAACTCATCCGGAAGGGCATGTCCCTCATTACACCTGTTTGGAGAGAGGTCACGTTTTGCCAGTTAACACTCTCCTCCGCGTCCTCCACCTGCAGCGGGTTAGGGAGGGAGGGAGACGTCTCTGACATGACCTCCAGTGAAGTGAGCATGTCGGGAACTGCTGGAGATTGGAGGCGGAACCAATGCCGAAGAGAGAGAAACACATGCCTCGCAATCAGCCATGAAATGCAACCTGGCACCGATTGGACTGAGCCTGCAGGGAGCCTCCATAGACCTCAGCCTGCAGAACAACAGGGAGGGAGAGACGGGTAGAGGGTGAGGGATGCGGACGGTATGGAGAGGGTTGTGGGGTACGAGGTCATTCTACCTCACAGGGTGTTTTATTAATGTAATTAAACACGGGCGAGCTCTCTGGCTCTGCATCATACCTGACCTCCACAGCAGAGGGAAGGGAAGGGAGGGAGAGACAGGGAAAGGGAGGGCGAGGGAGAGAGGTAGGGATAACAAGGACATGAGATTGGCAGGATAAGGCGAGATGAAACAAGAGAGGACAGGGCTAAGCAAGAGGGATAAAAAGAGATAGATGCAGCACGATGCAGGAGTGAGAGGGGAAGATTTGAAATTTAGTATGAGAATTAGTGCGCAGGAAAGCCAAGTGAGCCATGAAGGAGTCAAGGCCAGTGCATTTGAGGAAAGAGAGGTCAACGTGAGGGCAAACAAAGGCCTCTGGGCCTGGTGCGCAATGTGAGGAATGTCATGTAATCATATTAGACACATCTCGCTGCGCTGTAGAAACAAAGGGTTGGGCTTTCTCTCTCAGCATAATTATATTGTTGAATAATATTTTATTTCCGAAGCTAGTTTTCACTTTCAGAAAAGTGTTTTTCATATGCTCCTTTTTTATCATATTAAATACACTTTAAAGGGTCAAAATCATCATTAAAGCCCTCTCTAAACAGTTTTTCCCACCCACAGAAATCTCTGATATGAATTAACAAAAACTATCCAAACTTTTTCAGAAAGTTTTGTGTAAGACCCCGCCGCTCAGAGTTAAAAGCAAATTGAGAAAATGTTTTTTTGATAACTTTAAAGCTGAACAAATTAACATCACACTCCTTTCTTAATATCTGATGAAATGACTGCTCTTAACACATCCTGCGCCGGGGGATAACATGGCTTTGTTCTTGTGCAAGAAAAAGATAATACAGAGGAATAAGAGAAGGAACAAATGCAACCATAGAAGTGGTACAAGTGTGTGTCTTGTTCTGATATGTAACTTTCTGTGGACTATGTTTGCTCTCACATCAAAAAAGTAGTAATCTAAAAGTTAGAAACAATCTGTTATCTGATTTATGGAACAGCAATAAAAGCTGTTTGAGGCTAAAGAAATAGCTTATTGCTAAATCACACACCTGCTCTAAAGTCTTATGGGCCTGTCATCGATGAAAAAGGTGCCTTTCTTTATCCAGAGTTGGCTCAGAAACATAAGGGCCACAAGCCTTAAAACCGCAGTGTTCTGCTTTATTGTTCTGTTTGTTTGGCTTTCTCTTAATTCTGTGTTTTTATTTTAACATTGTGTTTAGCCATGTAGCTTTAACAACACCTTGCCAATACTTTATTGAGACATATCATGAAAAACTCACTTCTTAAGTGCTTTTAAACATACATTTTGGAGAGGTTTTATAGCAACAAACTGTGAAATAAAACAACGGGTTGAGAACCACCTTTTGCACAAATATCTTTCTCCTCTTTTTCTTGCTAGGACTCTCGTTTTAGACAGATGTTGAATTCAGGTATATGAAGAAAGACCTGATGAGAAAAAGAATCCCTTTTAACATTAAAGCAGGTAAATATGTTATAGTAGAATCCTAAAATACAAATATGAACCTCAACTTGAGCATAATCTATCCCCTTTCATTTGAACCATAACGACATTGTACGCTTGTTTTTTAGGTATATAAAATAATGTATGAGATACTGTAAGAACATATTAAATCCAGTGCCATTACAACATGTCTTGGGGGAAAAATCCTCCATTTCCTTCTGATACTTAATTGCTTATGAACTTACTAACATACATTATGAAGGTGGATAGATGGACATGTGATTTCCAACACAGATGAGGCTCAGGTTTTTTACAGAGTGCTGCTATAAGGAACGGTAGGCGAGGATTCACCACTCAGTGTGACAGCTTCAAGCACAACCCGTCAAAATCCATTTCTCATCTCCACGGCCCACATTAGACTTCCTGTCAAAATAATTGCATTTCTCTGTATTAATTGACGACTTATGATGAAAATAAGAGCTGTCGGGGAATGCATCAAACTACAGCAACAATAATAACAAAAGCAATAACCAAACAAATATCAAATGGACAAATGAGAGAGAGTGTTGGATGTGATTGATGCCAAGTCCAACCACACAGTGTTTATGTGCTCAGAAACGTAATGCTCCACAATTGACAGGCTTGATGACTGTATGTATTAAACAGCAAACAGTGTGTGTGTCCATGCACGCATGTAGAATTCATATTAGCTAGAGATTTAGCTTGGGGGGGGAATTATAACATAATTAATAGAGCATGAATAAGGAACTTGTAATCCGTGTCAGACTTGAATTACTATCCAATAATGCTTATTTCAATACACAAAAAGCCATAATCCCATTTATCTGTAAGCTTTCCTATTGTCATCAGCGTTTACACAGCAGAATATCAATGCAGACACACGCAATCATTACATTATTGATATGAAAGTTCATTCGTCCTTTGCCCTCTAAGTTCAGCACGGCTTAATGAGGTATATCTATTTTTCTCAGGTATAAATACATTTACAACTGCCGCATGATGGTTATGAGCAGAATGTCATTAAAGTGTATGCTTGCCTCAAGTGTAATGGACTGAGAAACCATCACACACAGTTAACGATGCATGCACAAAGTGTGTCCACGTATACAATTAGAGATGCTACGATGTACTGTACTCGCCTGTTTGACTTTGCCATTTATCATATTTTCTGCTTCTGAACAACAACGTGCCATTGACAGGAAAAAGGGAGCATTGGTCCAGTGCGTGGAAAAGATTGATGAATGTGGTACCTTGACCTTTTTGTCACATAAGTCCCACAATAACCCCTTATATATACATTTGTTTTTCATGCTATTTTTTCCAAGAAGCAGCAGCCTTTGTGAAAAGGCTTAAGCATACGGAATATTACAGATTTCTGAAAAACACAATGAAAAAGCTAACGTTAGGCAATACACAGACTACATCACATTCCCATGGCTTCATGTCACCTCCACTAAGCTAAAGGTGGCTAATATTCGGCGTGATGGTGTTCGGTCTCATTTAGTAACTTGTTAGCAACCGTCATTTTGAATACAAAAGGAGTAGTATTTTATGTTGTAGAACAAAATGTGAAAATCTCAAAAAAACATTTGGCATCGAGACAAGGGAACAGGAAGTAGTAAAATCTAACTAATTTCACAGTTTTAGGAAATTCCTGCACCACTCTATAGTACTTGGATGTTTGAGTGCTTTTGCTGCCAGTTCCATGAAACTTATTTTCAATGCATTACTGGTATTCATGTATGGATTTAGACATAAGCAACTGAACCAGTAGGCAGTCAGTGTGAGCAGGATAGCAAGAGGGAGGCGAATGAAACATTTGTGAATTTATTAAAACTTGGGCGTTGGACAAGCTTACCAAAACCTACCAAAACCTAAAAGGTTTGCTCAAAAAAATATATTTCTTCATTTTTTGTGCAGCTCACTAGTCGAGACAAAGCAAGAAATGAGGTTGATCAATAGAAGAAATTCCCAACGGCACCCACCTTTGACCTTATTATGTTGATTAGAGGGCCATAATCAATAGAGTCAAAGGTTGTGCTTAGGTCATACAAGACCAATATGGTGCACTCTCATGAATCAACAACCACCAATAAATCAGAACATATGAGCACAAAAACACACTGAAGCTTCTCAAAAAACAATACAGCTCTTCTTGAAGTGTTCAAAAACAAGTTGTCCAGAATAATAAGGTCATTTCAAAATTTGAATAACTTGCTTTTTACTTACTGTAAGTGCTAAGGCCAGAACATTTCAGCGCCCCCTCCTAAAAATATCTGGAACACATCCAGATGAAAAAGAGCTGTTTTGAATAGAAAGCAAGCAGGGCAGGGCCTACAGCCCTCATAACCTCTCTGAATACCTTTGTAGGAATACTATCAAGGGGACCAGCCGAGGGCCTCATATGTGAAACAATCTCAGTGAGAGTACGCAAAGAAATCGGCCCTAAGCGATTCAACAAATTAGGGAATGGGCAAGGGAAGTCCGAAGCAAAAATTAAAAAAAAAAATAGAGGAGTTGGAGGAGTGATATTAGTCCTTCCTCACACTGAGCAAACCTGGGGGAAATATTTCAAGGCTCGTTTCATGTCCATCGGATAATCCAAACATTTGAAAACCATTTCAGGTTCCAAGTGATATCACCAATCTTCTGCACTCTCCCTTGCAGGAAATTAAGCTCCACGTGTGAGAGCTTCCTCTGGAGTGAGTCACTATCTCCCATCAAACTTTTTTTGGCTGTGAGATGGTGATGTGAGTTGCTTACTAGTGATACCAATGTGCATGGACATTAGAGCTTAGGTTAAGTTTTCTTATTCTGTTATATTCTTCCCATGGATATTTATCTCAGCATGCTAACAGAATGGCACATTGGGGCCAGTTAAACATTTTAATAGGAGACACTACAGGTGAATAGGGTAAACCATTAAGCCATTAAACGTCCCCATGTTGATTACTCACATTAAAGAATTCATTTTTGTACAACATGAATTTCGGAATGTATTATTATGCAAATGAGACATTGTCTTATTATATGTACTATTCCCAGATCAGAAAACAGAAAATTGGATAAAGCAGGATTCAAAATGCTTCTTTTATTTTGTTTACATATTCAGTTTAAAGGTTTTTTTAAAGTGGGAATGTTGTATATCATAATATCACTCAGAAAAAACTTCAGCCATAAAAATGTTTGGAATAAAAGAGTAAAATGTTAGAAAAGTCCGACTTTGAGTGATATATGAACAAAACCCTCTATGCAAACCTTCAGATCATAGATAGCAATGAAACTGGTGAAGTTGTTCATGTATCAGAAATGTCATTTTGGGAAAAATCTGCCTCTGAAGTTATTTTGTATGCTTTCTACGTTTACCTAAAGCAGTATCTAATGATCTCTTTGATTGAATTTAGGAGAGATGTACAAATGAAAGTAGACCAAATGTATAAAATAAACTCTTTCACAAGACTGAAAGAAGACAAAATAGCCATGAATATCAACCAGTGCATGAAAAAACAACGTGTTGGCTGTAGTGTCACACTTAATACCTTTTTCAACACAACAACCCATAAGAGTGAAGTAACATCAGCAGATACGCTGCATTCGCAATGTTTAAGTGATCTTACTTCTAGGGGTTTAAGTGTTGTGTTTGAAGACAAATTCAAAGCATTGTCATCAGTCACAAGACCCGCTATATTTCTGTCTTCAAATTCTCTAGAGGATTTACTGTACATTCATATTGGATGAATCTGCAGCACGATTTATGCCCAATGCCAGCGTTCAGTGCCATTGTATACAGGTCCTTAAATCCACCTACATCTGATTGGATTAAACACAAAATATGTCTTCAGTAGTTTCTCCAACATGTCATGACATCATCAGCAGAGACACTGAGACACTATGATTACCAACACTCTTACAGACAGCACAGCATATATTTATAGCTCTGCTTAATAGTGCTATGGAAGGTTTCTTACATGATTTTATTTGATAAATATAAATCTTCTTTTATGCACATCAGTTTTTAATTAAAGGTCACCTATCATGCTATTTTTAGGCAATAGCATAGGTCTCAGATATATACAAATATATAAAAAACATGTCTATGAAGTGTTTTGCTCAAAATACCAAACAGATCACCCATTCTAGCCATGCCTCATATCCCTCCATTTCACTTCCTGTTTCAAAAGTGCTGATTTTGGGTATAAAGCTTTAAAAAAAAAAAAATTGATACAAAATAAAAAGGAGGGGGCTGAGCTCATGCGGGACCCGGCAGCTACTGTCTAAACTAAATACTGCCGTGATGAAACGCCATATCGTGGATTATCAAGGATTATTTCTGAAACAGTATGGAGCTCAAAGGCTTTCTCTCTTGCCGGTTATACCACAAGGTGAGTTCCTTTTTATTTCCTGCTTCTTCACACACATGCTCTCCAGTACAGGTTAGCTCTGACTGTTAGCGATGCTAATGTAAACACCGACCATATTACGTCCAAAACAGTCGGGCATTGTTTCTGATAGCAACGTTTCTGATAGGGCCGTGGGTCCACATTTCCGATATTACGTCATATCGGACGCAAATCTGAATGAGCTCCGTTGTAGCCCCGTTTTTAGAGATTTGGGTACAGAGGAAAAGAGAGAGGGTTTTATTTTCTGACGCTGCGTGAGTTCCCCGACACACCGGGGACACATATTTATGTATAAAAGACATAAAAAAGTGCATTTTGCATGATGGGTCCCCTTTAATGCATTGAAAAAAAGTCATGGGGAGGGAAAAGTTGAAGTGTTTTTTAGTGAGGGAGTGAAGTACGCAGTACACAGAGAGCATGGCATTGACCACCGACACAGGTCAAGTTTAATTTTCTTCAGAGCACTTCAGCTGTGTGTACAGCATTAAGTATGCTCAGTGAATCCCACACACAGTGTACCCATCTTGGCCAACATAAACCACACACTGCTGTTTACATATAAACTTGATTATGGGTCATTTGTCATTTCGACTTTACATTTACTGCCGATTTTACTTTTTATTCCATATATTATTCCTTTTTATTCCATTCCATTGCAATGTAAATACTGTTATATTTATATTTTACTATATTTTGAATTATTTTTTAGATTTTTTATAGTTCTCTATCTGTTTTTTAATTGTTGTTTTACTTTTATGTATGCACCACGACACCTAGTCAAATTCCTCGTAAGTGTAAACCTACCTGGTAATAAACCCGTATCTGATTCTGATTCTAATGTGATGTGCAATATTTGCTCAACAGACATAGCGAAAATACCATGCGCAATTAAACCACTAGGACAAGTTGTGCTTTTTTCGCAAAGATTGACATGTAATTGGACCAATAATGGCTGATTAGTAGTACACAGATTTCAGATACTACTTAATGGCAAAATACTTTCTTTACTATTAATGTTTGTAAAGCTTTAAGGGTCCCCAACTTTCAATGAAACCTTCTTGGAGCTGGTATGAGCCCCAATATAATAAAACCTGCATAATACATATTTCTCCATTATTTAATCATATCTCCTACCTTCACCACCCCATGTTGTTTTCTAAAGGTGTGGCTGCCAACAGTGCTGCCAAGCAATAAGGCTGTTTCACTGCATGAACATGGCGATGAATACGATTTGGATTGCCACAAATGTGAAAAGCGTTTAATGACTTATTGTTAAAGTGACAAACCCACCACCCTAATTATTGACATTATGCTGCTTAAAATGCTAGTAAGTCAATGATAAATGGTGCTAGTTTTGTCACCTTTTTTCCCAGAATGTGGCTGGTTTGTTTGACCTACCTCCTCGAATAAAGGAGCTTGATGGCTAATAAACAGCTACCACCATTGATCACTGACTTACAAACATTTGTGATGAATTAAAAAGCACTAAAAAGGAACAAGGCAAACTGCTGGCAGAGAATCTGTGTTTGCAACTTGTTAACTCAAGATGTTCTTTTATTATACTTTAAAACACTTGACACTAATGCATGAATGATTTATTTACCATCAAGCTAACTTTTGAAACCCCGGATGAGTACCTGTCAGTTTTGTGTTGACATGATGCATTATTTATAAGACACTCCTCAATATACAGTATATTAGAAAATGTGTGATGATCAGATGTTGTTTGATTTTGGCACTGTTTCAGATACCTGAGATTGCGGGTCATCAGGTTACTGGCATTAACATTTTAGTAGCACAAAACCCTGACATACAATAGGGAGACGGTAAGAATCGATATTAACATCAAGAAAATCAATTCCAAAAGAGAGCGAGATGTTGGCAGGGGATACATAAACCAGGTAGTTGTATAGACTAAAAGGACTATACTATTTTTAATACAAGACACTTATTTGTATTTCCACAAACAGTGAGTGTCTGCCTCTGGTGTAAACTCCTTGATTTCTATCTTCCCAGTTCTGGAATATGTGTTCAAAATACCACATTTGGACGAGTTGCATGAATATAATCTTAAGACTGTAGTCCAGTTCTCTGAATAAAAAAAGGAGATGAACATCTGGAAGGAGGAAGGTGACAAGGACACAAGTTAGGAGTGATAGGGGCATCTGTTTGGCTCTTCTTCCTTCCCCAGCCTCTCTTGGAGCAGAATCTCTCCTTCTTCCTTGTTTCTGGCATCTTTATCCGAGAAAGACAGATGGATTTGCTTCTCCCTGGATACACACTCGATCACGCACACACACTCTAATGCCCAAGCACGCATGTACTATATATACACACATATATAGAGTGATACACAACCAAAGGCACAAATAACTTACAGAGAGGAGGCATAGTGACTTTGACAAACAAATAGACTTCGGCAGGCACACACTCATATGTACACTCCGGGCTTGGGAGACAGGACAGCTGTGCAAATATGCCCGGCCCTCATTCTTGGGATCTGAGCGGGGCTCCAACCACAACAGCAAATATTTCCCCTGCTGTCATCTTCTCTATTTTCCCTCTCTTATTCATCGGAAGTGTGCCCGGGAAGTGGCAGGAGAGGTGCAGCAGCTTCTGGGTTCAGCCAGGAACCAGCGCATCCCTCTTTTTCCCCATTTCCCTCGTCTTCCCGCCAGATGCTGATTGAGGGGAAAAGTGGCAACGAGGTGGGACCCTACCTGTCCCCGGGGGAGGATGAAATGTAAATTTTGCGACGTGGGCTCATTTGCTGCAGTCTGGAGCTGTCTGATAGGACCTGACTGGAGGCTTATTTGATTAGCTTAATTCCATCCTCGTGTGGACCACCACAGCAATATTCCTGGAACATTTGTTAGAGCATTAGGCCCACAGTTAATGAACAATTTGTTCCGTTGAGCAACGAAACACACGAGCCGTCGTGAGCCGTCCGCACGCTGTGTGGAAGGGTTTTCATAGTTATGACACTTAGCCAAGAATTTAGATTGGAGAAAATTGAGGCTATAAAAAGTACAACCAAGAAAACTGCTTTGTTAACTTCTCTCTCTCTGGATGATGCTTTAATTTGATGGCTCACAGAGGTGTTGTATTATCCAGTGTCCTGCTGTGAATATAGTTAAGGTGTAAATGCCTTACATGTTGTCGACTGCTGTGCTTACAAGCTAAATGTCCACCTGGGATAATATATAGTATTTTATCTTACTGTATATGTTGCATATAAAGAGGTTTGTGGAAAGGTTCAGAGCTTCCCAGCATGAGCTCAGACATTACTTGTGGCAAAGTCATTACACACTCACCTTACACGGTGCATCTTTCACACCCTCGCCATATGTTACGTTTTAGCATGCAGCTCCATGTGAGAAATAGCTTGAGTCATAACATTATCATCTAAATAGCAGCAAGAACCGTCAAACATGGCTAAGGGACATGACATGTTACAATCTCACGCAGGTTATAGTAGGCTACTTACATATATGATATGTCACATTTTAGCATTTAAATGTAAAAAATTACTAGACCTATACATATATTAATATAAAGTTGAGTTACTACATTATAGAAAATGTGTCTAACATTTTTAGAACCGAGAAAAATCAGTGCTCTTAATCAATGTCACGTTTTCTTTAATGTGGCCATCTATAATGGTGACATATGCCCTTTTGTTGGTTGCCTTTAAATTCATTTTTAAGCAAAAAAATACAAAACAGTTTTAAGATCTTCCTCAATACAAACGATGTATTGTAACTGGAAAAAGGATTTCATTGTAATTATCCATTATCCACTGTAAATCTTACTTTATCAATTAATCAGAGAAACAAACTGAGAAACAAGCTAACGTTAGCGGTTAGCTAGCAGCCCCTCCATCCCAAGCCCCCAGGAAGTGCGCCGGACTCTGATGAAAATATTCGTTGTGTCCAAACGGCGGTACTACAATTTCCCTAGTTCCCCAATTTCTCAGTCCGTGATGTCACAGGGCCCAGAAATACTTTTTCCCCATTGACTAACATGGGGAAAGAGACGTCTGTAAATCAGCGGATACTTTTTTTTAAACTAAATAAACTACCCAGTATGAACTATTTTATAGCCCTTATTATAATCATTAGGTCCTTAAAGTTGTAAAAGGCACTAAAAGCCGAATCTAGATTTATTTTCTCTCTCCATTCATTCTAGTGAGCCGAGAGTGGGAGCTCGGGGGGCGGGGCTTAAGGGGCGCATGCTCTGTGAGCGCACATACGGGTTCTTCTGCTCTGACAGCCAGGCATGACGGGTAATCTGTGACGTTTCGCTCTCTCAAAAGTTGGGCCATTTTGTCGTCATGCGCCAATGAGCAGCTCTCATAGGAAAGAACAAGACCCCGCCTCCGACGCTGTATCCAGTTCTTATTATACATCCATGCTCCTTCCTATGTCCGCCATACCGTGCATTATATATTTTTGAAGTCAAACTACTCTATTTTGAGTTTTTCCCACTTTTACCCACCGGGTCCATTTGTTCTGATATAGAAGAGACCTCTGGGTATAATTCAGCCTCTGGTTAAAACCACCTGAAAGATGAACAACAAAATAATCCTAACCGAGAGAATCTGACACAAATGGAGGCCACCAAACTGTTGTTATTCTTTTGATTGAGAGACCCGTAGTGGCAGAAAATGAAATACTGTGAGTTTAAACTTTAGAGGAAAATACAGTAATTCTGACAAAATATCAGATTTTTTGTCGAGTTTCAAACCTTGTTGTATTTTCCCAAAAATAAGGGCACTCCCAAACAAACATGAGAACTATTCATGCGAAAGGAAGTAACCACTTTCAATGTAAATGTTTTTGATTTGCTCTTATTTAAAACTGGTATAGTAACATCCAGCAATTGTAAGTTTTATTGCTTCTTTTTAACATAATTTGCAATTGATTTAGGATACAAGCTGTGTTGTAAACAAAAGGCTTATATTCACACATTGTGGTGTTGCTGCTTGTCCCACAGATGATGGCAAAGCTGTTAAAATTAATGTCAGCAAATACCATATCTAAAATCCTGATTAGCAGATGAAAGTTTTACTGTAGACCAACAACAACAAGCTGCACGTCACAGTAAAATGCTTTTTTCAGAATGTGGAAGATTATGGATTGTATTTAGTAGAAATCTGGCATTCTGTGGCATCTGAATTCACTGTTGAGATATAACAGGTGTGATTTACGTCACAGAACAAAACATGAAACTCCTGCAGGCTAACAGGTGTGTTGACTACAGATCTTGTATTCTGCATAAATCAAAAATGCACAAGAGCATCTGCTGAGAGGGGCAATGGATCACACTCTATGACTGTAATTTAATAGGATTTTTTCATGTTCAATTTGAGGCATATATCAAACTTAAGAAGCAGAGTGCGGGTTTCTGGCACAACTTCACCTACTTCCAAAGTGCACGGAGAAGGAAAGAATCTGAAGAGGTCAAAACTAAAGGACCATTTGTAGTATATGGAACAATTTTATTGTAAGACGAACGTATTTTAACTGGTGGCCTTCATCAGGGTCATCTTATCCTATCATATATATCTCATATCGAACTTAGCCATACACTACTATGTTTTTTTTTTGCCCTTATGAATGGGATATGATCCGAAATCTCCAGGATGAATGGCACATCCATTATATCCTCCTTCTTAGTAATTGATTTTGATTTTACCAATAGAAACAACTAATGTTTGGTACAAAGCAATCACTTTGGGAATATGCCAAGCAGTACCTTGCTGGATGACACTGCATTGTGTTGTTTGAACTTTCTTGCTATTGTCTTCTACATTGGCCCCCCTACCATGCAGTCTCATTAAAGTGAATGTGGCAGCTGCATGTTTAGATAACACTAAAGGCGATCTGAGAGCAGGTTTAGTGACGACCACTAGCTATTATGCTGCATATTATGTAAGATCATAACCATAATCTGTACATAGGCCCTTTTCTTGCAATTCTATTTTGCACATAGTGTAATCCAATGAAAATAAACTTTAAATGGAAGTTTGAGTTGCTTAATTTGAACTCTGACCTTAAAGCGCTAGGGATTTGTTTGTTTTTTTAAACACTATTATTTTCTTTCTTTCTTATCAAACTGGTATTAGTTTAGGGACCCGGTTTGGAACCGGAGGCTCACTGGTTCAAGTAGACCAGGTATGGAGAGTAGACTGGTACTTTGAGAGTTCACCTCCAGTGCAGAGATGTACTTGAGCAATGCAATGGTCTCCCACACTGATCCCTGGGCGCTGTATAGTAGCTGCCCACTGCTTCTAATACCAGGATGGGTTGAATCCAGAGATTACATTTCACTGTGTGTTCGTAGCTGTGTGCATGTGTGTGATTAAAAGAGCATTTGAAATGAATCCTCAATTCCCATTTCCATTATGAAGAGTTACATAAGGGCGATGGTTCTCTGCTTCCCAGTTTTTCCAGTCTTTATGCTAAGCTAATCCTCTGCTGGCTGTAACTTTATATGAGCAGTATCAATCTTCTTAACTCTGCTAGAAAGTGAATAAACACTATTCCTTTAAACATCTCTGACCTACAATATTAAAGTAATAACTTATGTTGAAAATGTAATTGCTCATATTGCAACCTATTTTACTTCTACCTTAAACACTCAGCATGTGTGTCTAACTATTTCATAACTTGCTGGCTTGATCATAGAAGCGTTCAGTCATATTTATGAGCTTTGCCACACCATACCACTAAGGGATCCAGCACTAACTAAAAATAAACTGTTCTGTCTCTCTCTCTGCAACTCCTCTCTCTCTCTGCAACTCCTCCTCCATTATTCCAATGTGTTTGTGTGTGTGTGTGTGTGTGTGTGTGTGTGTGTGTGTGTGTGTGTGTGTGTGTGTGTGTGTGTGTGTGTGTGTGTGGCTCTCTCCCTTCTTTCTCTTTCTGCCCTTCCTCCTCCGGCCTGCCACGCTCTCATTTGTCACATTTACAATGGAAACATCCAAATTTACAGATGCTATCAATTAATCACCTCCGCTCTAATTACAATCCAATTAACCTCTGTTTCCATGCGCCATGCTGCAGGACGGCCAGCACCCTCCCTACTCAATCACACTGCTCAGAGAGAGATAGACAGAGAGACGGAGTGGGAGGGGAAGCAGAGTGAGATTTAATGGAAGAAAAACTAAGTGAGGAGGGGAGAGAGATGCCGTAGATAGAGGGATAGATAAACTATGTGGCTAAAAGTATGTGGACACCTCTGTCGGTTGGTCTTGAGCTGTTTACACAGTTTAGAGTAGCTCTTTTTTGTAAACAAGGTAACTTCTTAATGCTACAGCATGTAAAGATATGTTATACAATAGTGTGACTTTAACTTGGCAGCAACAGTTTGAAAAAGCCTGTTTCCTGTTGCAAGATAACAATCCCTGTAAAGCAAGATCCATGAGGAAATGTTGCATATGTGTTGTTGAACTCAACTCCATCACACCTTTGGGATCAACAACTGCCTGTAACACACTTACACGTTCATGTGCAAACATACATAAATGAACCATGAAGGAGAGAAAGGGAGATAAGAGAGCCAGGCGACAGACATTCATGGAACAAATATAAATGATGGAAGGGGAAGGAAAAAAATGAAGCTCAGCTCAAGAGCTGGTGTCTCAGCGGAGGATCACAGGTGTGACTTGAGCGGAGACAAAGAAAGAACAGAAAGCTAGAGGAAGGTAGAGAGAGAGGGAGGGAGGGAGGGATGAAGAGCTGCTGTTGTCAGGAGGTTTGAAGGAAGACGAAGGATGTGTCCATTACAGACGAGACTGTTCTCCTGTGCCATCGGAGACCAGACTGTCATCATGAACCACCTGTGTGTGAGTGTGCTTAAGTGTGTGTGGTGTCTATATGCATGAGCACAGAAACCCACATAATATGTCAATGTGTCCCCTTGAGCATGCGCACACATTTGAATGCATATGATGACATAAATACAAGTACAGCCCCGCACACACAAGCACTTGTTCGAGTGTGTGCAAAGAAATACACACATTAGGATGCACACACATGGCCCCAACATGCATTAAGACCACGTAACGTGCGCACACATACGATAGAACGAGCAAACACACATGGACACACACACTCTGGTCCGGCTCTAACACAGATGGATATACAGCACCACTATTAGCGGCTCTGGATTTACAGTGGCCCGTCAGCCTTCAGCTTTTAATGCCACGTGGGGCCTGTTTTACAGCTCTGCCCCAGGGCCCCAATCGGCTTTCAATTAGCAGGTGAGCTGCAGCCCTGTTCCCAATCAATAGCCCAGTGCAGGCAGGCTGCAGGCACCCTGGGGCCCCCAGCTTGGAGGGAGGAGAGAGGAGAGGGAGGGGGAGAGAGGGGAGCTGGCAAGAGAGCTGATGTGGAATCATGCCATGCTGCTGGGCCAGAGGGCTGTTTGAAGAGCTTGGACATGTCACTTTCTTTCTTTCTTTCTACATACAAACAGGAAACCATGCACCAAGGCACCATTTGTCTGTTCACAAAACCAGGCTAATCGACACACTGACTGAGGAGTGTTAACGCACTGCTGGCAACCTCAGAGGAGGAAGCTGCCCTCAAGTCGAACTCCTGAAATAAAAGCTGTATTTCTGGGTACTTTCCTTTCTTTCTACACACATACAAACAGTGAGATTCATCAAAGCACAAATTGTCTGTAAATCAATTCTGCAAATCTTGCATTCCTTAAACAAAACCAGGCTAATCGACGCACTAAGCGAGGAGTGTTAAGGCACTGCTGGTAACCTCCAAGGAGGAAGCTGCCCTCCAGTCGAACTTCGGAAATAAAAGATGTGTTTCTGTTTGAGAAAAGGGGAATTTGAATAAAGAAAACTCATTACTTACAAGTTCAATTCAATAACTTACACAAGTTCTTCAAATAGATGTTTTGTATTCATTGATTTAGCAAAACCATTTCAGTTCAGTTTGACAAATGCATGCCATTTAAACACCAGTTAGGCAATAATCTCTGTACATATAGAGTTTCATATTTCTTATGCTGTTTTCCCCTGTTGGAAAGAGTTTTTCTCAAAACTGGTGACAGTATCTTCAAAGATGACGATTACTCTGCGCTTTTCAAGAAAATGTCAGTTAATTTAAGAAGGCACTTGAAAGTGACTGGGTAGCATTAGACACAAGTGAATTTGTCTCAGAAAAGATAGTTTTACTGTGCGAGAAGAATGATTTAAGGCGGATAATAGGATGAAATAATACAAGACGGACATTTTAGGCAGTATATCTTTCATCAAGCGGTCTGGGAAATCAGTCTCATCGTTCTTTACAGGAACATCAATAAAACCAACATGATTCAAGTCAAACTCGGATGATAAACTGCCTGACAAGAGCGCCACGATTTCTACACTTTGTGGTCAGGACATTTTAATGCCCCTGCTTTGGAAGTTACATTATTTATGACTATGGGACAGAATACAAATTAAGTGACTTATTAAAATGTTTGCAGGGCACACACACATGTACACACACAAATATATGCATCCCCATGCATGCACAGCTGTCAAGTCCACACTCTCATCAAGGCTCAGCTCAGTCCAACTCCACCGAGAGGAGAAACCGGGCGAGACAAAATTAAGAATTTCAATTCTCCTCCATCTCGCAGAGAAAACCATCGCATGGCAAAATAGCCAAGTCATTTTAATTAGACTCACAGAGCACCACATGCTTTGGTCCCTACCTCCAACACATGAAAAAGAAAAATCCCATTCCCCTAAGTGACAGCAGAGAGAGAGAGAGAGGGGGGAATCTGCCAAAGCAGGCAGCTTGGCAAAGAACCGGCATCCACTGAATAACGGAACAGAGCGCCATTTTTACATCATGCAGCACTGATTGTCAGAAGCGCATCCCCCATCAAGCAATTACCTGTCTCTATTTCCTTTTTATTTATTTTGGCTCCTGTGTGTTTTGTAACCTTGTGAGAAGATGGTAACAAAGCGAGCGTGGTGCACGGAGGAGAGGTTAGAGAACATTGGAATGCGTTAAAGAAGAAGAGGCGAAGGAGAAGAGCTACAGAGTTACTGGAGTGACATGGGTGTCTTTGAAGGCCTCACAGCGGGGGGGGGTGGAGGGGGTTGGTTAGAAAGGCGAGAGGTAGGAGAGATAACCGGGTCCCCTCCAACCCTCTGCTCCTATATCTCTATCCCTGTGCCAGTTTTATCTGAGGGGGGCAACGAGGGTCTTTGAAGGTGTCCCAGCAGGAGGTTTATGGTTGTGTGTGTGTGTGTGTGTGTGTGTGTGTGTGTGTGTGTGTGTGTGTGTGTGTTGCACATAGAATCATTACATATAGATGTATGCTTTCTGAGAACATTGTTAAATGAGAATAAGTAAATTAATTCAGGTATTTATGCATTTGTTTGCACATGTTGGCCTGCATGTGTGATGGGAGAGCGGCCCATCTACAATACCTCTCACTCTGTGTGGTGGAGAGGTGGAGCTGCTGGAAGGCGGAGAGACAGGCAGCTCTTCCCCTCCACACATCTCTGTTCAAAGGCGCCATCAAAGTCTGGCAGAAATGTCAGTGCTGCAGGCAGGGGACCGGCCTCTGAATGTCAGTCCTTCTCAGGTCAACACCGAGAGCCAGCCCGCCTCGTACACACAGAAAGAGACGGAGAGGGGGGGCATAGAGGCACATAGAGTAGATGAAGATAAAAAGGCAAAACATGGGGACAGTGATTAGGGGAACATGATAAAATGGTGGAGGAAGAGAGAGCGAGACGGAGTTATGGAGGAAAGAGAGTGATAAGGAACAGCAGGTAGATTGCAGGGCAAAGTAATAACAGAGTATAAGGGAACACAATGTTGAAAAAACTGAACTGTGACTTTGATTGAATGTAATATGTCATATGTTTAGTTGAAAGCAATAATATTAAGTTTTAACAAATATTATGTTCAACTTAATTGTATTGCTTTCCACTAACCTAATACAGTTATGCAAAAGGTGTTGACATTACACATTTAATTCAAGTCAACGTTTCAGTTTTTTCAGTGTGGTTGTTTGTGGTGAGACTTCCAGCCCGTCAGTGTGTGTTTGTAGCAGGATGTCAAGTGACTACTGGGCAGAGATCTAGGCGAGGCTATGAGTGAGAGAAGTAATAAAGGGAAAACATTGAAAAGCAAAGCGGACAATGCAAAAACTTCCTTGCTTCCGTTTGCATCTGAAAAGCAGGACTTGTAGAGATAGATTTAATAGCAGACAGACACACAGAAATAGAAAGAGACGTGTGGACTCATACAGCAGACACACATACACACACACCGCCACACTAGTGATTGTCCCAGTGCAGGCCATGAGGAGCCTGTCAGATTACAGGAGGGTAATTGAATGGTAAGGAAGCAGACAACACATCTAGCACAGCCGGACTCCAGAGGCGGCCGCCACCATACCAGAGCTCAGGGGAAATTCAGGGCCCACTTAATAGTGAATTGGAGATGGGACATTGCATGTGTGTGTGTGTGTGTCGGGGTATGAGTTTGTGCGTGAGTGCTTGGTAGGTGTGGGACAAAGGAGAGCGCTCATGGCTGCAGAGAAAATGGTCACTAAAAATCTGAAGAAGGCTGATTTCAGAAGCTACTTGACATGAGCAGGCGGAAAAAACACCACGAGAAACATTTGAGAGGCATGACAAAGCAGAGAGAAAGAAAGAAATAACAACAGAGAGAAGAGACACAGAAAGAAAGGCGGAGGTACAAAATGAGGAGATGCAGAGGGGGAAAGAGATAAGGCAAAAGGGGTGGTGAGAGGGAAAGTGAAATGCAGAGGTAGAAAAGCATGAAGGGACAGAGGGACGGTGGGAAAAAGAGGTCGGGAAGGGAAAAGATACAGAACCAAGATATGAAGGTTGAAGGAGAGCTGCTATATGAGTGTCCATCTACCAATGAGTCTCTAATAGCAGAGGAAATTGACAAGGAAGTCAAACAAAAGCACTGAGGAGCGCTGTACACGACGAGAGGAAGAAAAGTGACAAATGAATAGAGATTTTTTTTTCAGTGGCACTTTAATGGCAATGAACACTTATTTTATTCCCATATGAATAGGGACAGAAGAGCAGACATTACGCACGCATACTATGATATTGATTGAAGGAGGTGGGGAGGTGTGTGTGTGTGTGTGTGTGTGTGTGTGTGTGTGTGTGTGTGTGTGTGTGTGTGTGTGTGTGTGTGTGTGTGTGTGTGTGTGTGTGAGACAGGAAGCAGACTTCTGTTCGGGAGCCCAGCGGCTGGTAAGAAACTAACAAGAAACTTCACTAGTGAGAAACAGTGGAGAGGTTGTGGTGAAATAGATAGAAAAATAAAAAGGGGGGGGGGTGTATGCGAGGAAAGAGGGGAGAGACAGGGAGGAGAGAGGAGAAAAAACAAGAAGGTCTGCTGGGTGTAAAGTTTCCCCTGGATATGATATGTGGATATGGGGAAGTCATCAAGCCTGTGAAGTGGAAATAATAAAGAATTAGGATTGTCTCCGAAGACAGGGGAATTAATCCAAAATGAATTACGAAGGGGGGAAGAGGAGAAGAGGGGGGGGGAAATCAACATCAGCTATTTCCTTTTTCCTCTGCTTCAAGGCAGATAGGGGGCGGTTTGTGCGAGAACTGTGAATCCCATAAAAATTAAATTAATAACAAAGGGAAAACACACACACACACAAATAGAAGCGGAAAAAATTAGTAATACGTGGGTGGGGAGAGATAGTCGTACAGAGAGCAAGGGTACAGATGGGAAAAAAAGAGACAAGAGAGAGATTTGAGGGAAGTGAGGGTGGGCACTGTTGCTGCCAGATTGCACTGCTCTTTTGTTCCCCCTCGTCTCTCTGGAAAGGGCTGCTGGTGTTAAAGAGGAGATGCCGCGGAGGCCATTGTAATAAATGCCACTTGTAAATTGCGGAGTGGAATTATACAGCGTGCAGATGGATCCATACGCCTGAGCAAAATGTGGCCAAAAAACCGGCAGCGATAATTAAGACTTAGGGGGTGAATGACAGAGCCATTTGTGACGACGGAATATGGCGTCTCCGAGCTCTCTGGGAAACAGAAGGGCTCGGAGAGGCTCGGTGTCACAAAACATTACCCACACAGCTGTTGGCTTTATGAGCAGCAATGGTGTACTCCCTTCCTCCCGCTCATCCTACTCTCTATCTCTTCCTTCCCCCCCAAACACACACACACCCGTCTCACCTTGGTCACCACACAGGGGTGCTGTTCTTTTCCAGTTTGTGCCATTTTAAAACAACCACCCACCTTTTCTCCCTCCCCAAAACATATGCATTGCCACCCCCTTCTTTTCGCCTCATACCACCATCCTCACCATCTCTGAGGGACTAGACAAGGACTTGTACTCCATCATTCATATCAAGGGAGGAGGAGGAGGAGGAGGAGGAGGAGGGGGGGGGGGGGGGGGGGAGGTGGCACTCGGTATGCACACAAACTGTAGAGTAACACCGGGGCTGAAAATTCAATAAAAGGCAACGACACTGACAGTGCACGGTACTGTTTTGAATGGGAGTTGGGCTTACTGGGGCTCTGGGCTGACTGTAAAGTAGGAAAATCGAATTGTGGTGTTTTTCTTCCCTCTCTCTTCTGTTAAAAAAAAACATTTTTGTATGCCATCCCTGCGCTCACAATGTCCACACACGTCATGCTACAATGCTTGTAAGGTTCAGAAATCATGTCTGTGCTTTGTTCATACTCTAGTGTATTTCAAGCACACAAAAAAATATTAAAAAAACATTAGACATCCTGGGAATTCACCGCACATCCTGCTCAACAAGTGTACCTGAATACCTCTTTTGCTTTGTGACACTGCATAAATTGTCGCTCGTATCTCTGCACAAACACAAAACTCCCGCTCATTTATCCTACTTGGCGAATAAAGTGATTCTGATTCTGATGTGTCCCCCAAACTCTCCCCTCTCCATCTCCTCGCTAAGTCCATCTATCTCTCTGCCTGGCTGGCCAGCCAGCCTGTCTTTTGGTCTCATCTACCTCTTTGTCTCTGTCCCGAGGGCCTCCGCAGCGTGCAGAGTAGCCCACGAAGTCTTAACTCAAACGAGACCCCTTCGCGCCCCGTTAAACCACCGACCTTCTCTGTCACTCCTGTCGCCCGCTGCTGCCGACGACGGGGGCCTGAGCTGCAAGCTAAGAGACCCCGAGCTCAATAAAAGTGTGGGTGATTAAACAACTCCCTGTAATTGCTCCTTTTGTGCAGAAATCAAACGGTCACACTTATTACGGAGGCAGGGGGAGAGGGAGGTCGGGAGCAGCCGCTTCCGCCGAGGGCTAGACACCCTCTGTGACCTTCTGCCCTCCCGTCACTACTCCTTTATCTGACCAAACAACCACTGTGGAGTGTGTGTGTTTACCTGCATGTGTGTGCTGTATGTGCCAGGGTGTATGTTAAGTATGCAAAGAAAGCAGGCAGAGTAGAATAAAACCAGAGCTCCCCCCAGTGGCCGATGGCTGAATTACACTAGAAACAAGTGAAGTGCAGTTGTGTGCCACCAGCCAGCTGGCTTTGGTAATGGGGGACAAAGCCAAACCAGGGGACCGTGTCCAACATGAGGCCCGGGTTTCAGAGATCATAGTAACAGGTGAACCATACACATCATCTGCTAGTCACACACGTACGCAGCTATCAGTACAAGGGCCCAGCCACAGGGCCCTGTCAAATGGGTCAGCTTACAAAGGGAGGGGCCCAATTACCGTAGCCACAAATACACACATAAAGTGCCTTTCAAGGGCCCAAGAGTGCTTCAGCTTCCCCGTGATTATGCCCACTCTCTACACACCCAGCACTTGTCGTACACATACAGAAACTCCTTTGCCAAAATAGCCATCAGACTTTCTGCAGCAGAGATGGTTTGAAAGACGAGAGCTTTCCGTGGTCAGGGAGAGACAGAAAGAGTAAACAACAAGGTGAAAGCATACCCTGCCATATTTAACCAGCAGGGATTAGATCAATGTCAACTTGCATGAATTTATGATGCAATAAATCAATTTATATATGGATGTAGTTTTATCATGCTTGTTGTATGTACTGCAGTATATGTCAGTATATTGCACCACTTTCTCCAGAACTAAATGAATAACTTTTGAAAGGAAAATGGGTTTGAATTTCAAAGATTCAAGAGATTCAAAAGATTCAAAAGGTTTAATGTCACATCATATACACAATTACAGTGTAGCTGCTGTGTAATGAATTAAAAACTTTGGACACAGGTTCCTCAACAATGCAATATAAATATATACAATATAATACAAGATATATACAACATTGTAGATGTCGTGCTGCGGTGTTATGGTTATTCATGCTATTTTCAATATTCTATAGTTAAGAATGATGACAGCAAAACTAATGCCTATATATTGTCTTACTCTGATGTCAATCCCTTGTATTTTGAAAGTGCAGAATACACATATTTTGTTTAATATTCAGCCTGTGGTTATTATTCATTAATTCCTTCCTTCAGCACTAGCATTAAGGGATAATGTTTATACAATAGGGTCAATTTTTATAAAAGCAGAACATAATGGCTCTATGAATAGTGCTGATTGCATATAATTGATTTATGCTAACACATG
Source organism: Dissostichus eleginoides (assembly GCA_031216635.1). Classification (NCBI taxonomy): domain Eukaryota; kingdom Metazoa; phylum Chordata; class Actinopteri; order Perciformes; family Nototheniidae; genus Dissostichus; species Dissostichus eleginoides. Next base: position 34,092,025 of record CM062264.1, on the reverse strand, counting down.
AACTTAAGAGGAAATGGGATTCAAATAGAAAAGGTCCCCCAAACATCATACTTCACCTACCATTGCATCAACCTTTTCAAGTGCAGTAATTTTAAATGTGAGAGTCTGGTTTGTTTTGCAGACTTCAAATAGAATACAGCCCTCAGGTGTGTGTGCCGGTGGAGTTATGGTGCCCCCTTCTGCTCAAAATGTAAAGTTTCAGGCACAATATATACACCTCTGAATGTGATGGTAATACTTATTTTCCACAGAGACATCAAAGGAAAGGAGACTTTATGTAAAACTGTGCAAAATCAGGCTTTATTCTTTTTTTTTCTCTGCATCGTCGCCTTTCATCATCAGCATCATAATCACCATCGTTGTCGTCGACATCATCTTTAAAAACATAACTCACCGGAGACAGACAGCCAGAGAATAAATTCTCTAAGACACTCGCAGCTCAAACCTCTTGGCAAAAAAACAGGCACCAGCTATTAGCACAGTCCCCGCAACAGAATGAGTAAGCTGTACATGTCCACTTCTTTCAGGGCAATACATTTCAAAGAGGTCTCCAATGTCCTTATGTACAAGTCGCTCTCTTTCAGTAGTCTTTTAAAGTCCATTCAGCAGTCTTACTTCCAGGAGACACTGAAAGCCCGTCTCAGCACCGACATGCTTTAAGATGATGAATATTATAGTCTTCCTGACACCATAAATACTTTTTCTTCCACTTTTCCTCCTCTACCGGTGTCCTGCAGGTCCGAGGACAGTCAATTCCTCCAGTTTAGGCAAACGTTGAATAAGTGCAATGTCTAGTATAATGTCAAGAAAATACAAACCCACACGTACATACATACATACAGTACATGACTAACTGATAAACTTGATTAGCTATACAAGGTTGCCATTTTCCATCCAGTGTCCTTCAGGCAGAGGCCGGGGAGGATGTGAGCTCACCTGGACTGGATGTAGATATTTTGGTAAAATTGTCCATGATTTTCTGTACATTGGATTTTGTTAGTTGTGACTCCAATGGAAAGTGTAGTTCATACACAAACAGATTTATTTCAAAATGAGATATGCACCCCCCGGAGGAAAGGTGCCTTGAACTAAATGACGGCGCCTGACAGATTATTGTAATGTTTCAACACAGAACATAGGCAACAGAGATGACATGTCATATTCAATCCAGTCTTTGTTTCTTTAATTTAATGACGTTGTTCAGCCTGCCCTTTTATACTTATGTCCAGTGAGATAAAAGTATTTTTTTCTTTAATATCCTGTTTGTTGGACGTTTTGGGGCTGTGAGGTTTTGAAAGTGCATCAATCATTGAAGAAAATCATAATACTGTTAATGTCTGGATTTTTACATTTGATAATGTTATCAAAAACAAAGTGCCTTCAGTGTATGTAACTCGATTTCAAGCCACACCTCGCTTATTGGATTCTGGGAGCAGACAAGGACAAAACGACAGAGCAGTGCTTGCCCCCCAGATAACTATGTCACAGACCTTAATTCATGTCATTAGTCAAAGAATATTAAACAAACGGATCGCAGATAATGCCTTTGCAAACACAATAAGAGAACACACTTCTATATGCATGTAAATCCATCACTTATTTGCCACAAGGGGAACAAATTATCGTTTGGGGTGATCTTTCTTCTTTATTCTTTACTAGATATTCACAAAGAATAATGATAAATAAAAGTAGTCAGAAGGATCAGTGAAAGTGCGGCAAGTGAGGATAAACTGTGGAGAGACTTAGCAGTGACTACTACTTGCAGTTCTAACTGACACAAAACTCAGAAAAGTAGACCAAACTTGAGGTTAAATGAGAATGTAAAACGAAGCCACTCGGAGAAGAGGAACAACGAAGGGAGAGGAAAACGAGGACCAGGACAAAACGACTTGAGAGATAATGTGCTCAAGAGTTAGCTCGGCCGTTAGCATCCGGCCTGAGGTCAGCCCGCCCAAACATTCGCTGTCTGCCTGCCCGCGTGTCCCCCCCCCCAGAGACAGGTATGGACAACCACCATTAGCTGGAGTAGATCTGGGTCCCAATCACACGCATGATCTCCTTCTGCACCTTAGGCTCCTGGGTGTTGATGTTAGCATCTCCTACTTGGCCATCCTCATACCTGCACATATACATGGATGAATTGACATGAGATAACATAACATTTTTATTATTCCCCTAAGGAAAAATCAGATGTCCGAGCAGCATCGGCAATAAAAGAGAGAAACACAGGCTGTGTCTACACAAGGATAACTAGAATAAAAAGATGAATAAAAGAAGAAAGTAACGGTATAAATACAAATTAACAATCGCAATAGGTAAAACACAGAGTAGTTGAGTTCACAGTGAGATCAAAAGTAGGTACATACGGAAAAATACAGGAGAGCTGGTCTTCAGGTATGATGTTGGTATTATGTTTTGAAGCTTTTCATCAATAGCTGCTTCAGTTTTTATAACTCTCTCTTGCTCACTCCCTCAATTTTTATATTATTTGGCAGTATAACGGCCCAATATTAGTTAAAAGCAGCCAAAGTGTATTAGTATCACATCAACAAGGCATAATGATGATGATAAATAGTTCTTGGAGAAATTAATAACTTTAAGTTCCTCTTGTCTATGAAGCAAGGGTTTCACAGTGATTTTAAAAGAGGCATTGTTAGGTCTGATGCAAGAAATCTTTATGTTTTCATTCTAATCCTGTCAACATTTCTTCAAGCTGAAAAACCCAACCATATGCTGAGCACAAGTTCAGAATTGAATTATATTTAGCTGCGATTTAAATGTGATTGCAGGCATTATCAACTCTAATTTCCCAATCAGAAGACAGCAGCAGACGTGATAATAGACTGTGCCATCTGGTTAATGCCTGTTTCCAAAGCTCAGACTCAAACCCCTAACTCATAGCTTCAATACACAGCTGTAAACCTCCTATTAAAAGGATCTGACGTGAGAGGACCCCAGTTTAGTGGAGCGGTAACTCCACTCAGCCATCTTTTATTCACTGCTTATTTAAAATGATGATGAGTGATGAGGGACAACTGCAGCATATACCATAATTCTTCATCAAACCACCTTCATCATGTGTGGTTTAGCAGGAAAAAAACAGCAACCTGAGTGATAAACTATGCAATTTAAGTGATAATGAAGCGTGATGATTATTTTCATACTGGCCGCCTGGCCGCCTGGCTGCTATGCCAACACACCTTGTCATTACGCACTTTTTTTTGTAGACATTTCCACGGTGTTAAAAAAATGTGGGATTACTTACACAAAAAAGAAGCGTGTACAGACGTGGTCGGATACTGGACACACCCAGATGTTCCCATGTTTCTGCAGATCCTTAGACGTGATAACTGTTGAATAGAAAACACTTAATTAGAAACAGTGGTTTATATTTATTTATATCTGTTATCTTTAATATTATTGGTTGTTGCTGTTCTTTTTGATACTCCGTTAGATGCACTGCAGCTTAAGGGCTTAGACTCAGATATTATCATAACTGATGCACATATTTTGTTTATATCTAATTGTTTATCTCTTACTATAATGATTATGATCCGATTATGATGATTGCTATGACCTTTTTTGACTACACAATTAGTCTTGTGAGCCTACTGTTTGGATTAAATTATAATTTTGTTCGCGATTCTCTTCTTGTTTTGCTTTTATTGTGTCATTTCTTTTGTATTAATAAAAAAGAAATATCGTACTGATATTATAATGTGAATCAAACTTTAATTTGAATGTGTATTCGTTTAGAGAGAGAAACACATCAATATATCATCATATCAATCAAATAAAGCCCCATATTATATCATCTAAAACATATGATACCTTCTTGCTGGTTATTACCTTCACACAGAGCGATGCAGTTCAGATTCCGACTCTGAAGAAACCTCGATTGTATCGGACGGCTCTGTTGAAAAAAATAAAGAGACAACAGTTAAAACTCTTCCCTGCTTCAGTGAATACCGTGATCTAACTGAGCTGTAACCAGACATTGAGAATTACAAACACTCAAACTGTAAACCCTATAATAGTTTTAACTAAAGCATAGTGATTTGAAGTAATAGTAGTAAGTAACATTTTAAAAGATGTGTACTTTGTTTGGATTTGCTTGTCTTTTGTTGTGTGATTAGTAGTGCCGCACTATATTTGAAAAAGAGATGGTACGCATTTAGGAGAGGATTTATTATGTGCGGTACCTGTGGGATGGTGTTCATGCGGTTGTAGCGCTGCACCAGTTCATCTTTGGTGGGCATGCGGTGCTGTCCTTTCCCCATCCCTGCAAGAAGCAGCACACAGAGAGCAAACAACCAGTCAGAGCGACCTCAGATCTGTGAGAAACCTTCCTCTACTGTCTGCAGCTGCTGGTGCACAAGAAGTATTACCCACAGTGCTAACCTTCATATCAAGGTTGTTTTAAAAGGCTACTGAATGTGGTTACATTTAGAAAATAAACTGCCACATGGGTTGCAACATTCAGCATTGAGACAAAAAGGTGATACAACAAGTACCACTTTTAGTTTATTTATCATACAAATTGCCTTTTTTTATTATACCAATCCTTCTGATATTTCAACTTAAAGGTAGAGTAGGTAATTCACTTCAGAAACACTTTTTGTTATATTCCATGGAATGCTCTTAACATCCTGATAGCAATGAATACATTAAATGCTTTGACAATAAATACATTAACAAAATGTCATCTGTGGAAGCTGTGGCGCTGTAAAAAGCACGACCAATCATCTGAGCCGGCCCGGCTAAAATAACTGGATGGCCTACCTGCCTGTCAGCCTTCCATCTCGTGACCTCATTGGTCATGTGCGCGTTCGTGTGTGTTGGAGGAGGGGCTCTGTAAGGAAGTCTGAAGGAAGGGGTCGTTTTTTTCCGGTTGTGTACTTTCAAATTCTAGCGCACTCGAGCTGGTTTCTCCATTCTTACCTACCCTACCTTTAAGTAGGTATTTGTTTATATTACAGTTATTATACAGTGTATAAGCTGATTTTAGTGCACTGTAATATGCTTATATTGCATTATAGACATGGACGCAGATAAAGTGTCATCATTGAATTTGATTAGGCCAGGAAAGAGTAAACCAGAGAGATAAAATGCCAGCAAATGAGCAGAGAATTATTATTTCTACATATTTCTTTGAAACTACAAAACCATTGAGTAGGGGTTTGTTAAAAATACTAACATGGGTTTGGCAACCTGGCAATCTAATTTCCAAATAATCGACAAAACACAAAAACCAAAAAAAATATACCTTTAAAATTGTGTGAGAGCAGGAATACACAATGTAAGGCTTTCAGGGTTAAACTGCCTCTTCACCACCACCCGACACAGGAGAAAGTAATATTAAAAGCCAACAAAGTAAAAAGTAACACACACAGATCCACTGACAGCTCCATTTTTCACAACCACGGCATAATGTATGGTAGGCGGCACACAAGCTCAGAGAAAGAAGGCCCGAGGCCCAGCACCCACAACGATAACACACAACACAGAGCGGCACGACAAGAGAGCACGGAAGATCCCACATGTGAAAATGAAGTGTTCCAGGATGATTATCAGGCCACGTTACAAACAGAGAGCGCACTCAGTCAACATGGTGGTATAAAAGGGAGAGGGGGGTGGGCTGGAGGGGTCTGAGTGGCGAGGAATGATTCGTTCCTACCTGAGTATCCAAAAGAAATGCTGGAGATGGGGCTCAGATAGATGCCCTTTCCATACGCTGCCCCATGCAGCTTGGGTTTGAAAAGAGCAGGAAGGAAGGAAGGGTCACTGAGCAGTTGCACAAGACCACCTCACACACACACACACGCACACACACACACACACACACACACACACACACACACACACACACACAGGAAAATCCAAAGACAGTGGATCGCAACAGCAAAAGAAAGAAGAGTTGAATTAATCCGGTAAACTCCTACAGCCCACACAGTCACACCTTTTAACTGCAAAATATTTTCCCATGACACCATAATAAGTCGAGAGAAGTCATGTGATGCTCTTGAATCGCGTTTAAAATGAGAACATGTTTTCCGGTTTGAACGTAAAGATGGTGAAGTATGATGAGGATTGACATGATCATGAGCCTCCACACACAAGCCTGTCCAGGATGAGGAAAAGGAAAAAGGACCACAGCTGTGACATGGACAAGTGTTCATGAACCGCGGTGAGACCACATGAAAGGAAGGAGAAACTCAGGGATGAAATGTGAGATGGAGGTCAGGACATGGCACATCTGGAAGAAATCAAAAGGAGCAATAGACAAGAGGTTTTGTGTGATGGTTGGAGCTGGAGGCAGACTCAGTCCTCCTCCTCATGTGAAACACAATGACAGAAGGGGGGGGGGGGTGTCAATGCTGAAGGTGAAACAGGGAGGAGAAAGAGAAGGCAGACGAGATCAAAGATGGAGAGTTCGAAAAGTTGGAGAACAAAGCAGGCATAAATGAAACACATCAGCATGATAGAGCAAGGCCGACGTGAGTGTTTCAAAGATCCCTGAGATTTCACATTTCATTGTTTCTCATCTATTTTCAGGACCTGTCGGTGTGTCTTCAAGCAGTCATTATCTGTCGCAAATGAGACAATTCTGCGCTCTCTAGTTCTCATCTTTTCTAGTTGTATTATTTATCCTTTACAGACCTGATTCACAAAGTGAAACAAGGACAACTTTGTAAATGCAATGTGAAGTCTGATGCAGAGTAAAATCAGAACGCACTCTGAAGAAAAGTATGTTTGTCTGCTTTTGTATTAAAACTATTTATGGTCCTGATTTGAAATTGTCCCCATTTGGTAGATAGTATTGTAATGAATTGAGGCAACTAAGTAGGGCTGCATGATTTATAGAAAAATATCTTATTGCGCTCATGTCTTTCTGAATTGATATGATAATAATAATTTTTGAAACATAATTCACTTTATAATAGAAAAATATTAAAATGACCAGGGTTTGATTTTTAAAATGGATCTGTACCAAACAGGGATTCTGTATTGAGTCTGTTGAATACAGTTTTGTAGGCCAATACTCCAATCAGAATGATATTTTCACATACATTACCTTTACTAAATATTGCACTTACTGCTATTTTGATACCGCACAAGTCCATAAAACGACTTTCTATAAAAGTTTGATCAATTGCAGCACTATTGCTCAGCTCAAGTTTGAATACAACAAGTGAGGTGCCAGTTACTGACCTTTTAGTGAAGCCCTCCTTATTCACCCACAGGAAGTCTATACTCACTACCATGGAGCTTGTCCTTTGCATCCTCCAGCTTCAGACCTAGCCTACTCAGTGCTCTAGGTGGTTCACCCCCACAGGGCACACAGGCAGCCTCCAACATCACAGCGGACACCACAGCCCCCCCCCCTTTGTCCTGCAACTGGATGAGACGTGCTGTCCGCTGCTGTCTGCCTCACAGAGCAGCAGACATTGGTCGGGAAGATCTAACCGTGTGCCCCGCTCGCTAAAATGCCAAATGCAAAGCTGACGAAAGGGAAGCTGGCATCCATTAACTGCAAAAATGAATCAGCCGGACAGCGAGCCTGCTCTATCAGAGAGCAGGTTCACTGTCCGAGAGGAGATGCATCGTAAATTCCAGAGAACTGCCAGGGTTACGTACCTGCAGTTTGGTATACGAGGCATTGACTAGTCCATTTCTCAGAACAGAGTGCCAGTTCTCTATATGGGAACCACTAGAGCAAGTGTAGAGAGAGGGAGAGATAAGAAAGAAGAGATAAAACAAAGTGCTGTGTGAATATAAACAGTGTGCAACCACCGGTGTGTAGTGGGCCAGATCCATGCTGCTCGAAAGTACACTGTCACATTTTCACTGTAACCTTTGACTTTCATTATAGGGATTACCAAATGGACATTTCTTTAGAGTGGTCCAGGAATGAGTACTAAAACACAGGAAGGAGTTGGCCTTTTACCACTTCCGATTCCCTCGTCTCAAAGGTAATGTCATTTATAAAGACGTTTTTGGTGAGGATATGTTCACCCTTATAGTGGATGTCTAAGCTTAACGTGTCTTAAATACAGCAGTTGCTAAAAAAGTGTCTTAATGAGACGATTACACGTCATCAAGCTGAACATTAGCCACCTTTTTACTTCAAGTGTTTTCATTTACACAGTCACACAGCGGTGGTTAATGTGTGGAGATTATCCTGCTGAACAAAATGTGTAAGCATCATAAATGTTTGTTTGCAACAGAGCATATTTTCTGCATAGTCCAAAATCAAAATGGAAAAATCCCACTGGCTTTTATTGAGGGAGCATTTCCGTGTCAGCCTGCAAATATGCATCGTCACTGGATAACTCTATCATTTCCTTTACTATTATAATATTGATTTTCTCAATGTCATTAAATATTACTGTAAAATAAGCAATGAAATGTGTTACTTCAGAATTGCTTCTTTTTACTTCAGAATTGTTTTAAACCTATTAATAATTCATAAAGAGAGTTTATTCAAGCTCTCTTCTGCGAAACACAAAGAGCTTCTGAAGTCTATTCTTCCAATCTGTGCGAGGACATTTGGGACATTTTGTTATATCATCACAGTACTCCAAATGGAAATAACTGAATGCTAAAAGATATTATAAAAATGAAGATCAAAGATGACAACCCATCATTGATGTCTTCAGCACAGTATGGGTTATTTGAATACATCTCCCAAGACAGGTTTTAAAATAAAATAAACAGCCGTGTCATGAGTGCTTTTATTTTTAAACTAGTTTTGAAGCTGTTATTAATATAACGTATATATGCTTTTAATTGATTCCTTCCCAAATCTCGCTGAAATGTATTTATATTTTCTATGAATCTATTTATATCAATGTAAAATCACGGCAGCCAAGCCGACATAACATTTCCTGTTGAGACATTTTGTAACATTCACCAGCGTAAAGAGACACTGTCAGCGCTGCTCATGTGTTATCTGTCCCACGTGGGCCGTGTGCCTTTAAAATATTCAGCAGAGCCACATCTGCTACAGTACCAATCTCCATCTCACAGATACTGCTGGCTCCATGTGCTGGCGGAGCGATTCGGTTTCTCAGTCCAAGCGAGTGGTCAGCGCTCGGTGCTGTTGTTTGTTATGGTTCCATTAAAATCTGCTCGAGTTGCTACTCCATCCGCAGCACAATGACCAGGTGCTCTAGAGAAGAGTTCATGCTTGACACAGTGTACTGCTGTAATGCTAAATTATGCATGCATTTCAGGGACTATGCTGGATTCAAGATCAATTATGTACAGTGAGTGATCTCTCACGTTATATTTACAGCCAAAGCTTAACAATAGAAATAACTACATTAACATATTTTACAATAGCCTAAATCATTTCTGTAACTGTGACTTCACAAGCTATATGCTTCAAATGAGTCATTCAATTATACAGGAGTGGTTGTGCTTAATTTGAGTCAATAATGCATGTTTTTTTGGCCTTTGGGAAAATAGAACATGAACAATCACTTGATTTGTCACATTATATTTGTCCAAAATCCACAAGCTTAACAACATAATAACCACAAAATGTTCCCTGATATTTTCTAACAGCATTAATGTTTGACTCTCTACAAGCTATAAGCTTCAAAGTAGTCATTCAGCTAAAACATAAGAGCCTTGATGGGATGCATGCTGTGTCGGCTAATGAGAGGAACAGAGGGGACTCACTGGAAGGCGAAGGTGCTGCCATAAAGCTTCTTGGCAGTGCGGAAACGAGCCTCCTTGGCCGGGGGGCTGCTGAGCAGCAGGAACTGGTGGGAGGTGTGCATGAATTTCAGTTGCTAGCACAATGAGGTCATGAGGGAATGTGAGAGAGAGCAAGAGAGACAAAAAGAGAGTGAGTATGAAGCATTTAACGACAGAACGTAGGAGTAATAAGAAACTGATTTGATAAAGGGCATTCGAGGGGAAGCCATTCTTGTTTCCTACCCTACTCAGAGGCAGCTTGACAATATGAGACCGGTTACTGGAAATAATCCTGCAAAAACACAGAGGGAAAAATCATAGGCCTTCTTCACAACAGATATGTTGATCTAGGAATGGTAGGAAAAAGTGTTACTTATAATATTATAAATGGCTTTGTTCTGTTCATGTGTCCCAGTAAGAAGTGGCAGTGTGCAAATGAGCCAACGTTCACAATATCAGGAGTCTAAAACCAGCCAAATGAAATCCATCATTATTTATGAAGGAGCCGTGATTGAATTCAGTAAGAGTTTTTGTAGTGTTGATAACTAAGGTGGATAACTTTGGTTGATGTTTGTGACATTTTCATGTATATAGTTTGAGCCTGATGTTTCCGGAGGATCAAATGGACAGCACTTATAGATATTATCAGTATATATACAGCATGTTGCATGTGAGAAAAAGAGGGACAATGGGTTACTGTGTTTTAGCGACGATTAGTTTGTTTTGCTCAAATTTAAACTGTGTTTTTCATGCTGCAAATTGTCTCCATAATAAGGCCGATTGTGCTAAGCCCATAAGCTTATGTGTTGTCCATGATCTTTTATCTAATATAGTAAGTTTGATATGCTTTCTTCTGGTGTGAAGAGCTTTTCCTGTCCATTTGCAAAACACAGTAAACACTGTTTTGAGCAGATCCTCTCTACTCACCACTGTAGCAGGGGATGTGCCAAGGGGTCCAGTTTGTCCATCTGTTTCTTGATCTCTAGATATGAGCCCTGGGAAAAAAAAGCATACAAGCATGTGTTGTTTGCAGATATCAGGATGTTGTTTTCCAAAAGCCAAATGAGGAGTTGTTCAGACACAGTCCTATGATGTGATTTATACAAAGTATGGATGCAGCCAAGCCACAGTGGGTACACAAGTAATATAAGGAAGTGAAGAAGAAACCGTTGAAGAGGTAAACTAATCCTGTGTAATGGACATTTCCAAACATTGGGTAGACATACAGTAGAGTGATGATCTTATATAAACTAAAAATATATCTTTACGTCTATCTTATACATTAAGACTAACTATGTCCTATCCACTGTGGCCCTTCACTTCTTTCCCTCCCATCGTCTCCTTGTACCTGTGTCATTTCACGAATGGACATGACGCTGTCCAATGCTTTCTGCAGTCTCTCATAATTCTTCTTCTGTGTTCATCGGTTGAGCCAAACATCCATTGTATGCAATGACAGAGGGAACAACATACAGACATCTAAAATCACTTGTAGACACAGAAGTTTGACAAAATATTGATACTATTTCTTAATTATTCATATCAGTTTATGAAAAATACATAATTCATTATGCTACACTTCAAAGATACAACTAATGATGTACTGTTAAGCATAGATGTGACATACCTACATGCATTAAGTTTGTAAACAACTACATATATATATTCTAGTTTTGCTCTGACAGCAGTAGTTGTATTGAATCTTGGAATAAAATGTGTTTATGGTTTAGAAACCATGATCCTAGAAGTGGGGATGCTGACCTTTGGGTTGAAGGCCAGAGTCTTGGGGTCATTGGGGTCAACGACTGATGGGTACGGCTCGAAGATGATGCTCTTACGAGGGGATTCAAGTGCAGCTCGACACATCGCCACAAGAAGGTCCACCACCTGCAGGGAGAGGGATTTTATAATTACATTTTATTCCTTTATTGGATGTTGTTATTTACTTATTTAAATGCTTTTATTGACAGTGCAATACCACAGAAATATCTGCCTCAGTTTCAATAAAACGTATAAACTACAAATCATTTTTTTGTAACATATAAAGTCATTCTTTGATCTTAAATCCAAAAGAGTATTTAGGGGGGTTACAAAAATACAAATAAATAGAATTATGTCATATACTATCGTGTTGTCATCACCTCTGCTCCAGTACTAATACCAAATATAAATCAACTAATACATGATAATATATTATTATAGGTTAAGCTACCCAGCAGCAAATGAAGTAGTTCAAATAAACCCCACCTTTAAGTGCAACAATGAAGTGATGAACACATTAATGCTTCAATAATTAGAATACTATAATGTTATATGTATGATTCTTAAACAGAGCCATACTGCATAATGAGTACTTTTTGTAAGATATACTTTTGTAACTCGATCCAAAATTCAAAGGGGATTTTGGGGGAAATAAAAACAAACTATTGCACGAAAAAATTACAAATAATATGTGCATAATTATATCATATACTATCGGTTGTGTGGTCGTCACCTCTGCTCCTGTTGCCACCTCCTCTGCTGCTCCGGACATCACACCCAGAGTGTAGAAGGAGAACACACACAGCTCCCTGGTGCACACAGCCGGCTATACAAACACACAAAGCCATGCACACAGACAAAGAAAGATAAAAATACACGCTTTTCAATGTGTACTAGATATCATATAAAAGCACATGCACACAGACACTGACGCACACTCCCTCTCTCTCTTCATCTTGCTCCTTCACAACTACCATAGCGGAAAATCCATTAACAGGATCATGGTACTAATAGAGAGAGAGAACATCACACACATGCTATTCATAACATTGGATGTAATAACCAATATGGAATGGTTTATAAATCCATACTGTAAGTCCATTTCTTCTCGCTCATAATGGGCGGTTCTGGAGGGCCAATGCCCCTGTAACACTGTGCTTGGAACCCCCTGTGGCCCCCCTCCAAAATAATAAATCTATAATGATGCAATTTGTGATAGTGTTGCAGCCAGTACTGTGCTGTATTGTGGGAAGATAACAGGAATGGGTATTTTTTCAGTAATGTAATTAAATACATCGAAAATAAGTTACTCAAACTAATTCTGTTACTTAGACAAATACCCAAAAATATTAAGAAATAAAATAAAAACAAGTTTGGCTGCATACATAATGTATTTATTGCCCCAAACAGCATTTAGGTTAATGTGTTAACACATTTTTTTACAAAGTCATTGACATAATGTTTTTTGGTGCGCTACGACTTTACAAAGAAGTTTAAATCTTGAACACTGTCTTTGTCTCCCTTGTCCAGCATCAAATGTGCCCCTCTCATTCACACAACATTGGTCTAGAACAGTGTTTCTCAAACTGTTTCATACCAAGGACCACTTAACCAATAAAGAAACACTCGCGGACCACCTAACTCCACAAATATCCCAAAACACATCGTTTTTCTAGAACAGATTACAAATCGCCTGAAAATGGTACAAACAAGTGGCAAAATGTGTGATGAAGGTGTTGCGCTGGGCTATATCATGCAATCGAAAGAAACTTAAGCTCGCTCCATTGCGGAGATATTCCCGCGAGAGTGCGGAAAACTTAAATTTATTATTTATTTCAAATGTGAAATTTTACCAATATACTCACGGACCACTAGGGGGCGCTCACGGACCACCAGTGGTCCGCAGACCACACTTTGAGAAGCACTAGAACCACCATTGTGGCTCATACCTTCAGCATGGATCCATTCTGAAAGACGTGCTGCTCGTCACACACCACGCAGTACTCGTTGAGCGTGGGGATCCTCTGCTCTGAGTACTTCATTATCTGTAGGGAGAAAAAGCAGAGTGGTGCTCTCAGTTATCATTTCTACCTCCAGCGCTGTAATAGAATAAAGATGAATTAAGCAGCAGAAATGTCACAAAACTACCATTCAGTACAGCAGCTTCGACCAGTGGGGGAGTGTAACTAAGTACATTTACTTAAGTTCTGTACTTAAGTAACAAATAGAGGTGCTTCTACATGACTTGAGTATTTTTACATTATGCTACGTTGTACTTTAACCTACTGTATTTTGAAGGCAAATATTGTACTCCACTGACTACATTTTACAGCATTAGCTACTTTGCAGATTTACTACTACAAAACACAGAAATCTGATATATTATTAAAGGTTAAGATATCCAGCAGTATACAAACATTTTCAAATAAACCCCACCTTTACCTAAGTGCAAAATGGGAGTGATGAACACATGAGTGCAATCATAATTATAAAACAATAATTATTATTGTAGTAATTGTAAAAAGGTAACATTAGCTCAATTTTGAATGCAGGACTTTTAATTGTAATTGAGTATTTTAAACTGTAGTATTGCTACTTGTATATAATTCTGAAATGGAGCATTTTGAATACTTTTAATAAGTATATTTTGATGCTTATACTTTAACATAGGTTACATTTTTAATGCAGGACTATTACTTGTAACTAAGTATTTGTTCACTTCAGTTTTGCTACACATATAATTCAGGAATGCACAAAATAAGTAATTGCAGTTTTTGTACTTATACTTATAGTATATTGATTGTTGCTAATACTGTTATACTTTTACTTGAGTTGTATTCTGAATGCAAGACTTTAACTTGTAACTGAGTATTTTTACACTGTAGTATTGCTACTTTTACTTTAGAATTGAGTACTTCTTCCACCTCTTGCTACGACTGGTTTAACCTATGATACGGTCCCACTGTTGCACAACAACACACTTTAGCCCCCCCCCCCTCTGCTCCCAGCTCATATCTCCCCGGGGTCTAACCTGCACTAAGAAGCCATACTCCAAGGTAGGGATGTTCTTGCAGTGGCCGCCCGCCTGGGATGAGAAAAACAATTCAATCAGCTGCCGCGTGGTAATCTGCGCAGGGGCCCTGGCCGCCGGGACAGCCACAGTCTGATGAGTCAAGTGAAGACAAAGCATTATGGGAAACGGCGCAGCAGCCATGTTACGGTGGGGGGGAGGAAAGGCTCAGGTGGGAACAGTGCAGGTGGCAGGTGACTGAGAAGAGGGTAAGAGTGGGTTACAGTGGATTAAAACAGAAATATACAGTGCCTTAGACAGCAGGCAGCAGCAGCATTTTGCTTCATGAGTTTCTACACAAACGCAGTGTCAAGGTTCAGAGCTGAGACATCAACACTGTGACCACAACTTGACATGTGAGTGAAACATGTTAAAGACTAATAACAGGGTTTCTGCAGGTTTCAACAAGTTCCATTCAGATTTCAGAAGAACATTTTAAGAATGCATTGAATAACATATAATACACATTTGTGTTTTTGGAGTCATACAGGCAGAAATATGATATATAAATATGATTGGAAATGAGTACGAAATGAAGTACGAATGAAATTAGTACGAATTAAAATGATCATACTGTTTGAAGTACAATAATCAAATTACATGTTTAAAGAGAAAAAGTGATGTACAACATCAATAATTACATTCATGTTTGAGATAAAGTAAAAAAACCTTTCTTTTGAATGTAGTATAAGCAAAGAAATACAAAAATCCTGACAACCCTCTTTTTTTGTAGGTAAGACAACAGTAAGGCATTTATTTTAAGACCTATAAAATCACATTTTTTACAAGTAAGGACGATTTTAGGACTTCATTTCAGCAACTTCTGAAACCCTGACATAAGTAGGAGAACAGTGGGATTGTGTTAATTCCTCAAATGAATATTTAAACTGAGAGGTGTGTGATTGATGCCCAGTACAGGCTGACACTGACCTGGCTGTTGGGGGGGTAGCTGAAGAGCTCCCCTTTGGGGTTCTTCATGGTGCACGAGATGGATCGGTTCATCAGGCGCGTCACCCTCAGCTCAGGGACGCTCAGCTTCCCTTTCAAAACGGTGTCTTGGATCAGAGGAAAACTTGGGGACCTAAAAAAAAAAGAAGACAAAATTCATGCACATTACTTTACCAAGCATTTTTCTACCTTTCTTCTAACTTGGAACGCCAAAACAGAAATGTGTTTGTTGTTTCAGAGGTGTATTGTTTGAAAAAAGCCGAATTAATTATAATAGAATTTGCATCATCGTAGTTATACCATATAGTCAGTGCCTGGTTAATGTTATAGAAATGTATTAAAGAAATACACACGCTACACTTACATTATTATATCAGCTTGCACAAAACTACAATCTGTTAGTTGCTAGCTGTTATTATACAATGATCACCATCACTTTTATCCATGTACTCTCTTGAAATGAGACTCCTGTCAAGTAGTAAGCATGTCAAGATAGCCTAGCAGTTGTGAGGCTGACCTCCAACGGGGGGGTCGAGATACGATCCCAGTGCACCCTTCACTGTCAAAGCATCCCACAGTCAGACAGAGGCAGAGAAGAGTAATCCCCCCTTAGGAAATTGGTTGACAGTGTCACGTTTAGAGTTTGATTCTATCGTACACATGCAAAGTCAGATATTTTTCTCCTGCTTGTCTTCCTTGCTACAGTCTTCAAAAGCACAGACCCCCACAAAGTACTTATTTCACTGTCTCTCTATCGTCCAACAGACATCTATGGACTTGGGATATAGCTCACATGCATGTTGGTAAAGTAAACGTATTAATATAGCACCTTTCTAGATGTTATGTTGCAAAGAGCTTCTCAATAGATCAAAGGAGAAAGTCAAAAGAAAGGAATTCAAATTCAAAGTGAAAAATACTATAGACATTTTAAAATTAACACAAACTGTAGACATCATCTCATGAAACAGGATATTTCCTAGCAAGTATCCAGAAAGAGGCATCATATTGTGACTAGGTACAGACTGAATCACAGAAATAAACCTAATCTTCAACCTTCTGTTATTTCCTAAAGACCTACAACTGAACAAAGCTGAATTGTCATGTAAAAATAGCATCATTTTAGTTACAGGAACACTTAAAAATATCTTACGACTTCCCAAAAGTGCACGAACATTTGCAGATGTAATGCAAAAAATACCACGAAAATAGCCTGATTGTGTTCTGTACTTGAGGTTATTTCCTCTGTGCTCTTCTCCCTGAGTGATTGCTGACACTTGAAAACACTGAAGTGTTTAGAAAATAGATCAGGACATGTCCTAATAAAATGTTCAAGACGTCAGCAACTTAACTGAGCATCACATCACAGTATAACAGCTTAACTCCTTGTTGACGTGTTGATTTTGTAATGGAATTATCATTGCTGAAAATGTGTGTTTATTTAAAAATAGCAATCTATTGGATTGTCAATCACAGACTCAAAGAAATATTTTCAGGTACATATTTGTATTTTGTCCCTCTTCTGTGACATGTTTTAATATTCAGAAAGGGCTTTATTTTTCTCATACTGCCTGTGCTGCAGCACCTCTTTTCACCCTCTGTCTGAAACCAGAGCCCAGTCTGCTCTGATTGGTTAGCTGGTCGGCTCTGTTGTGATTGGTCAACCGCTTATTAAATGTGTTGGAGGGCTAGCCAATAGAAGCATGTGTGTCACATAGTGATGTGATTATGTTACGGAAGTAAACAAAGGAGTCAAACTTGAGGCAGGAGGGGAGTGTGTGGGAGAGAAACTCCGTCTGGGGGAACTTTGGGATTTTAGCCTTTGCAGAACATTTACATGAACAAAAACCTATGTAACACACTGCAGGAAAGGGTAAACCCCAAAAGGCATAATAGGGCCCCTTTAAATGTGTACCATGCTGTCTATGAAACACAGTCATGGTTGTTAGGATATCTTGAAGAGATACAGAGAGAGAGAGAGACCTACTTGGGTATGGGGGAGAAGATGCTGAGCCCGGCGCGGAACTTCTTGATGGTTCCCCCGGCTTTGAACCAGCTGTGCCTCTTCTCCTGCTGGGCCTTGAGGAACTCATTACTGAGGTGCTTCCACTGCTGCGAGGTGAAGGTGCTCAGGATCCTGATACGGCACAAATAAGGAAGATTGGTGAGTTAACATTTAAGTGGTGGATTACGCTTTAAATCTCCTTCTTTTTGTTGTACGCATTATTATTTTTTCTCAGTGGATAAGTCAGCCAAAAATGAAAAGGTAAATAATCTGGTATTTGTATTTCTGATGCTGCACATTTGAGGTTACAATCCCCAAGAGTTTTGTTTAAATAAATGTATGTTAAGTCACTATATTTCACCCACTGATGAAAGTATTATATTTGCACTAATGTGAGCTGGACTCTTTGGTGATATTCCAGGAAAATGTTCTGTATAAAGTGTCTCCTAATGCAAACCAAACAGTTCCTACAGCAGCTTCACATTAAAACATTAAACTGGTGAAAAATAAGTTAACATTTAGTGTGAATTAGTCACAGGAAATGCAATGTGTTTAAACATGACATTGCAGGTTGCAATTCATAATCAAAAATGCAGCCGAAACCTGATAACAGTCTGTATTTTTTAGATATATTGCAGGGTAGAGTATAGAGCACAGTGAAGTGTTAGATGAAGAGCTGCAGGCTGCACATCGCCAATTTCTCAGCCAAGTAACAAAGTACTTTCAGTTTTTTGCAAACTCATGCCGTGCGTCGCATGCAAACCGGGTCACAGTTGTTAACAGAATGATGGAAAGGGACTAGGTACTGCCTGAAATCCTCATTAAAAAGTGAATCCTTTGTTTTGCTTCCACCAGTTTTCTTGGACTAGGCGGGAAGTATTCACCTACAGTTTCTGATACCATATTTATATTGGGTCTTAATCTTAAGTATTGCTAGTAGAAATTCACTATGAAATGTTCTTGGCGTCAACAAAAACAACTTACTTTTTGAGCTGCAGGCCGAGGCTGAAGCCTTCTTTATTGGAGGGCTGGAACACCTCGACTGATGGCTCTGAGTAAAGATGACTAACATTATTACACAGTGCACAGAAACACACTCTCACTTCTCACTCTCCCTCTTGTATAGCACATATTGTACTCACCTCCCACGCTCAGTGAGTGGCACAAATACCTAAAGTCCCTCCCAGAAAACCAACATCCACACTGACATCTTTACTCACCAGGTCCATCGAGGTACTGAGAAAGAGAAAAGCGCAGTCTCAGAATAATGGGCTCTGTTCTGATAACTTTCCAAGCTGTCGCAACCTCCTCCTGAGTCAGACACACACACATACACACATATATACAGAGTTAGCATCCTAATTAGGGCCATTTCTCATTGCATAAATAAATTACGAGCACACGATGCATTATACATGATGTGTTACTTTGCAAAATATCAACGTTGGAATAGTAATGGGGAGAGAAGGAGGAGGTGTGTGCAGGGAATGAGGAATGCTGACTCACATCTAAGAAACCGATGTTAATGTGAAGATCGATGTCCACGTCATCAATGGTTCCATACTCCCTGTGAAGAGACGAAATGTCATTCATCATAAGTAATGAGATGCACTCAAACATTTTCAATATCCCGTTGTGCTTTTTTCCTATTTCGCAGACAGTGCCTAGTGGAAATGAATACATTATGACTCTGAATTGTCTCATGTACAAAATCTTTTCAAAATAGGTCTTACACAGTTGTGTTTCTGTGTGTGTTGTTGTGTTTCTGTACAGTACCTCACAGAGACAGCACTGTCAGTGTAGATGTCTTTCACTGCCTCGATATCTGCATCCAGCTGAGGGTGGCGGTACAGGTCAGCCGCACAGCTCCCCTGTAAACATCAGTATATTAACACTGAAGCTCACAATTATACCCTTCAGTGACCCCATCTGTCATCATCCTAATGTGTTCATTTATTATATGATTTTCCCAGGACAATGCACAATGATCGACATCACTTCACATGGGCCAGTGTAAGCCAAAAAGCTAATTATCAACTGTTGTCCAGATGTTAAAATGGCCATTAAAAAACACAAAGTGCACAACATGTCAAATTTAAACCAGAGAAAGCAAAGCATGAACAGCTGAACAGGAAAAAAAGCTAAGAGCGGTTCGGCAAGCATATCATGCAAAGTAGGACATGTTATGTGCAGGAAATCAATAAAAAACAATGTTAAGAAGAGTTTTTATGATGCATATTTAACAGAAGGATGTTGAGAAACTGTGTAAGCTGTCAGATGTTTTCCTGTTAGGGACAACCATGTCCACTCTAATTCTTGATCCGTTTAATCTATATTCAACATGTTTGTGAAGGCTGAATGTGGGGGGCTGCTAATCCATCAAGACAACTGAATATTAACAAGCATTGTGAAACTTAATATGCATTTTCAAAGAGGCCATTCTATATCATATCATCACACTAGGAGGTATAGTACAGTAACGGGAGCATTTTGTATTATTATCCATGCTTTAATATTGTTTCAGTGGGGGACAGATTGAGAGTTAATACATGTGAGCATGGATATAAATCTAAGCAGTTTCAACATTTGGAGATTATTTTAAACTGGGTGTTATTAAGGACACATTTGATATTGTTTCTATTTAAACCATTTAATTATAACTTCTAACTATTTATTATTTCAACTATTTATTCACTGGTTTTAGATTCCTGTTCAGACTTCTCTGCTTATGTTTTTACTAATCTTAAACAGATGGTCAATTGCAACACTACAGCTGACCGTATATAGAAACGTGTTTTAATTAATATATGTTCTTCTCACATCAGCTGTGCTTCTGAATATCTCGCCTCAGCAAAGACTTTTGTCCAAATACATTTCAAAAACTGTAGGCATACATTTGTTATTTCTCAGCTTCAATTTCCTGAAATACATTCCGTGGTGACCTCAGTACATTTGCTGTCCTCCAAAAATAACAACTTATTAAAGTATTAATAACAACAGTTGATCTAAGTTTGTCATATTATGTCTAGACTTGAAGTCACACTCCTCTCCTGAGCTCTGAGTGCAGATCTTTCACTTTCATCCTTATCTTCACTGCGCTGCTTTCATGTTCTCTGGCTACATAGAAATGAGCTCTAAGTTCACAGACTGGATTTACATTTCAATCACAGGACTTGGAAGATAACAGTAAAAAGGATGACTAACAGATTAAGATCTTGTATGGAAGCGAAGCATTGAACTTTATGAGATTATACAATAAATAGCATCCAGAACAATGTATTTTGTGTTGCTTGGGACTTCAAGTGTGTTGAAAAGCTAAACCACATAGTACTTGAGCGAAAAATCTAATATGTGCTATTGTCAGTTTGCAAAAATTCATATTTTGGACACAGGCCAGAACCTTGTCAAACACTGGGACATTGAATATCCTTCATATTAATTTATATCTTTTCCCTGCATTAGGGGATGCATTAACATAGTCCATCTGTTCTGCCCTACTAGAGCAAAATATGAACTACTGGATTACTATTAACCCACTGCATTATATTTTGTCTGAATATGCATAATGCTCAAACCAAATCCTAGGTCTGTGACAAAATCTGTGGTTTTCGGCAAAACCAACTCAAACAATCAAACACATTACAGCAGAGGATCTTGTAAGTCGGTAAAACACAACATATCCGAAGCATTTTTACAGTTTGTAGGGAACTAAAACAGTATTTTTGGTATAAAAATA
The DNA here is from genome assembly GCA_031216635.1 of Dissostichus eleginoides. Taxonomy (NCBI): domain Eukaryota; kingdom Metazoa; phylum Chordata; class Actinopteri; order Perciformes; family Nototheniidae; genus Dissostichus; species Dissostichus eleginoides. The sequence goes on along the minus strand of CM062264.1, from coordinate 34,070,803 downwards.
CCTACGTTTGAGAGTAAAGTAATGTGAATCATTGCCAATCATTATAAAAACAACATTTCCCGACATACAACCAGAAAGGACACATAGATTTAATGTAATGTAATCCAGTAGCCTGTGCTTTACCTGAATGCCATACAGGAACTGTTCCGACTCGTTCTCCCCGTCCGACTCCTCGTCTGTCCAACACTGGCCTTTGATGTCCTGTGGGCCCACACATTGTGAAAAGGCCATTATAGTGGAGCGGAAAGAAAATGCAACCTCTCTCTCTATCATCCTTTCATCTCACGTCCTTTCTCACATCTCCCTATTTAGCCTCGCGTTCAAAACACCCAGCTTCAAAACAATGCTTTATATAACATCTCAAAGAGAGACATGAAGAGGAGTGATCTATTTCTAAAAGGACAGGAAATGCTCTAAATTCAACCTTCAAAAGAATACTCAATTTACGATCATTGATGAGATCCTTTTATGTTTTTTTGGAGAAAATAACCATGTCTCTTGTCATTTCCAGCAAAGCCTGATGCCCGGAGGTCCTGTTGGAAAAACCCACAGTATTTAATCTATTTAATACATTGACATTAAGCTAATACAACATCCTAATGTCTATGAAAAGGCTGCACTCCTCTTAGCATTGACGGCAAAGTAATTTAATGTACCACTTTGGTACACCTTAAATACACCATGCATGGATGACACAGCTTAATCGTATGCAGTGGTTACACCAATAGAATCCTAGCTGTCTTACCATTGGGTCTGTTGTTCATAGGGCTCACTCAGACAGGTTTAAACCTTTGAATACTGCCGACCATTGCAGCGTATTTCCAGGTGGAAGGAACGAGAACGGAAATCCGGAGAGCTTCGTGACCACCTCTCTTTCTCGCACTCTTCAGAACTGCAAAACCTGGGAGAAATAGACATTACAAATCAGTAAAGGATGGAAAACCTGAAACAAAGAGGCCATCATGCCTAGCTTTGTAAACGGTGCCCTCCTCCTTTTTTTCTTTCAATGGTCTGCACTTCACCTTGCCATGTTTCCTAGCAACAGCCATCTCTGGTTCCTTTCAGAGTGGCATTAATCACTGTGGAGAGAATGTGTGGGTGATATCTGCTGAACGTTCAGTACCCAGGATGTATCCATTTCTTTCTTTTGTTTGTTTTTCCCCCTGCAAATGTACCTAGTAATACCGAAGCACCAAAAGTTGGCACACCTTTATTGAGCTAAGCGAATGATGTCATTGTTAAACTGACGTGTTTGATTGGCCTGGATGATTTATATGGAAGGAAATGGTTGAAGCGCCATGTTATTCCTGGGTTAGCATAAGAAGAAGGCATTGTTTGCACACAGTGTTGAGTAAAAAAAATAAAAAAACATTTCCCAAGAATTTAAGAAAACACAATAAAGGTTGCCTATAAATGGTGGGAAAAATATTGAATATGAGGATACAAATTGTAAGGGAAAGCAAAATGTGTGATATAACAGAGGGAGCTACAGTACACTGCATTTAATGGCGGCCCATCACATTTTGTGTCAGACATGTAAACAACGAGCGTGATGTTCTTTCAACAAAATGTAAAGCTGCAGATGCAGAGTTGCATAACTAACACTGCAGCATCAGAATATACATTACAATTTACATTGTGTAGTGGATGTCAAACCAAAATAAATGACATTTCTTAATATTTAACAGTACTGAATCTGACAATCAAAGACTGGATGGCAATGGCTTGGCACTCGCGAGCAGACTGCCTTAACGAGACCACTAAGCATGAAGTCATCTATGCTATACATATGACAATGTAATGAAATGAACACCAATTATACATCTGTCCCATTGTTTGCTGGGCTAACATAAGACACTAAGCTCATCTCTACCTTACATTGGGCTATTTTCCACAAAATGAAGATCTGTGTTTCTCTCCCTGATCAAGAATATCTGTTTTTCATTTGTGTCACGGCTCCTCCAGACATCCACTGCATCCTATTAAACAAAGCTCCCTCGTCATCACCATCTTCCGCTTCAGCTCCTCTCCTTGTCCCTATACGTCTGCTGCTCTGCCATATCTTTAACCCTGCAAGCACCTATACCAACCCCCCCCCCCTCCTAACCCCCCCATCATTCCCATAGCCGCTGTCGTCTCACATACCAATAGAGTCGGCGGCTAAATGAGCCCCCCACACACACACACACATCCACCACGGCCGACCCCATTCTGATCATATTTAACACAAACACAGATGCAGTCAGGCGGATTTTCCCCTCCCCCCATGCTCCGCACCCCCACCCCATCCATCCACACTTACCTCCACAGAGGATGGAGACTCGGATGCCGTCCTTGCCTCAGCTGCTCCCCCTCTTAAAGGGCACACCTGCCTGTCTCTTTCTCCGTGGCTGTTTTCCACTGAAAATATAGATGACAATAACCCCATTAAAATAGGATTTGTTAGAGGAACGAGAGCCACTATTCCCCAGTTCTACAGCGCTTGTGTCTCAATGCGTGTGGTGTGTGTCTGCGAGCAATCCAACTGGTGTGTGTGAGTCTGTGTGTTTATCTATTGCAGATCTCTGCTGCTGCTGTTGCTGCTACTGCTGCCTTGTATTTTGCCTGACAACACTGAGGGGTCTGAGCATGCTCAGTGAGAGCAGGCAAGCAAGTCATGTGACCTGCAGCTGACTGCACTGCTGCTGCTGAGAAATAAGAAGAAACATGGAGGAAAATGGCTCTACTCGTGTATATGCGTCTGCCTGTGTGCGTGTGTTTGTGTGTTGTGTGTGTGTGTATGATTGCATAAGTCAGTGTCTATTGCAGTTCAACCATTTTGGAGTCAGATTATGGATAATACTGTCTCATCTAAATATATTAAAAGAAAGAAAGCATAAATATGATCCTTTTTACAATGTGCTTTATACTTAAGCACTGCATGTTGTATAGACGCTGAAATGCATAAGCTTAGTTAATATAATATGACATTTATATTACAATAACAATAGTTATATTTAGTAATATCAAAAACAAATATTGCAACAAATATCATTTCCTTTGTATCTATGATACACTGTGTTGTACGGATGTGTGAGACACTTACCATCAGGTCTTAACTAGAGTTAATCAGTCTTAACCCTGATTATCTCAAGGTTCAATTTAAGAAAGTGACCTGAAAACTGAACATGCGTTAGTCTTACTGTCTGATCAGTGTGTGGCTGTAGCCAGGATATAGGAGAAAATTAAGATATCTTTAAACATTCATTTGGCACACAATGCAGCAGCTTAAGGGCATTGACCACAATGGCACAATATAGATTGGGAAACATATTTGACACCGTTTATTTTGTCAATCCTGCTTATATTCTTATAATGCCCGGTACTTCTTGTATATGAACAGGTGTTCCAGGTTCATGATTACATGTTTTTCCTATAGTGCTACTGGATGGAGGAGGTGGAAATGCAGATTGAAATAAAAATGTTTTTCTTTGCTCCATGTTACTAAATCAATATTCCATACAGTAAGTGCCGTGGAACTTTCTGAATTACAACCACTATCTTTTTTTGTGGAAGAAATTACCTGTTCACTGAAATATTAAATGATTTGCATATCTATAACTTGTTAAACTAAAAACACATCTAAATCTTGTTTCATTTTGTATTTTGCTTCAACAGTTTTCACCCTACTACTATGGAAAATCGATTTTTACAATTTCCTCATCTATTGTCTTTGCCTTTTTAATATTATGATAAATGTTATCATCATGCAATATTGATTTTTATGTTTTCTATGTGTGCCTTAATGGATATCATTTTATTTCTTCCCTCTTGTATTCATTAATTATAATTTAATTTGAGGTACCACTTGTACTCATGCAGTAATAATACACACAATAGGGTGTACTAACTGCTCACTGAGATTTATTTGAGCACATTAGCACAGTGTCTTACTGCACCTCATGGCCTGTGAATCACAGGAGTAAGCAGCCAATAATACTGACTGACAGCCAGGCCCTTGGCCAGTGGACAGGGGGACTGGATGGCAGATCTGTCGCTCACCTGGACAGGTGTGTCCATTGGCCTCAGGCAACGGAGCTGATCCATGCTGAGGCTATTTCCAGCCAGTGGGACAGCAACATGGGCAGTGGGAGCAGCAGTGCCAACACCACCACAGCTGCCAACAGGTGAGAACAGAATAGTGAGAGATGACATGGACTACAGTATGCCACAGGGAGAAAAGAAAAAGGATTAGCAGGGTGCTCTGTATCAAGTACTTATATAAGTATCATTGCCAGGTTGATTTATCTGTTATGTTGCGAGTCTGACTGTTACAAATGTGACCTCACTGTAGTTGAGACAGGAGACAGTGTTTTTGTCTAGGATTTAGTTTTAGTCTGGCATCTCCTTTGGCAGCGCTTATTAATATTATCACAACACAATAATTAATCTTCCTGGGAACATTTGCAACATGTGTTTCGTATGCTCTGGACAAACAATCCCTATATGTTGTTACTTTCGGCCATTGGCATAACACAGCTGATTAGCAACAAGATAATATTATGAAATATTCTATAAAATATATATAAAACATATCAATGTTCTGTGTATCTCACAGTTTTCAGGCTCTGTAGGTTCTTTGGAATACACAAATCAACTTTATATTAAGTTGCAATTTGCGTAATTTAGTAGAACAAAAACGGTTGCTTAAAATATGCAATTTCGCAACGTGTGGTTAAAACGCGACCACATAATTAAAGATTACATGATTTGAGAATAATTGATATAATAACATCTAACATGTATATTTTTATACTCAACATGGTGTTCCTAAAAACCTTAAAATATGCTTGGAGCACATTATTGAACAAATTGTTATATCAGTATTCATCACTAGATGGAGGTATTGCCTCAAACACTGCACAGTAGCAAGGTTTCAGGATTCTTGGTTCATCACTGTTAAACTCTGGCTGGCTGCGACTACTAATGCATTTGAGGCAATGAACAATTGCCATTTTATTACAAATATTGCACCAGTTTTGATTCAATTAAAAAAAAGTGCGTGAACAATATCTGTGGTATTTTCTACGAGAGTTACCGTATATTGCAACACGTTTGATTATGCTTTCCATTGAACCATTTAGGTAGGCGATGATTTTCATATAAGTAGAATAATGGAGCCAACATAAACTACTGACAACATCACAACATGATAATTGGAGTCGTTAAAACGTAATTTAACTAGACAAGACTAACCGTAGTAACCAAATACTGAGTTTTTTCAGGAAACCACAGCACGCCATCCATAGTCACATGTCGGACTCATGCGATTGCGATGGTGCACTCACGCGCCCTCTGATTGGCTCCTTAACTTTACCAAGCACTTCCACCGCGTAACGGTGTATCATTCCGCGTTGATTATAGTTTCTATAATTTCCTCGCTTTTCACAACAGTATTACTAAAAGAGAACATTCATGTGAGCAGTCTATAATCAATGCAATAGGTAAATAAGGGTTAAGAAGTTGCATTGTTATTTAATGTATCTTCACTCTCTCGGATGGATATGTCTCAGCATCCCTAGAAAGTAGTTCCGCAGAGTGAGGAACTAGGGAGATCACCTTGAGCTTATCAGTATCACAGTGGAAGGCACATCGTTCCCTGCAGTTGTACAGCGAGATAAGGTGGGTATCCTCAACATGGACTGCTAATTGGTCTCTTTAAGTAAACTGATTACTTGTGGGTAAATGATATAACTGCTTTTTAAACCTTTTTGTCTTTTGTTGTATGTGTACATCCTGCAAGCTGGTAAGTCCGGGCATGTATGAGTCAACCACTCGTGGCTTGTTTCCACTCTTAACTTATCTACTTTTTAAATTAACATCATGTTCATCTATGCCCAACACGCCTAAATGTGTGTTTTTCATTTTACACAAGCCATTTCCTGTGCTGCTGGTTAGATATCATTTATTTTAACAACGTAGAGATTTGCACTTGGACAGACTGAAGGGATTTATCCGTGCACTCAGCAGATATTTCTGTAACTACCGCACTACGTTTTTGTAATCTTACTTTATCTCTAAACATTGGTATTACATTTAAAATGATAAAATATAAATGTGATGCGTGCAGTGTTGCATTTTCGCTTCCTGTTGCCTCCTCTTGTGGGTGTGGCCGCTGCGTCTTCTCGGCCTCTGATTGGTCAGTTTCTTTGATGACCACTCGATCAGGAAAATGTGACGCAGGATGAGAACGTGACCTTTAGCACATCGTGTGCAGAGCATATTACATTAAATATACGTTTTATCCGGTGACACGAATGCACCAGAGCTTAATCTTCCCTGCATTAGTTGTGTTATCGTCGTACTCCTTTAAATGGCGTAGCAGTGAGTTAGTCAGTAGAGAGCTTCGTCACAATCATCCTTTGTATACTTCAATATTCCCGTCACACTTCCACAGAAACACCTGAAATACATCTGAAGGTCGTTTATACTGTTTTAGAAAATGGGGAAACCATTCCATGATAATGTAGTTGGAAAATATGCACATTGCCTAAGCAGCTAGACTGCAGTAGATTGCTGCAGTGCTGCTACAGATACAATGTCTTGTAGACACTCGATAAATGAGAAGAAAGGCAGGTCTAACTCTCCTTTTTAGCTTTTAGGTAGCTCCCTAATTTACTGCTTAGTTTAACTGTGCTGCTCATTATAGGCATTACATAAGGCCTGTTTTTCAGCCTGTTCCACAAAAAAAGAAAGATGATTTGATCAAGGCAAGGCTTCGTTTAATTTTACATTTAAAATTGCGACGTCACATCCTTTATCAAATACATACTACAGCATAAGTAGGATATGCATATGATATGGCCTGCTGTAAAGCCACTTGTGCTGTTTTAATAATTGTTTGGTGTATAACTAAATTTTGGAGAAACTGTCATTGCTATGTCATCCCTGTCCCTTTTGACAAAATGGAGTCTTTATCCCAGGGGAACTTTTAGGTTATAATGTCAAGTGACTAGGAAAAGTGTCTTTCTGTTGACCTAAATCTTGACTGTTAACTTTGAAATATTTGCCTATGTGGTCTGGTCTTTAGTCTCTATCATTCTTTAGATATAAAATGCTGACATAAGTAACTATATACTGTGAAATTGTCATTTAAACTGTGGTTGTTAATATTCTTATACTTTGAGTCGCACTTTGGTAGGTAATCATTGATTTTCAAAGATGATTGCGCATTTTGGAGTCCTCCAGCTACTGGAGTTAGTGGATGGGAAAACTATAATTGTTCTGTTCTATATCGGGTTAAAAGTAACTTAATTTATCGGTTTTTGACCTGGTTTCATGGAAAGGTAGTTTAGTTGCAGCTGATCTGGGGTGGTCAGTGCAGTAGGCCTTTTGCAGCTGGTGCTGCTCTCATGCAGCCCCCTCCCCACCAAAACTGCATGTTTGCTGACTAATGCTATGTGGAGGCGTGCGGTGGAAGACTACCAATTATGGGTAAATCCGTTTGCTACTTCAGACACACTTGACTGACTGCACTGACTCAATTTGAGGTAAGGTGCTTGGGTTAAAAAAAAAAGCCACATCATTTACCATGTGTATTTTAATTGCATTGAACATGTACAGCATTCTTTACCATTAAGTAACTTAGATGTACCCTTATCCGTTATTTGTTTTTGGAGTATACAGGCCATGTTTACTGGCCCACATAGTGTAAATGCCATAGTACATACTGAGTGTTAGATTTCTGCAAACAACTCTGCATGCTGTGCGTTATTATTAGCCATGAGACAGTTTTTTGGCCTGGGGGGTTATATGACCTAGGTTAGTTCTGCACTGTGGTGTGTCGTGGTAGAAGTCTCATGTACGGCCATTGTATCCGGTCATGGCGATTGCTCGGTCACAGAAGGATCTGTCGGTTTCCATTATCCTTATTGAAGGGATTTACTCTTGAGCATCCGAATGTGTCCTACGCATGCACGCGCACTGCAGCGGTCGGATCTGCTTGGACTGCTGTTGCAGGGAGGGGTTTTCTCATTGGCGTTGGAAGCTGCAACACGCTGGGGTTGTTCTGGAGGTCATTGGCTGTAAGGTGTCTGTTTGTTCCAAGGAGCAACAGTAAGATCCACTGGGGGTATGTACTGCAACTTTCAAAACGGTGCTTGTTTGAGTGAGTGCGACTGAAGAATGGTCTACTGTATGTGAGCCCACTAGGATAAGCCCGATGTTGCGTCACATCCATAGTAGATGATACTGAATGTCATGTCATCCTGATAGCAATGCTACTACTGCATGGCTGCTCATGTTTGCACAGGTGTGTGTGTGATAAGGAATAATGAAAAAGACAGACAAAGATAGTGACTGAGAGCATGTTAACGGAGAGTATGTTTCAAAGGTGGAAGGGATTGGAGGGGATTATTAGCAGCCAGATCTAAAATTAGCCCTGCATCTGTGTCAGGGTTACTATGGCTGCTGTTGGCCAACGGTGGCTGCTAACTGGCTGTTCCGGGGTCAGACACACTATCCATGTCTGTCAGTCAGCCAATTATGAAATGTTGTACCTCCATAACAACATTACTGCACTTAGTGAAGGATAGTCACTACCTGATTTTCTTTTTAAATGTTTTATCAGGAGAATATGTCACATTCCCTCTGATACTTTAGCTCTAATAACATCTCAGCTGAGGATACAGGCAGAGTTGCCTGAGGATGACCTTTCATATACTTACTTGTTGACTAATGACATTTGACCCCATGAGAGTAATAAAGGACCCTAATTCCATTACATTTTGCCAATGTGTGTTGGGACACATATTTCAAGTCCTGGAAATGTTGAGCTGAGGGGAAATAAGCAAAAGATAAAATAAAACATGACACTTCCTTAATAAGGCTTGCTGTAAATGGAGGAAAATTATGATTTAAATGGAAATACATTATGCTAAAGCATTCTCTGTTGCTGTAATCACATTATCTTGCAGTGGCAACTGTTCTGAAGCTATGAATCCGAAGTCAGACAATTTAATGACAATTGGATTTTTGCAATGAACTGCCTTAAACCTACTCTCAACTTTTCCCTAGTACCTCCCCTTTCACTGTTGAAACTGTAACTGCTAGTATTGCATTGTCTTTGGTATACCATTAAACTGTGAAGTTGTAATCTTTATTGGTCATGCTGCAATAGCACACCATTTGCGGAAGATACTTTACTAGATGGCTTCAATTAGCATGAACAGAGTTCAATGTCTATAGTTATTCTTAAAAGGCAATTTGTTTAGTCAAAGAGACCTTCATAAGTCAATATTGCCTCAAATAATGAATCATATAAAATATGCAACAGGCCAGGGTAACAGCATATGCTCCCAGCTGTAACCAACAAAGATCTGATGGTTTTAATGGAGAAGAACATAAAAAACTTAACTCAATATTATCATCGTCAGGTGTAACATGTATATTTGTTCTAATTCTGGTCATTTGCCATTTAAATTCACATTTAGTTAAGACCACTATTCTGTTTCATTAATTCATAAATACATTTATAAAACAGTGGCTGCCAATATGCAGACTTTTGTTCCCCCTCTGCAGTCTTTTCCTGTGGTTCAGTCCACTAGGATGTCAGCTCCCAGCCTAGCCCATGGCTGTGTGTGTTGCAGTAGTGGGATGTGACTGTGCTCACGTACAGCAGTGGTCTGCCCCTCTGCTGTTACATCATCAGCCAGGAGACCCAGTTAAAAGAGCTTGCTGGTATACGGGTGTGCCTGGAATCCCCCACTGTGATGCATTCGATTCGTTTTTTCAGAGAGGCTCAATGATCGTGTCTTTAGGTGCAGTTGTACCACCCACAGATTCAGGTTATTTATTTGTACCCGTAGGTAGATTTGGTTTGCAGATAAATGACAAGGGATCCATTACGACACACATTCTAAAACAACAGCGGACAAATGTCCTGCAGCAATCAAAAATGTGCCATCTTCTATCTATTTTCCAGCTCTCCTCCCTTTACGCACACATCAGCCTTTGCAGTCTTTGCTTTTCAAGATGGCAAAATCTTCTTTTGTTTGTTTTGTAACTGACTTGCAAAATCTATTGCCTAACAGACACCCTGCTGGGTCTATATTAGCATTTTTTTCCCATGTTTGCACTTCCTGTTAAGTGTCAGAAATTCAGAACAGGTCTAGAGGGAATCCTATAAGGTTGACAGGGTTCTTCTTCCCTTAAAGAGATATCAGTCACCTGTTGCTCTGCCAAAGAATCAACCAGTGAGAGTGTTCTTTGTTGAAGTGCACTTCATAATTTAAACAAAGGGAACCTGATCTCTCTGCTGGGTGTTTTGTACTCCGTCTCGAGATTGCACATGGCATGTAGTCATTTTATTCTTTAAGTTATTGAGTAAAATGTACTAGGGATAATGGTACCATCTATCAACTACTTTCACATCCTTCTTATATTTAATCTATTTCATGATTGAAAACATTAAGTTCTACTTGTGTTATCATAATCCTTCTTTTTTTATCTTAATTTGTATTTCTCATTAGACCATCTTTTTTTTAAATTGTAAAATACTCTCTATCCTTGTTTGGGAAATTGCCTTATACGTCTCAAATTCATGATCTTATATAGTATTATGTACTGTATTCTCACAATGGATTTTGTTGATGGGAACTATGGAGTGTGAGAAGAACAGGAGGGGGATAGAGTGCACATCTAATCCCACTTGGGTAGATGTGGATCATGGATAATGCGGTAGAAAAATGTAGGTATTCTGCACACTGAATTTCCACTCTTAGCTTACGAGTATTAATAGAAGCAAGATGTTGTCCAGAAAGGTTTACTTAAAGTAAATTAAAATAAAACAGTGGCACTTTCTCCCCACCTCACGAGGATCCAGTACTTGAATCTAACACATTTCTGCTTGCTATCAAATCACCAGCCTGTCAGATGGCCTGTTAACCACAACAAATAGAGCTGTTGTAGAAGCAACATTCCTCATCAGAGTATTCCTGCTACTCCTTCCCCGAATACACCTAGCTTTATTGCTACCTGTTGAGACATGCCTCAACGTTAATGCGTTTATGGAGTGCTCATAATTATGTCAGGAAGACAAAAGGGAAAAAAGGAAGTGTTAAAGCAAGGCTTTATGCACCCGGTTTGCACATGACAGTATTGAGACACAGGATACGATGTAATATCTCTTCTGTGCTACGGTGTACAGTATTTTGTTCCCGTTCTGGTTGAAAAGGAATGATGAAAGCTTGGCAGGTCAAGCCCTGTAGATGTGCTTCGTGCTGGTGCCGTTGCCATGGGTGACTCAGCAAAAAGTGGGTGGGAACAGCATGTACGATCAGCTATACTGCTCCACTCGCATGGTCATGGCAGCAGTGAGGTGCAATGCAGAAGAATTAACACATCCTTTGGCGATTCATATCCACATTCTTAAATCTGTACACATTCAGAAGATGGGTGTTTCCCTCAGGTGTCATATTCATACGTGTATTCATTGTAGAAGATGGTCTTGTGCAAATTAGCTGACAAAAACACTTTTATTTAATAAAAATTGCAGTGGCAACATTTCATAAGCCTCATTAGTCTGTATTGTGCTGTTTTGGTGGCTGCGGGAAGTAAAAAAATAGACATGCTGGAGGTGAATAACAACCATTTTTAGCCCTGTAGTACGTCAGCAAGCAACGTGATCATTTGATTCCCACTGGGGCATTATCCTTTCACTTTACTATCACAATGTTAGTTTCAAATCAGGATTAGGTGCAGTCGGTGTGTTGAGAAGGAAAGTCAGCGGGGGGGATCCGGTGCCATTATTTTCTGGCCAGGGTGACCTCGGTGGGAATTAAATCCCTCACCCGAGATCTCTCAATCCACTGAGTTATACTAGAGTTGACCACAGTGAAATTGTGCTTGCTACCAGCCAACTGTTGTTTCTATGAGTCATGTAACACAATTTAACCAGCAATGGTTTAAAAGTAATATTCTGTTTTTAACTTGTAACCTTTGAAAGGATTTCAGTAATCCTGTACTGGTCCAACCAAAGAAAGCTGTTGAAGATCACAGTCTCCTTTTTATATTAACTATTTTTCTCAAATGTTCTTTTCTGCAGGACTTCTAAGTTTGCACCAGTGAACACCATGCCTCAATCAAAGAACGTAGACCTGGGCTCTGCCTTCATCCAGACGCAGCAGCTCAATGCTGCCATGGCCGACACCTTCCTGGAACACATGTGCCTTCTGGACATCGACTCCGAGCCCACCACCGCTCGCAACACTGGCATCATCTGCACCATCGGTTAGTGGACATGTATGGTGGCTATCAGGGCTGCAACATGACGGCTTAATAGTAGCATTTCTTTTCAGGAATTGTTTATTACTGTTAATTATAAGGTTTTAAAAGTTATGAGGATGAGTGTTATCTAACCTTAATTGTTCCTCTTCGATGCCTGCCTGCAGGGCCAGCCTCCCGCTCTGTGAGTATGCTGCAGGAGATGATCAAGTCTGGCATGAACATTGCTCGCCTGAACTTCTCCCATGGCACACATGAGGTGGGTCTTTACACATTGTTAAAAGTCACGTATAAACAGTGCTGATCATTTCCACCCAGGTGTGATGTAGCAGTGTTGGTAATTAAAAAGCTATGGTGCCGGTCAACAACGTCATTTATTTTTGAAATATCATCCGAATCAGCTTGGCACCCTAAGAAAGATTAGGTCAGCAAGCATGCATGAAATATAGTAGTGCTAACTTGCATAAGATTACAGTCTGGGTTTACTAACTAGGTAATCTCAAAGTGATGCATTAAGTCTGTGTCACAAAATGGCACATGCTCTGTTTAGTATTTAGACTGTATTGGATATATTGGAGGACAGATGTATAAAGAGGCTGATATGAGCTGCTAATCTCACTTGAAAGCATCCAGTGGAATGATCTGTGCACAATAAGATCTGAGCCAAAGTTAACTTTGAAGTTAAAATGTTGAAGCAAAAGTCCAACATGTATAATGTAAACACACAACCCCAGAAGTGGAAATGACTGTGGAGACAGAATGGCTGCTTGCCACCAGTTGATGTAAAAGGCCTTTAATCGGGCAGTCAGTCCAGGTGAGCTGAACTTACTGACAACCTGACTCTCACCTCCGCACTAAAGATTAAACTAAATGTTCATCAACAGATAATGCAATCTGAAAATAGAATCATCCACATACGATAAGTGAGGCTGTTTGACATTTGAACGTTTTCATAGTGTCAATTTAATCAGTTGTCATTTAACATTATGACCATTATCTTTAGATGACTTTGTAGATTAAGAATCTGCAAGATGCAATAATTCATTTTTAGCTCTTCAATTCAAAAATGTAAGTTTCCTGCAGTAGAATCATTTTTAGAAGATATGTTTTATTCCTCCTGAAAACTAAATATGAAAAGTATCTATGAGTTGTTTCAATCAAATCAAAGGTTAGGGAAATAAATCAGAGCTTTGTTGGCTTTGGGTGCTATAAATAGGTCAACTGTAGCTTCCTGCCCTGCCCTTGTGTACCTTTATCTCCTCAGCAGGGAGCACACCTAGACTCTGTAAATATGTGTGTGTGTGTACACAACCAAGGTCAGTCCACTGTAAAGCAAAGAAGGAAGTGGAAAGTGCAACCTGTTGCAAGTCTTATTATTTTCAGTACCAGTATTGCTGATATAGAATGACATGGAAACTAGCTGAACATTAACTGGAGTTTCACTTTCGTTGTGTAGAAAATGAATTAAACTGTCTTGACCCTGACCTATACTCATGCATACAGTCAGCTGATCCTGATTCACATTGGTCTTAAAACATGAACCTGCCTTCATCTCTAACACAAACGCTTTGTGGCATTTCAAATCCTGTAGCCTCAGACTGTGTGAGACTAAATGTTAATTGCAGCTTTAAGTGTTTTGGCAACTGCGTTAAGGTCTAACTTTGGATAATTATAATTTCTTTTATTTCTTTAATTGTACTTTGTGAGACCATCCAGGCTTTATTTTAATCGTAGTGAGTGTAGCATTAGCTCAATGTGTTGCCAGCGTGGAAGGCAGCCAATGTGATTACCTGCCACTTAAGTTATTACTGAAAGCTCTGGTTACACAGGTTGGCATTTTAAGCCATGAAGGAGAGGCTGTCTTTAAAGTCACAGACACTGCGCTACATAATCATTAGCCTGTACTAAAGGGACAAGATGGCTGCAGCAGTAATGTGACAGAACTGGCTTACTATAAAGTTCTCTCCATCTATACACACTTGAGGCAAAACACATTTCAATCAAGGGCACAATCAATGACATTCAATATCCTTAACCTAAGATCTCTTTGTTATTGTGCAACAAGATTCCTCAGTGAAACATAACATGTCAGTTTGGGTGGTATAAAAAGGACCGCATGACCCCGTAGTGATGCTCACAGTATGACTCATGTTTATGAGTTGTCAGACACACCTTATCTTTCAGTTTCCCTGGCCTGATTTGTATGTCTGGTGTATAAAATGTATTCAATCAATCTCAAATACCAGTGCCTCTGATATGTTTTAATTTCATTGTTTGCGATAGGATAAGAAAATGGATTAGAGGTGATGGGTGTGATCACAATAAATCACTGTGCTGTTCATTAGCTTGGTTATTGTTTCTCTGGAGATATTTTAACATGTTATACTTGTCTTCCTTTCTGTAGTACCATGCACAGACCATTAAGAACATTCGTGAGGCATGTGGGAGCTTCGAGCCTGGCAGCATCCAATACAGGCCCATTGGCATCGCCCTGGACACCAAGGGCCCAGAGATCAGGACCGGCCTCATCAAGGGAGTGAGTATTGTTGTAGTCCTTTTTAAAGGTCACCTATTATGCAAAATCCACTTTTTCCTGTTTTTATTAATTCAATATATAAGTCGCTTCAGAGTATAAGTCGCAGGAACAGCCAGACAGGTAAAAAAAAACGCGACTTATAGTCCGGAAAATACGGTAAACATGTGTCCCCTCTGTGTAAAGAGCTTCTGAAAGTTTCAGGAAAAAAGATTCTCTCTCTTTGTCCTGATCCATTTATTTAAAAACCTGTCTGAAAATGAGCTGATCAGATTTTAGCCACTTTATGATGTCATAACGTTTTTTTGGCTTGTGTAACCATTAGCCAATCACCAACCAAGGTACCCCCCCCCCCCTTATCACCTGAATCTCCTCCTAGAGCACCATTGTGTTCTTTTTAACCAAATATCTCCAGAGGGGCGTGGGGAGGGGCTCCTTATTTTCATCTAAAGTAACAGACAGAGAATCAGCACTTTTGAAACAGGGCTGAAACAGAGGGGATTATGGGATGCTGCAATGATCTGTTCTGTATGTATATATCTGAGACCTATAATAAATTAAGGAAAAACAGTGTAATAGGGGACCTTTTTTAAATGGCTTTTTTAGCCGTTCACAATGATAACATTCAGCATGGAAACAAACCAAACAGAAATAAGTTATGACTGTTAATGATTTGACAGAGCGGCGAAGCTGAGGTGGAGCTGAAAAAGGGCAACATGCTCAAGATAACCCTGGACGATACTTACGCAGACAACTGCAGCGAAGAAGTCCTGTGGCTCGACTACAAGAACATCACCAAAGTGGTGGAAATCGGCAGCAGGATCTACATTGACGACGGACTCGTATCCCTGCAGGTCAAGGAGATTGGTGAGTGAAGCACTGTCGAACATTAATAAAATCACTTCTGGTCTATTAGAAACACTACCAATTAACAAGGTAGAAAGTCTTCAGCCCGTTAATATGTTCTTGTGTCTCCAGGTTCTGATTTCCTCATGTGCGAGATTGAGAACGGCGGCACCATTGGAAGCAAGAAGGGCGTGAACCTGCCCGGTGCTGCTGTGGATCTGCCGGCTGTTTCAGAGAAGGACATCCAGGACCTGCAGTTTGGTTTGGAGCACGGAGTCGACATGGTGTTCGCGTCCTTCATCCGCAAAGCAGCAGATGTTGAGGCTGTCAGAGCCGTGCTGGGAGAGAAAGGCAAAGACATTAAGATCATCAGCAAGCTGGAGAACCACGAGGGTGTCCGCAGGTGTGTGTGTGGATGAAGAGTTTTATGATGTGTAGTGGAAATGTAGATCTTTCATGTACATCAGGGGTGTCAAACTCAAGGCCCGGGGGTCAAATCCGGCCCGTGACTTGATTTCATGCGGCCCCACAAGAGCTTGCAAAGAATATGTTTTTTTTTACTTTTTTTCTTCAGAATTTGGCTTTCCTTTTTAAATCATTTTGTGACATTCACACTGAAGAGACTTGCAATTATTTGCCCTAGACTTCTGCTTTCAGACGTAGTTAATTATTAAGTTATACCCTATCCGATAATAATCCAATGCAGAGGCAATAATGTAATATAGTACATTATTTTAAATATTTATATATATAGTTTAAAGTTACAACCGGCCCTTTGAGTGCACCCATAATGCTAATGTGGCCCGTGATGAAATTGAGTTTGACCCCCCTGCTGTACATCATGATGACTGTTATTTTGTATATATTGATTGTTGTGCTTTTATTTATGTCTAAATGTGTGCATATGTATAAATGTGTCTGATTGTGTATATATAGGATATACATATTTTTGTATTCGGGATTGTGGGAAACGGTATTTTGATCTCTCTGTCTGTACACACAAACTGAAAGATTGAGACTAAAGTTGAATTATAATTTCATTGATTTTTGTACATTCCTGCTTTGGTATTTAAATGATTATTTCCTGTCTTCCTGTGCAGGTTTGATGAGATCATGGAGGCCAGCGATGGCATCATGGTTGCCCGTGGTGACCTGGGAATTGAGATCCCAACAGAAAAGGTCTTCCTGGCCCAGAAGATGATGATCGGTCGCTGCAACAGAGCTGGCAAGCCAATCACATGTGCAACTCAGGTCAGTTAAAAGCACAGTACACTACTTTCTCTACAGCTGATTATTATTTATTAAAGTGTCTGTTTGTCTTCTGTCTGTGTGGGATGTTGTTTGCTCTGGTGTTAAGCAGTGTTCACATTGTTACTCTACCTATTTTTCTATAAAGTGAAGATTTGTTTACATGCTCTGATGGAATAACTGTATGCTGTTGAAAAAACCAATCAGCAAAGTAAAAATGAATATCTGCAGGCGTGTTAACCTAAAGGAGGGCAGAGTCAGTTTCATCTTTAGAGACGGAACTTGAGCATTGGTTGACAAAAGGCTGTTTCTTTCCACTCAGATGTTGGAGAGCATGATCAAGAAGCCCCGGCCCACCCGCGCTGAGGGCAGCGATGTAGCCAACGCTGTGTTGGACGGAGCCGACTGCATCATGCTGAGCGGAGAGACCGCCAAGGGAGACTACCCTCTGGAGGCGGTACAGACACAGCACAAGGTGAGTTCATCTACACTCAATACACATATTCGAATATTTTATCTAGCATAAAGAATTGTTTTGAAAAAGTAGATATTATTGATTGGATAAATTAAGGGGAGGATCTTGCATGATTTTCATTTTCAACTAAGCATGCTAACACTTGGAAGCGGCTCTTTCTTGTTTCCTATTTTTTGTGTTCTCCTGAACACATCAATGACTTTTGGTTTTCTATGACGCAGCACCTTTTTATATTTTCCTCTTGGCTTAACATCTGCTATAAAAGCGGTCAGCAGGGTTGTTAGGCCAACCGGAAATGCCTTGTTTATTTTTCAATCCACTTGTTTCCAGTTAAGCTGTCCACCTGCTTTATGGTAGGCTAATGAAAACTCAGTGGAGGAGAAATCATCTTTTTAATCAGTTTAATAATAATGAAATTGAGATTTCAAATAGATGGCACATCCTTCTTTATCTTCCAAATGATAGGAAGTAGTGTATTTATTAAAGTGCCCGTGAAGTGCATTTTTTTTGCGCCAAAATGAAATGGCAGTTTCATTTCTTACATATAATTGTACCTGTTCATGGCTAAAATAATTTTTTAGGAAGTGCGAAGGACGAGATAAACATCGCAAATTTTTCATCCCGTGAACGGCCGTCTGAGCCTACCGCTGCTGCAGACGATAGCGGCTGTGACGTCACAAGATGGGCCCAGTTGTGATTGTAAACATGGCGGAGACTTCGGAAAGTGATACTGGTGCGAGAGAAATGAGTGATTTTGACAGCTTTTCGGACAGGATAGATGAGGAAAGTGGCCATGGAAGTCAATTTAGTTGAGGACAATATTTGTCATAGATCTAGAGTAGATCTACACACAGGATTGGCCATCACCTGATCATACATTCATCTGTTCATAGCATGATGCAACATTCATGTTCACATGCAGTGTTGTGCTAGTTACTGAAAACCAGTAACTAGTTACAATTACTAGTTACTTCACTACTTACACCAAAAAGTAATGCGTTACTGTGAAAAGTAACTTTTTAGTTACTTAAAAAAGGGCACCCATTAATGCCCTTATACTGTAGCCTTCATTTCAGTACTGTTATTGCATCGGAGAATAATACAACCTGTTGATCAACTTGACATGCATTTGCATCACTGAACTCTGCTAAGCAATGTGGTCTATACAAACACAAACACAAAGATATGTTTCAAAGTGCCAATCCAGCCGCTGTTGCTTAGGTGGAGGTGGAGTGGCGTCGGATGAGTCTGGGTCTGTGGTCTTAGCTACTAGCTTCGTCCCAGCATGTTGTTTCTGCAGATGTTTCAACAGATTTTAATTGCTGTTTTGGGCAGTCGATAGGATCTTTGACCCGCCAAGACACAACTTACATTTAACTAAAACGTTCTTTTCTTTGTGCTCGACAAAAGTGAAATAGTGAGAATATCTCCAGGCGGAGAAACTCGACTTGAGCTCTGCCGCCGCCATGATAGTCTTGTTAGTAAACACAAACACAGTGGCCTTTATTTTTCATAAACAATCTACGAATCTACGAAACAATGACACCAGCCACTCACCTTCATCTTTTGGGAACAGAAACATCGCCACTTCAGCAGACTTGACATTACCACAGCCAGCGGCAATGCATCGCTTCCCGTGTGTTTTTCCTCCCTTTTTCTTCACTGTCGCCTCCATTGTCAGGTTTCCTCGATTGGCAATCACTTCCAGTCGACTGCGAAACACTTTCCAATAAAATACTCGCTCAAAAACGTTGGTAAATTCCACTTTGAAACAGAGACAAAATGAACGGTGGTGAATGTAAACACTTCGGCTGAGCCCATCTTCTGACGTCACGCAGTAGATCGCAAGCCACGCCCACGAAGGCGGAGGTCGACTGCGGATTTCCCAGCGGAAAATTCAAAACTCGTCAAATTCGTTGCTATTCCAACATCTTTGATATGGGTTCCAATGGACAATTTTGGTCATTACTATACGTATTAGCATAACAGATCATGCACCGGCGCACACTTCACTGGGTCTTTAAGGAGCAATTGTGTTTGTCTGTATTTTAGAAACATCTTTGATTCATTCATGATTTACTAATTATTGATCATTACCAATGCTGACGATGGATTAAGAAAATATTATGCTTAAAATCTGTTATGTTTTATGTTCAGTCAGGGACAGACATAACACTTTTGAAACTGTCATGAATAAGGTCTTGATGAATTCTTACATTAGAATCACAATGGATAATGTACTTAATGCTGTCTTTTTGTAGCCTAACATCCCGTGGTCTGCTCACTCTGCTGTGCGCTGCTATGCGGATGCAGGAGTGACTCAGCATTACTCCCCTCCTGCCTCTGAGCTTGCTGCCCTCAGCTGAATTTGTATCGGGTTCTTAAAAATCCAAAGGAAACCAGCGACTTTCACTGACCCAAAACCGTGCTTTTAGTAGTTGTCTTGGTTGTCTTTATTAGGATCCCCATTAGCACTAGTGAGACTCGTGTTTTGTTACCTCACGTTGACACTTAACGTCTTCTTGGCCCTTTCATCGGGCATCATCTTCTTCTCATTTACTTTAATGCTTCTGAAGCTTTTCTTGTTCATTCTTCCTGTACTTCTTTTAACCATTTCTTGACACTATTGTGCAGAGCATGGCATTTTCGCTCAACTCTTTTTTTCTCCTCCCAGTTGATTTAAGATTAGATTTTTTTTTTTTTTTTAGTTTTAATCAAATTTATTTTGGGTTTTATTTGATTAAGCTAATCTTGGTCAATATTATCCCTAACCATATTTTTCTTAAGGATACAAATTCATTTTAGTAACTTTATCCATCAGGACAGTTCACATAACTCCAGATTAGCATGGGTTGTATTACATTATGTTTATTTATTAACCAAATGTTAAGTATTGTTTTTCTGGATATGTTTTAACATTGATGTTTCCCTGTTTCCCCCCTGCTAAACTACACCCTAACTCTTCTATTTAATGTCCTGCCTGTCCTCTCCTTCTGTCTCCTTTTTTTTTTTTAACTTTAACTTGTTCTTGTTGTATGTCTCTAACATTGTCCTTCTCTGTTTCCCATTTATTTTCTCCACTAATTTCCCCTCTGCCTGTGCGTGTTGTGGGAATGCCTCTGCTTGATGCATCTTGCCCTCACGTGTGCCAGATTGCTCGTGAAGCCGAGGCGGCCATGTTCCACCGGCAGGTGTTCGAGGACCTGCGTCGCTCCACGCCGCCCTGCACAGACCCCGCAGAGGCTATTGCTATCGGCGCTGTCGAGGCCTCTTTTAAGAGCTTAGCCTCTGCCATGATTGTGCTCACTGGCTCTGGAAGGTAGGCAGGTCCCACAGGTGGAGGAGGACAGTGATGGCGTAGTTAAGGATTCAGAGAGGGAGTGTAGGGCCGGATAGGGACTGATTCAGGAAGTAACTATGAGAGACTGGCAAACGCCTAAACTAAAAAATTGTACTGACTTTTTATTTGATAGTGTGTTTTGAGGGAACACTTTTCCTATCATTAAGCCAAAAATGAACCTTGTTAACCAGGAGTCTAGCAGCGCATTTGCCAGTCTCTCGTAGTGGTGTGAATGACTCTGCGTGAGGCAGTGTGGGTGATTGAGAGTAACCCCCCCCACCCCACCCTCCTCCTATGGTCCCTCTGGGCTCAGATAGCACGAGAGGCCGAGGCGGCCACCTTCCACAGACGGCTGTTTGAGGAGCTGAGGAGAAGCTCCAAGCTGACCAGAGACCCGTCGGAGGCTGTGGCCGTCGGCGCCGTCGAGTCCGCCTTCAAATGCTGCGCTAGCGCCCTGATAGTCCTCACCAAGACCGGGAGGTAAGACAGACGAGAAGGGTAGAGGTGGAAGGGTCCTCTTGAAGGTAAAGTGTCGCCAACGCTGCTCCTAATTCTTCCTCGAACACCTAATTTGCTCTTACAGATCCCCCTCCTTTGATTTTGTGTGTGTGTGTGTGTGTCAGAAGTGCGCTGTGTATGGTGAGATGAGATAGCAACAGATTTAATTTGTGGTTGTCATTAGCACAGTCCAAATGTCCATTGTTAAACCCACTAACTAATCGATTACTTGCATTAATCATCAGACCTGTAAAATGGGGTTTCTTGGCAAAGAATTTTGCAAAAGCATTTTCTTCAGTGTTGCAAATTTCATGGAGTGGACGAAGGCCAATTCGTTGACTAATTCACAAGAAGGGGGCAGACCTACTCGCCAAAAAGCCAGCATAAAGATGGTCTGCTGAAGTCTAAATTAACCAGAGTATCTGAAATAACCTGTTGTGTGTAGTGTGCAGATTTTAATCTTACTGAATTGCTTTAATTAATTTGGATGGAGTTCATTTACATGTTAGGTTACTAAAGTTATATTCAATGCAATACAATATTTATCTTAAAATTGTACCGTTGAATGTTTATCTAAACCGTCTATACTAAATATGTTGACATCACTCTGCAATTATAATTCAGCTTCTTACTGACAGTAACTGCATTTTGTGTAAGCATGACTTTTTTTCAATAATTGTTAGTCATACCTTTGCAGTCATTAGTTTAAAAGAAAATACTCAACATGTGAGGAAATCGTTTAAACCCGTTTCTGTGTGTGTGCAGGTCCGCCCACCTGATCTCCAGGTACAGGCCCCGCGCCCCCATCATCGCCGTGACCCGTAACGCTCAGACTGCTCGCCAGGCTCACCTGTACCGCGGCATCTTCCCCGTCCTCTACACCAACCCCTCCCACGACGTGTGGGCCGAGGACGTCGACATGCGCGTCAACTTTGCCATGGATATGGGTTAGTGTCTTTGTTTCCTTTTTAGTATTATTTTCTTGTTTAACTTGGGTTTTTCTTTTATTAGTTTCATCTCTTCGTCAGACCAAATTTGAGCTGTATATTTGTTTTATCTCCACATTAAGTCACAAAGCCTTCTGATGTTTGCTCGCGGATTATTACCCATCATGTCTCCTCATTAAAAGTGTATTTTAGTATTTTAACAGTCCAGAACAACAAGTGTAGATTTGAGACAATAATGTAACATTCTCTCAGGATAACACAATGTAAGATTAACAATGTATTTAAATGTTTGATGCCTTTTTTCCAGGTAAGGCCCGAGGCTTCTTCAAAGAGGGAGACGTTGTCATCGTGCTGACCGGCTGGCGTCCAGGCTCCGGTTACACCAACACCATGCGTGTGGTTCTGGTGGCCTGAACAGTCTCCATCCACCTTCATTTATGTTTCATAGCGCTCCACCCTGCACTCCAGCTCACAGCCCCCCCCCCCCAGTGTAACAGCCGGGCTCATAGACTCAAACCCTGAACAACTAATAATGTAGGCAATTAGAATTAGAGTACAGCCTTCATGGCTATAGAGCTGTTTTGGGTGGAGTTTTGATTCGTACACTTTATGTCTCCATTCCTTTCATATCTCTAAATCAAAACCAGTCCGCAGGGCCTCAGATTTAAACACCTTGACCAGAAACTGCTGTATTTATTCACTCAAACACGTATTATTTAAGGTGAATCAGTCTTAGAGTGAATGCTTCCTGGCCTGTGTGCATGTGCATACTGCCTCCTGTTTAGGTGGAGTTGGGGTTATCTTTTAAAAAGGGCAACTTGAGGACTGTAACGGTGTACTGATACAACTCCTCTGCCGATATAACGAACAAACTTGTTACATCCTAAATCAAAGGGCTCCTCCTGCAGAACAGCCTTGGCTCCACCCAAACAGATCCTCGTGTAGTGCTGTCTGTTTGAAGTGTCCTCTCCAGCTATCACTGTACTTATGATACGTGTTGCACTCCTTATTTACTCCAGACAATGTTACATTCAATGTTATACTTAACTTCTGTAAATTGTAGTTTTGTTTTGGGACATCCAATACTACTTATATTTTGTCAAACTCAAGAGAAATGTTAGTGTTGGATGTTCAGAGTTGTTGGAGCTAGTTACTGTATTTGTGACATAAAAGCCTTTACCGTTAATTGAATTTGGAGCATATTTATTTTGAATCTTGTGTGGTTTAATAAAGTTGACTGATATAAAAGAGCACGTTTAGGGTATTTCCAAAGGGGACCTGATGAAGGGATGACACCCAGTCCCTCTCGACTACAGTGGGCGAGGGGTCGCCCCCCTCTGCTTGTCTTTCTCCTTTTTATGTTGTTGAGCCACTGTAGCTGTCTTTTTGTGTCTAACATGCTTTTGATTGTAACGCTAGAGTGTCTGAACTAACTCAATGTAAAGGGATATTATAATGTTTAGCTGGTGTACTGAGCTGTCCTTAAAGCCTGGATTTCCATTAATAAAAGAGATGAGCACTAACCTTAACTCTGCCTGATGTTTTGTTTGACATGAATAATCATGGGTGGTTCTACATAATCTTAGGGAAGGGTCCCGGATCGTCTAAACATAGTAATAGTCTAAAACACCCACTAAAGTGGTCTCAAAGTTAAATCGCCTGCTAATGTATATGTAGGGTGCAGGGTTTTTAATTAAAAAGAATTGCTTTCTCCAAGAATGCATCTGCATGGAGTTAAAATACATGTACAAAGTATTAAGGTTCATTTTATACAATACTCAAATTCAGCAAGGTTTTATTCATTATTTCAAGCTTTGACTCTTGTCTGAATAATCTATACTCAACATGTAATAGCAACATACTGCCATGCTAGCTGAGCTGATCATCATATATATTTAGTTTACTTTTTTTTTATAGGGTTACGGTAAATAAATGTGGATATTCCAAACCCATGAAGTTATCTCAAAAGTTAAGCTCTTCACTGATATTTTATGAATGCACAATCCAGTCAAAACATAAACAACCATTTATTCTCCAATCCAAACTTGTTCTATTCAACAAGGTCAATATATCCAGATTCACGTTTGAGCATTACTTGCTGTCCTGGCTGTACACGACCCCCACCTGCCTGCGAATCTCATCCTCCAACTCAGCCAGCAGCAGAGAGTCAGCATGGGAGACGACTGCACTCTCGTTCAGCCCTACATGGGAAATGTCACACTGTAAGAACATGTTTAGACTGAATCATACACTGTAGGAACATAGTGAAAGCTCTTTAAGAATCCAGTGTTTCTGATGCCACCTTGTGTTGAAAGTATGAACAAGTCTAGAAACATGCCTGAACTAAGGTTATAGAGTTGGGAATATAATTTACTTCATTGACAACAGGTCTCATTCTCTCCTGCAATAACAAACAGATGTATGAGTCACTTTTAATCGAGTTTAATTATTTTTCAGAGTGCATTTGCAAGTAATAGATAAGTCCTACCTTTGTAAAGGGTTAGTTTTTGTTATACCCGGTATGTCTCAAATATCTAGCTTTATATACATGAATGCATGGTTGGAGACCTCACAAAAGATATCTTGAATATCTTTAAATATCTTGATTCTTTTTTGATATATATTAGTTTTAGTCCCATTTGATTATCACACATGTGAGAACATTGACCTGAGCTGAATAGCTTTGATTACTGGCATTTTATATACCACAATACTTAAAGTCCTTTTCCTATCGTTTAAGAGAGGAGAGAGGACTGCATAAGAAAAACATTAGGGATTAATCATGAAGACACTGCATAGCCACGTCTCCTGGAATGTATGGTCCATTGAATTTAAGTGGTTAAAGGTCGCAAGAGTTGACAAAAAGGAATTGAGTCACCTTTTTTCAGTAGTTATATATTATAGCTAAAGAACAAAAGAAAAATATATAATTTAGACAAATAATCCTTACCTGAACTTTCAGAAATCACGGATTAATGTTCGCCTACTAATTGTGCTTTTTTTTCTCTTTCTGGTTAATACGTAAATGAATTATTGTTGTAACGTAAATACAATCTAAAATATGCTGAAACTCACAGTACCTTTGAGCAAACACTGCCGGACCTCCTCTGCCTCGTAACGCATCCCTGTACTGTTGAGGAAGTTGAGGGGCAGATAAGGCTCTGGAACTGGGTACTGGGTCTCCTTCCCATTCACCTCTAATGATGTGGGGCACCACATGTGGTCAGGGATCTAAAGAGCATGCAACAGGATATTTTCAACAATAACATCAGACAATGACAAATACAGTATAATATGTGCAGAGAAGCTACATTTAACTCCCCTCCTACACTGCTTCACACTTGCCCTTGTTCACATTGAAAATAGTATACATATTGCAAATGGGATCTAACTTTTATTTGACTATGTGACCCTGCTGATGACCTACCCTGATGTTTCCCTTTGTGCCCGCAATAATGGCGTCATTGGGCAGCTTGACACCTGAAGAGCAGGAGAACACGGCCATCCTGTTCCTGGAGAACTTCAGAGTGACAACCACAGTCTCATCCACTCCTGCAATAACATACAGATGAGGTCATGCACAGGAACATTTTACTTACATAAGAAATGACTGAGACATGCAAAACTGATTTGCTGCTAATCACATAAAACATACAAGAATTTAGCGGTGTCGTTGTTTAAAAAAGTGCAATGTCTGCCATGTGTCCTCTGCAAATAAAGTGTTGAGTTTGTTTATTACACTGTGCTTTATTATTGAAGAATAAAACAGTGTATAAGAATGTAGGGCAAGACTAGATACCTGGACTATAAAAGCCTAACTTTTATTGTACCAGTTGAGGTGATGTCTTATCGTACAGGAACACTCCCTTGGTTAAAGATTATCAATCCACATAGAATATGAATTATACTTTATACAAACAGTTGCAAGCTGCAACCTTTTCATTTTGTTTTCTTATCAGGAGCTGCAAATTCCTTAGGTTATGGATAACAATGGTAGCACTGTTAACCTGTGTGTGATGTTTTTAAAGCGAAGAGAAAGCCGCGATGATTTCTTAATTACTTCAGACTCATATGAGCTATGTTCCCGACTTGTTATTGAAGTTACACAGTTTCAGAAAGGACATCTGTGACACCCTTTTCTCTTTTAATCACCTGTCTCCAGACAGACCCCCATGGCCTGGATGCTCTCCGGCTTCTCTCCGTTGAACACCATGCATATGAACTGCAGGCAGTAGATGCCGATGTCTAGAATTGCTCCTCCACCCAGCTCCTTCTGAACCGACCTCGGCACGTGCGATATCGGCACGCCAAACTCCGACCTCACCATCTTCACCTCTCCCACCTCCCCCTGGTCCACCAGCCGCCTGATCTCCACTGAGGCTGGGAAGAATCTGGTCCATACAGCCGGGGGGGGGGGGGGGGCAGGAGGCAGACACACAGTCACAGTTTAGGGCTAGCTTTGTGTAATCTTATTTAGTAGTTGACTTACATTAGAAAGATTTGATGTTTGATTTTGCATGTAAAAAGTGGAGGAGACTACGGAGGCCGTCAGGTGCAAACGCAGAATAACGGCCAAAAACGCACACATAAGCAGGAAACACCTGCAAATAATGAAAAACAAACAAACCCTGAAAACAAATAAACAAAAAAACGCTACATTTTCAGAAATGATGCAAACTAAATATAACACACAAACCCCGAAAACAAACGCAACAGAAAAACGCTGCAAACCCAAAAACAAATGCAAAACATACCGGAAGTGCTCCAGGCTTCTAGGGGGCGCGTTACGTGGAACGCGTTTGCACCTGACGGCCACCGTAGGAGACAGACTAAAGCTATTGCAAATTGTATACATGTATTTGTTTGGACTGACTCCATCCTTACCTCCATGAGAAAGACATCATTCCTCTTGGCAGAGGACAGGATCTCCTTCACCTCCTTGGTGTTCATGGCCAGCGGCTTCTCACACAGCACGTTCTTCTTGGCATTTGTGAAGAGCAGGCAAGTGCTCAGATGGTAGGGGTGGATAACTCCAATGTACACAACATCTGCATTCACAAAAAGACACAAACCACAGATCATGCTGTGATGTTTTTCAATGTCAAAATATATATTACAGGAAAAAAACACAGGAAATCAAGACAGTTGTGGTTCAAACTGAATACAGGAGCAGTAAAAGCGCCATCAAACAATCTGATGTGACCCAGGTCTGAAAGAAACCAACCTATGTCTGGATCTCTGGCCAGCTCCTCATAGCTGCCGTAAACTCGGGAGATGCTGTGCTTTGTGGCAAACTCCTGTGCATCCTCTAATTTACGAGCTGCCACAGCCACAACCTGTAAATCCAGTTTATAATATTATTCACCACAACAAGGTCATCCTGTTCCACCTTAATGAAAAGCCCCCAGAAATAAAATGTGCTTGCAGAAACATGATAACATGTGAACTTATTATTTCCATATTCAATTTTCTGTGTAAACTCAATAACTTGATGTTTCTCTTGCTAAAACTGTGCATTTCTCAGTGTTTGGAGGCAGCTATACTTTACAATAGTAACCCATTTATAGTCAGTTTAAAGATTCAATAAATATAGTCTTTATAGCAAAATGTTGTTTTTAAGTGGTACGCAGCTATTTAATATTTTTGCATTAATGTTTTCATTGTTGGGTACCGTAATTACTTGGTTATAGAGTCAAAATAAAATGTAGGTGACCATTTAGTGTGTACTTTACGGTAAAAAAAAACAAAGCGTGCCAAAGTGTTAAAAAATGCTGCAGACTGTCGTTTGAAATGTCTATAAACTCTTTAAAGCTGCATGTTGCACATCATCAACACTGGATTAGGACTTTACTTTAACCATAGACTGTAAGAAATGTGTGTGAACTGCGGATACACACACTCTGCACGGAGCGAAAAGCCTCGCTGGGTTCTGTGTGTGTAGACTGTAGTCGAGACGTGTTGCAAACTAAAGATTTAAATGTGTGTGCGCTTCTGCTTCTGCTGGTACCTGGTGGTCTTCATGAGGAAGGGTCTTCAGAGCCACAGTGAAGTCATGACTGATCCTCCCCGCGCTGCAGATTCCCCACCTGGTTGCCATGTTGGACGAGTAGCATGTTCCTGCAGCCCTGGACAATATCACCCAGCTGTAGCCGGTGCAAGACGGTACACGACACGCCCCCTCCACGACACGCCCCCTACCCGACATGCCCACCGACACTACGGTGGCTGAGAGACATTGATACAGTACATGACAGATTAAAAACGAATTGCAAATGTTATTGTAACATTTTAAGCAACTATTAGGCCAATAAATTAATAACCTAGTCTATCCGTTTGAGACACAACAGTATATGACTTTCACCACGAATAATTTTGTCTAATTAATAAATTACAGGTCCCATGTCATGCTTTTCCGGTTATTACCCGTCCCCTTGTGTGTTATGAAGGTTTTTATGCATGTAAACGGTCTGCAGAGTCAAAAACCCTCAAAGTACACCCTGTAGGGAGTAAAACTCTAACACAGAAAAGACCTCCCCAAAACGCCTCGTTGGAGATTTCTCATTTTCCAATGTTTTCTTCCTGGGTATCGTGACGTATGGATACCCAGTAGCCACGCCCAGAGCTATGGCCGCACCCTCTGCCTGCCGAACATATAAGGCTTGTTTGAGATGAGCGAGACTGACGCAGAGACTGACGCAGACCTGCGCAATGGCGATCGCCGTCTTGCTAGTGCATTAGTCATATTTTACGACTTACTCTGGAGGCTCGCCTACATGAGACGTTGAAATCTCGCGGGACAAAGACGCCCGCAGACTTGATAGCGAGGCGGCGCAGTTTCTCTCCACGGGCTGCGGAAGCGAAATGCTTGATGGGAAACGACTCGCTGGTATATCGAGCTGAGCGTTCATTGGTGGTTTTTACCCCGTGCTGGTGATGAAACTCTCAATTGGCTCGGCAAAAGTTTTTCGTTGTTTTGTGTCAGTTTTACGTCGCCACTTCCATTCACATTTTTCATCATTGTTCCACAATGTTTATCATCATGAAATTAATATCTATATATTTTATACTATACTTGCACTGCTTACCGTTTTCATACTATATATCTTAGCATATTCATACACACTGTTAATACTGTTCATACTGCTCATAGGCTGCTGTGTATATCTAGTGTATTCATACCCCTCACTGTTTATTCATCATTCAATTCATTCTATATTTTATTCTGTAGATTGTGTACATTACTTTTCACTTTACTGCTTTTTGCACTCCTGGTTGGAAGTTAAACTGCATTTCGTTGTCTCAGTACCTGTAATCTGTGCAATAACAATAAAGTTGAATCTAATCTTGAGCAGGAACAAATGTATTTACTTAGTACATATCTGACATTAACGATTAAACACATTTGTGCATTCTTTAGAAGAGAGCAACTTGCTCTGTCATAGGCCTACTGGGTCAGACTACAAGGAAGTGGAGAGGAAAATATCACCAACAGAATACTACAGGATTGCTGGGAATATACAAAGTTCCAGGGGCGTGGGTTTGGCTGGACAAGTAAGGAAAGAACGAGGGCATATGGAGTGGAGACCATAAAGTTTGCCAAAGTAAGCCCATCTAGCAGTGTTCCTCCATGGCTTTTCCCAGAAGCTAATATAGATGTGAGTATCATAGAAAGGAAAAAAGAGTGGCAAATAAATGAAGTGGGAATTAAAACGAGTATGTACCCGAACGAAAAGTATTACAATTACGTCAAACGTATACAGATGGATCTAAGAAGCAAGAATGTGTGGGGATAGGCGTGTATATACCAGAATTCAAAATATCAATATCAAAACGAGTGTCACATAACATCAGTTTATACAGCAGAAATACTCGCAGCAATTATTGGGCTACAATAGGTTGAAGAGGCCAGACCTGATAGGGTGGTGATATGCACAGACTCACTATCTGCTTTGAAAAGCATACAGTCGACAATAACTGTTAGAGAAGATTTAATTATTGAACTTAACCACTGCTTATTGAGACTTCAGAGAAGGGGAATAGATGTGCAGTTATGCTGGGTGCCTGCACATGAGGGGGTTCAAGGGAATGAGCATGCTGATAAGTTAGCAAAAGATGCGTTACAGAAGGAAATAGTAATACCAGTTTCACTTGGAAAAGGAGAAGGAAAAGCAATAATTAAGAAGAAGGGTATGAAAATATGGCAGAAAAGGTGGGAGGAAGATCAGAAAGGGAGGAGATACCACAAGTTACATAAATCAGTCATAATAAAGATCTATACAGAAAGGAACAGACGGGAGGAGATCATCATCACTAGACTCAGACTGGATCATACAGGATTAAACGGCACAATGTTTATAATGGTAAAAAGTGAATTGAAGAATGCAGGGGTGTGGAGTGAAAGAAAATGTGGAACACATCATATTACACTGCAACATGTACAAAACAGAGAGGGAAAAACTAAGAGACAGGGTCAGAGAGGCAGGAAGGGAGTGGAGCCTGATGGGATACTGGGAACAGAAGGTGAGGGTGTAAGAGCTACCAGGAAGGCCATTTTTAAGTATTTGAGAGAAACAGGATTGATTGGAAGAATTTAAAACAACGTAAATACAGTGGTATAATTCCACAAGTGGTGATAGGATGATATGGTGATACACACTCTTGTACAGTAGGTGGCGGTATGCACCTTAAAGTTGTTTGCAATCCCCCAAAAACCGAGAGAAGAAGAAGAAGAAGAAGAAGAAGAAGAAGAAGAAGAAGAAGAAGACTCCGAGCTGTCCGACTTCAGGCGAGCTTTTTGAGACCTCCCCCGGCTGCAATCGCTATCCTCGTCTACGAGCCGCATCTCATCTCAAACAAGCTATACTGTTGGAAGCTGAGGTTCAGTTCAAAACTGTATCCAGTCATGCCAACGAGGGTCTGTTTGCTGTCTTGTGAGGGGAAATCTTCAATGTATGCCTTACCGAGGGCAGAACCACGACGAAGTCAGTGGTTGACATTTCTTGTTAACACTGTTCCTTCAGATGTTCGAGGTATTGTACTGTGTGCGCGGCATTTCACGGACCAAAGCTTCGCAAACATTGCAGCGTTTCATGCCGGATATGCACAGCGTAGGACACTGAAGGACGATGCTGTTCCTACTTTGTTTGGACCAGCGGGAGATTCGGGTACACAACCTGTAAGTATGCATTGTTGTTTGTGTATTTATGATGTTTAAAACAAACAAGGTATCTACCACGACTGTTTAAATGGGTAAACGTTTTTCGGGCTGCTAAGCCATTGACACAGTGCTAACTGGGCTAACTAAGTTGCTAGCGTTTCCATATATCAACTCCAATGTCAGCAGATGGCCTTACATGTATCTCATAGCAGGAGAATGTCTGCATTCACACACGAAATACTCATAGACAGTATACTCCGGGTGATTTACCGTACGGTCAGTCGCGAAATGTAATTACATTATAGTTGGCGTTCCTAGCGTGTATGCTACCGAGCTAAACAAGAAGGCTACCAAGAGCTAGACATGCTAGGGAAAAAAATGTTTTTATGCCAGCTACAATGAATGACCGAACGTAGCAGACTACCCGTATAAGATTGCAATTGTAAACATCTTCTTGCTAGCCTAATATGAACCACTAGCTGTGTTCATAGTAGGTTGGCATATTACACTGAACAACTAGCAAACGTAGGTTAGCATATTAATCTAGCTGGCAAGCTAACGAACATAAAACAACTAAGTTTCTCTAATATTTTGTGATTTGCACTTGATTTCGTTAGGAATGTGTCCCAGAAAGTGTTGCTTTTAGGAAATTGACTGTTTTCATCGGATACAAAATTAATTGTATGAATTTTATGTGTATCTTTCTTAGAGTACATCACAGCTGGACCCCGGTACCCCCCACCGCTCCAGTACAGTCGGATGCCAAACAGACCGTACACAGACTGTTTCTGTGGGAACTCAGAGGGTTGAGACACTGTCTTGGGAACAAAGACAGTGGGAACACAGACAGTGGAATGTAAAGTGTCCGCCGTTTCAGTTGCTACACAGTTGTCCTGGGGAACACTGAAGTTGGCACACGTGAGAAGCAAAGGTACCAAAAATCGTTTTTAAATGTGCTCTATAAATACAACTTTATTTGATATTATTGTATATCACAGAAATACTGTTATGTGGACTACAGGAAATACAGTGCTGTTTTCTAAATATTTCATGAATTAATCTGTCAGATGTACACAAGTTGTTGGCCTTTTACAATGTATTAGTGTATTATATAATGTACAAAGTATTTATGCAATTTTCCCTTTTATTAACAGGCATCCAGGCCACGGTGTCTTTCAAAAATGTTGGCACTAAAACTCCACCTACCCAGAATTCCCCTTAGCCTCTACACCAATAAATGGCCCAGGATTGGGACCTAGCAAGAGACCTCGACTGGAGTTGGAGGAGGAACAAGGAGAGACTTCGACTGAATTTGAAGAGACTCTGGATTCGAGTTACCACCCTGATGATACTGTAGAAGAATCTGACATATTGTAAGTTTGGTATATTTGGTACACATTACTATTACTGTTTTTCAGAGTTGAAATCTAACATGTATTGTTAATTTTGTTTTGTTACATTAGACTTCAGACACGATCCACGCACAGTGACGCAAAGTACATTATTTTTTAAAGCTGCCTCGGACAGCTGTTTGAAAAATGTCCGGTGTGTAAGACAAACTGTGATGTCCAAAGACGAAAAATGGGGACTTTTGTGGCGTTCACACAGTGTTGTCCAAACTGCAGTTACTTCAGACAATGGGAGAGCCAGCCCATCATCGGAAGTACCCCGGTTGGCAACTTACAATTATCCGCTGCTGCATACTTCACTGGTGCTTCCTTCTTCCAACTACAAAAGGTATATTACCATCAAACATCCATAGCATATGAAAATTGACAGCAGTGGACTTTTTCAAAAACGTTTCCTGTTTTTCTATTTATTCATAGATATGCAGAGCCATGCAGATGGAGATCTTCCAGTATGAGACCTTCAGGAGGCATGCTAGGAATTACCTGGAGCCTGCTATTATCCACAAGTGGAAGACTGATCAGCTGCATTTTTTCCAGCAACTACAATACCAGGGGGGAAAGGTCACAGTTGGAGGAGATATGAGAGCAGACTCTCCAGGTAAGCAGAAACAGACAAGACAGTCTAGTGCCAGAGTTACTGGTGTATATTACAATTCATCTAACTTATCCATTGAAATTCTGTTGAAAAGCCTTGAAACCTCCTGTATTATATTTTCTTCAGGGCACTCAGTCAAGTTCGGGAGCTACACACTCATGCACCTGGGAAGCAACACCATTGTGGACTTCCAGCTTGTTCAGAGCAATGAAGTAGGTGGTAGTTACCACATGGAAAAGGAGGGACTCAAAAGATGCCTAGATCATCTGGAGTCAAACGATTTGGCGGTTGAGCACATTGTGACTGACCGTCATCAACAGATCCAGAGGTTTCTGAGGGAACGCAACACAGAACAATTCTATGATGTTTGGCACTTTGAAAAAGGTATTTATCCCTATATGTTGTAATGGAAGAATACCAAATCAGAGACACTGTCCTTTGTTAAGATATTCCTTTGTTTTACTATGTAATTTATCCTGAGCTTCTAATCAGCAGCAGACATGACATAATGTCTGGATACATTAATTATATCCCCTACAATTTGGCCCTCTAATCTGCTCTTTACTCTGTTATTGTAAACTGTCTGCCAGACCACTTGATCGCAGCACCTTTTGTCATTGTAAATTAAATTTCACTCACTAATCTTAGGATAATGTGAGTACTCTTTAGAATGGGAATTTACAGTGATGTGTATGTGTATATGAATATGTATGGAGGTTTCCTGGCTATGAAATGTTTTCAGACAGAAGGGTGTCGCACTGACCACCGTCAGGCAATTATCATATGTATGTTATGGTTGATGATATTAAGTGTGGCATTTCCACCACACCCTTGAATCTTGAATGTGGTCCATCACAGCACTTCATTTCCACACTATGGCATGAATATTCACTTGTGCATGTGCTTTTTTTATCAGGTTTGTCCAAGAAACTTTTGAAACTTTCACAGAACAAGGACTGCAAGGTGTTGAGGAGGTGGCTGCGCAGCATAAAAAACCATGTATACTGGAGTGCGACGAGCACAACCTCGTGGCCGGAGAAGGTGGCAAGGTGGACGTCAGTGGTCCACCACCTACAAAACATTCACGTGCATGACGACCCCCTATTCCCCAAGTGTTCACATCCTGAAAAAGCCTCAAGCGATGCAAATAAATGGCTAAAACCTGGTAAGTTCAATATTTATAAAACAATTCGAAATAACAAGTGAAACATTTGAAAACACTTCACTTCCTTCATAAAATCAACAATATTGAATGTAAATATAACATTGTTCTTATGGCAAATTATTGTTGTAATGTTCTAATGGGCTGGTGATTTACCTAATGTTTTTGTAATTTTACTCAAGGGTCAATACACTCGCCAAAGTTGAAAGAATACTCAACAACAAGAGAGTTCTCAAAGATGTGCAAAAGCTAAGCCATCACTACCGGACCTCATCCCTGGAGTCCTTCCACAGCTTAATTCTGCATTTTGCCCCCAAAAATGTGGTTTTCCCCTTCATGGGAATGTTGTGCAGGTAATACACTGTATAATTTATTCTGTAGCATCTTATAACACAGTCACTGTTTAGTGGCATGAGGGTTTTATTCTGTCATAACACAAAGTCTCATTTTATTTTGCTATTCTATAGGTTGTGTAGCAGCCATGCATCACAATGAGAATGCTGACCGTGAGCAAGCCACAACAGCTGCAGGACAACATGTGTTCAAAGTGGCCAATCAAAGAGAGGAGAATGTACTGCAAAGCCTGAAAAGAACGACCCTACATCCAGTAAGTTGTGAAATATTTTTGTTTTTATTACAAACATAACTTACATTTTAAATGATTATAGCCACACTGAATTATATGTACAATGAAAGTGTTACATGAAATAAAATAAGTGAATTAAAATAATAAATTATTATATGAATGCTATATTTTTCAGTGTACGTGGGTGAGCTGTCTTTGAGGACCCAACACCCTTTGTGGAGGAGATGAATACAATCCCCATCCCAAAGGACCTGTCCACTCAATTTGACGGGCCCTCAAAGGAGGAAGTGGTTGCCCGCCATGTCTCCCGTTTCAGTCAAGGGGAGGTCGGAAGCCAACATACTGTCCAGCCAGATCAGGAAACTCCTGGCGTATCCGGCGGACAACACATGACGGGCTGACCACTCTGATGCCTCGTCCTAAAAAGCCCCGGCACCAGCTTACAAAGCTGCGATAGGCAAGATGCCGAAAACGCCTATAAGGGAGGAATGGATGATATACAGTGTATATATGTATATTTACACATGTTCATTTTGTACATTTCTAAAAATAAAGTTTGATGAAAATACTTAGTAGCCTTTCTTCCCTGAATTATTTGCTCCTATAACATATCATTCATATATAGCAAACCATGATTTGATTTTTCATCCAACACAGTAGTAGTTTATTACAGGTAAGAATAAATGACTCTTCTTCCGTTCTACGCCTCAAAAGTCCATAATCAAATCTGTAAATATTATGGAGGTTCTGCAGGGTGTATGGGTTGAGACAGTTTGGCTCTAGTCCTGGGTGGTGTACCATGCACATAATAGGTGCTGGGACTTGGTTCATTTGTGTTACAACCTATAGGAAGGTAAGATATTTGTAACATAACACGTTTAGCAATTAAACCAACTATGGCAAGGTTTACAAAATAAACATTCAATTACTAGGGAAGAAATAAAAGGGCATATAATAGTCTATTGACTTGACAAATATGTATGGTGTATATCTTGGCATATAATGTTGTGTGCTATTGTTGGTGTTTTCAGCTAGCAGGCTACATAATGTTGTAAATGTCAGCTATGCTACCTTTTTAATTTCTTTGCAGCAGACGTTTTCCACTTCGGTAGGCATCATGGCGCAGTTTCCACAAGTGCACCTAAATAACAACAGTTGTAGGTACAGTTCGGTTAGTTAGTGGACAAACTTGTTACTGTAATGTAGATAAATGATGCAGTTCTAACATCTGAAATGTAAGAGCGATACTAAATAAAAACTTTCCACTGTGAAACCGTCTGCTCTAGTATAGTTGGGACGGTGGATCAGGTCTATCACGTTGGTCTGTCTCACTTTCAGGATCGGACTCCGGCTCAAACATATACGGCTGTACCGACGCCATTGTAAAACTGATATTCCGCTCAGAGCCGAAAAATGGGGCAGGAGCTCCAACAAGCCGTTTAGGACAGAGAGTGAATACCGGTGAATACACATACTTTACAGAGATGCTGTATGAGAAACCAATGTGAGTTTGGAAAATTGCACAGTATAAATCTATTCTAGTAGACCTCAACAATGGAATTATGATCAGTAGAAATGGCCATGACATGGGCCCTTTAAAACAAAAAGGTGGCTGAGTAAACTTTATTTAAATTTGTTAGTAGGCCTACATATAAAATAGGTATTAATGAGATCATCTATTAATTATGTTTGTCTAACTGCTACACATGTATTTATACATAAATTAGATATTTATGAACATCTAAATATAGTTGTTAAAGGTTTTAAGATATAAATAATCACATCATGGGTCATTAAGGTTTCAAACAGGTTCATGTAAGGTAGGCCTACTATAACATGAAAACATGATTTTTAAAACTATTTTCTGAATCTCACATTAGCCTGTAGTTTGGTATATTATTGATATGGGCTGGACACCCCTTCACAATGATCATCATTGACTTTTTTTTAGACCAAAACTAGGAGGGCCAGTCAGGCCACTAATGAGCTCAATCATTCACATTTATTATTATAAAATATCAACTTTGAACAGAAGGTTTAAAAACACGTTTTTAATGCAAATAAACTTGAAACATAAACCATACATTGTCATTTCAAAATTCACTTTTATTGTCTGCGTGAAAGGCACAGTAGGCTATGAGCGAATACATATCAACATTTGAAAATTACAAAGTCGTACAATATATACCATGTGCTACTGTCTAGGATTAAGTATGATGAGAGGATTTTGTGTTTTGAATATGTAAAGAGAAAGTTACATCAATTAAAATAAATGTATGGCAAGTATGATAAAATGAACATAATGTCAAGATATAGCCAATATACAATCAACATGCTTGAATATAAAGGCAAGAAGAACAATAAACAGATGAACATTTAGGTTTTATGTGTAAATTGTGACATCTTAATACAAGTAGCAGCCTAAGACAGCAAACTAAGCTTCTTTAACTGCTGCTAGAACACAGTTTTACCGTGGGGTATTTCTAACCAGACCAAAAAGATATACAAGGCTTCCAAAACAGAAGAGACCAACTCAATACAGTATTTTAATTTCCTTCAAAACGACAAATAAAAACTAAATAACATAACACGTGATGTTAGAAATATGAATATAAGACTAACAATTACAGTATGTTTGCTAAATGAGAATATTTGTATCTTATAAAATAATTCCTATACCATCTTCTGTATAAAAAGTTCTATTTGCAATGACCTAAAAATGGTTTTCAACGCACAAGTTAACCCTTCTCTTGCGTTCGGTCATACCCCCCGGCCCCTTCGCATACTATCTTCGGTCAAAATTGGCCAATGTGTTTTGCACAGTGATATCTCTGGAACCCCTTATCCAATGCTTGATGCTTGACATCTCATTTGAACAGGCAAAGCAAGTAGAATCAAGGGGTGGCAGACAGAATGACACCAGTGGGGAATTTCATGTTATAATTTTGCAGTAAGTTCAAAGATAGTTTTTACTGTACATTACTGTATATTATAAAAATGCTTGCCATGTAGGC
This sequence comes from Dissostichus eleginoides, assembly GCA_031216635.1. Taxonomy (NCBI): domain Eukaryota; kingdom Metazoa; phylum Chordata; class Actinopteri; order Perciformes; family Nototheniidae; genus Dissostichus; species Dissostichus eleginoides. The sequence goes on along the minus strand of CM062264.1, from coordinate 34,032,732 downwards.
TGTGTTTACTGGAGATGGAAATGCTTTAGTTAGTGTTGTAGCTGAGATTCTTCCTGTTCCAATGATGTATTGATTTGATACAAGCAAGCCAGTGTTTCATTGTGTACTTTCAACTACAGTATATGGTGCGGCAAGCTCAGCATTCACTGTGATGAATATAAAATAAGAGAAAAAGGCCGTTTCTCAATGTCGAGTAAACCTGCTGCAGAGCCACTATTTCAAGTATACTACGTCATCGAGTGGCGCCGAAGGACTGTTTAAACTTTAAATGCCCAGCATTCGGCGTCACTCGATGACATAGTATACTTGAAATTGTGGCTCTGCAGCAGGTTTACTCGACATTGAGAAACGGCAAAGAAATCACTTCAGTGGCAGTCATGCGCACACATGCGCACTTCATGGGTGTGCTACAGAGGGACCTTGACGAATGCAGGGAAAAGTGGAACACGCATATTATCAGACCTCTCGTTGTCCATCTGGGAAACCAGATGTCATGTACAACCTGCCACACAGGTTTGTTTCTATCAATTAAACATATTTCTTAATTTTTGTTCAGATTTATTTTTAGTAACTGCCTAAAATTCAAAGAAAGAATCAGTTGGCCCAAAGTACATTTTTCCCTATAAATTAAGATTGTGTCAATCTGTTCACCTCATGTCAGTTATTACTCAAATAATGTCTACTATTATGTGACAGTAACTTTTTTAATTTTCAAACAAGTTCAACAACAAAACAACATTTAAGAACAATTTTGTACATGTGAATAATAAACTGTTTGTGTGCATATTTCACATCCAGGTACGGTGGAACTGACGGTGGGTTCCCAGTCCCACAAGACGACTTGGGCCAGTTTGTTCTGGCCTCGACCAACAGTCCATGTGGAGACGACCACTTCCAGGAACAATTTGAGAACCTTCAAAGAACGAGTGGTCTAATGCAACCCTTGACCTGGGAGTCCTGTGTTGCGAACCATATAAACATGAAGAACATGGCTGATTTGTAAATTGTAAGCCCAGCTTTCAATAAAGTCCAAAACCAAAGTCCATGTTGCTTTCAAACTGTTCGTAGGTGCTTGACATCGGTATTTCAATTGTGTTTGAGCAGGTTCTGCCGATTGGAAAGCGAGATGTCCGCTGAAAAATCAATTGGGGTCTCGGCTGAATTCCAGACGGTGGCAGGGTGTTTAATCCTGTTGAGAACATCAGGATGTCACTGAGGAGGAGTCCTGTTCGTTTTTCTGTGAAGAAAAAGGAGTATTACGTTTTTTTTTGAAATATCAAGATTGATATCAGACGCTGGTTTAGGGTGCCTGAGAGGTCTGATAAAGGTAAACAAAAAACATATTCAAACTACTGTACTGTTAAAACATTGTGCTTCTTGTGGCACAAAATAATATGTTGACAACGTTTTATTTTACCCTGGCAAACTGTTGTCCATTCTTGGAGTGCTCTCTATCGGAACATTTGGAACGGCACATTTACACGGACCACACCGTCCTCTTCACTTGAAGTTGTTCCAGTGTAACCTAAGAAAATAAAAGTGTCATGATTAATACTATGAAAAGAATTGTTCCCCTCCGTCTGTACCCATCATCAAATGTTGGTTTGAATCCTGAATTATTGCATTGACATCAATCAGAAAGGATTCAATCAAAACACAACATTTTTGTGAAATGTACATTATATTGTTGACCGTCCTTTTCACTCTCACATTAGGATTTACATTGGGGCACAACAAACCAACATTGTTGAGAGAAAAAAGGTTCATTTAGAATTACAATCCTTAAGAGGGAATTTATATTTAGTTTGAACAGAAGGAAAGTTTGGAAGCTTTTGTTGATACTTAAATTCCGTTTCTTCTGCCACTATTCATAAAAGACCATTTGACCTCATAAGTTCAACCACGAAGAGAAAGGAATGATGGGTGGAATGAATTGTGTTAAGAAATATAGACAGAACAACTGTTATGTTTACATTTGAATTATTATACAGTTTAGTGCTTTAAACAAGGGGGAATATATGTCAGAAGCACTTACAACTGTTTTCAAAGTCTTCAACAGTACAGATGTACAACTTAATTTGTTGGTAGGGCTTTCCACCACTGGCCTTTTTGTACATCTGCACTGTGAAAGGGATGTCCGTTCCGGGGATATTTGTAATCTCCGTCGCATCAGGGTACAACAAAACATGGGCACCATCTTCCAAGACCTGGTTAAAAGCTTTCTGCTTTTTTATGGCAGCAGCCAACAGTTCTTGACATGACCATTGAGGTTCAACATCAAGGGGAAGTAACGTCCCTCTCACAGGTCTAAGGAAGCCATCCTTCATCCTCATTACTCCAACAGAAATCTGCAAAAAGACAATAACATGCAAATCAATAAAACATTTTAAAAATGAATACGCTAAAGTCTTCGGACATTATATGAGAGTGTGGTGACCAAATGTGAATTACAGATGTATTCATAATAAAAAAACGTTGCATACCTTTCTACGTTTCTTTTTTATTATATATAGGGACTCTACAGCTGAGCTTCCTGCTACAAAAAAACACAGGAATAAAACATGAATTACTCATCATTATGTTCAATAGGAGTCTCATCCTCAATCCCTTCAGTGGAACATCTTAGAACACATTCAACAGTAGGTAAGCCACATAGTTTAGAGATGTATTTGTATAATACCAGAATTCAAACTTTTAAACCAAGTTTTCTATAAATACTTATTTTTCGGTAATAAAACCTATTTACCTGCACTGGTGCTAGTCTGTGCACTTAGATGTGCACTAGTGGTGGGCATCTCCTCAGGGACTTTGTTAGCCACATCCTTTAGAAACGTGATGTCGCTGCCACAGACACCACAAACGCCATGGGAGGCGCTGTACCCACAGAATGGACAGTGCATCTATGGAGAAATAAAATGTAGGACAGCTAGGTTAAGTCAAAAAGAGTGGATATTTTGTCAGCTACCTAAATATTATAATAGTACTAACCAGTTAAGCCCCAGGCCTGTTTTTCAGGTCTCAGGCTCGAAAAGGACATTCCCAGAAAAATGACTATAACTTCACTTCTAAAAGGGGTAAATGAATAATCTTTTTTCTCAAAGCAATGATAAACCTGTGAGATGGATGTAGAAAAGTCAGAATCAATATAGAATTTTTTTATTTTAAAGTAAATTCAGATTGAACATAGTAAAAAAATATAAACCGGTACCGGGGGCATGAGGCTTAACTGGTTAAAGAAGGGTCTTTTAATTAACTCATCAGAAGCCAACCTCCTGTCTATCCCCACACAAACCAAGCACCGAACCTGGGGGGACAGAGCTTTCTCCATCGCTGCCCCTCCCTCTGGAACTCACTTCCATTAAAAATCAGAGACTGCACCGACCCCCCCACCTTCAAAACACTGACCAAAACACACCTCTTCAGACTGGCTTTTAATGTGTGAATAATGTTGTGTTGCTGTTTTGATATTTTAATTCAACTTTTAATATTTTATTTTATTTCCTTTGTATCATCACTGTAAAGTGTCCTAGGGCGCTTTCACACCGGAGTACTTTTCCCAGGAATAGTTCCGATAGTTCCTGGGATTTTGCTTTCACACCAAAAAAATCTGGAAGCCAGTCCCCAACTCCAGGGACTTCCGGCCGGGGACTTCGGGTGGCAGTATACGCCGTGAAGTTGTTTGCGGCCTGCCAGTAAACCCAAAGCAGAAGAAGAAGAAGTGACGTCAGCGGCTTCATTTGCGTAATCCTCCCTCAGGGAGTTATTCCGGTGTGAACGCGATCTACTAGATAGTTCCAGAACTAAAGATTTCCGGGGAACTAAGGTCCGGGAACTATTCCTCGGAAAAGTACTTGGTGTGAAATCGCCTATTGAGCACCTGAAAAAGCGCTTAGAAATCAAATGTAGTATTATTATTATTATATAAGTGGTGTTTAACTAGTCCTATATGCTCTTCCCTCCTTTTCACTTTGAGTTCTCCTCTCTGCACCTTCAATACTATATCTATATTATGTCAAGAGTTACATTTAGGTGCACAATGCTGTCTCTTGCAAGCTCTTTTATCAAACAAGCTAACGCTAGCTACGTAAATATGACGCTCTATGTATCAAAACAAAACGTACCTTCTTATATATTGACGACTTTGTCCACTTAAATCAACTTTCTTTCCTCCGGCTTCAATTTCCATAATTGGTTCTGTCTGTCTGTCTGGTCAGACATCGATCTGTTCCACGTAACGCGCCCCCTAGAGGCCTGGAGCACTTCCGGTATGTTTTTTTTGCATTTGTTTTTGGGTTTGTATGTGTTTTTGACTTTGCATATCGTTTTTGTATTTGCAGCGTTTTTCTGTTGTATTGTTTTCAGGATTTGTTTGTTTTTCATTTCATTATTTGCTGGTGTTTCCTGCTTATGTATGCGTTTTTGGCTGTTGTTCCGCGTTTGCACCTAACGGCCACCGTAGGAGACAGACTAAAGCTATTGCAAATTGTATATACATGTATTTGTTTGGACTGACTCCATCCTTACCTCCATGAGAAAGACATCATTCCTCTTGGCAGAGGACAGGATCTCCTTCACCTCCTTGGTGTTCATGGCCAGCGGCTTCTCACACAGCACGTTCTTCTTGGCATTTGTGAAGAGCATCAGAAGGTAGGGGTGGTAAACTCCAATGTACACAACATCTGCATTCACAAAAAGACACAAACCAGATCATGCTGTGATGTTTTTCAATGTCAAAATATATATTACAGTAAAAAAAAACACAGGAAATCAAGACAGTTGTGGTTCAAACGGAATACAAGAGTAGTAAAAGCGCCATCAAACAATCTGATGTGACCCAGGTCTGAAAGAAACTAACCTATGTCTGGATCTCTGGCCATCAACTCATAGCTGAGGAAAACTCGGGAGATGCTGTGCTTTGTGGCAAACTCCTGTGCATCCTCTAATTTACGAGCTGCCACAGCCACAACCTGTAAATCCAGTTTATAATATTATTCACCACAACAAGGTAATCCTGTTCCACCTTAATGAAAAGCCCCCAGAAATAAAATGTGCTTGCAGAGACATGATAACACTGACTACTGGAAATGTCAACTTATTATTTTCATATTCAATTTTCTGTGTAAACTCAATAACTTGATGTTTCTCTTGCTAAAACTGTGAATTTCTCAGTGTTGGGAGGCAGCTATACTTTACTTTACAATAGTAACCCATTTATAGTCAGTTTAAAGATTCAATAAATATAGTCTTTCTAGCAAACATTTTAAGTGGTACGCAGCTATTTAATATTTTTGCATGAATGTTTTCGTTGTTGGGTACCGTAATTACTTGGTTATAGAGTAACAATAAAATGTAGGTGACCATTTAGTGTGTACTTTACGGTAAAAAAAACAAAGCGTGCCAAAGTGTTAAAAAAATGCTGCAGACTGTCGTTTGAAAGGTCTATAAACTCTTTAAAGCTGCATGTTGCACATCATCAACATTGGATTAGGACTTTACTTTAACCATAGACTGTAAGAAATGTGTGTGAACTGTCCGCGGATACACACACCCTGCACGGACCGAAAAGCCTCGCTGGGTTCTGTGTATAGACTGTAGTCGAGACGTGTTGCAAACTAAAGATTTAAATGTGTGTGCGCTTCTGCTGGTACCTGGTGGTCTTCATGAGGAGGGGTCTTTAGAGCCACAGTGAAGTCATGGCTGATCCTCCCAGTGCTGCAGATTCCCCATCTGGTTGCCATGTTGGACGAGTAGCATGTTCCTGCAGTCCCGGAGACTGCAGTTTACGGACCGCAGTCCTGGGACCGCACTCCTAGGACCCTAGCTTTTCGTGACACTGCCACCTAGCGAGCAGGAGACATGAATATGAACGACAATCAGAGTGTGAGTAATGTGAAGTGCTTTTAAAGTTGTATTCCGGTGTCTTGAAATTAAGTGTGATTAGCTAACGTTAACTATGATAGTCTTAAGGCAATACAAACAATCACCTGTTAGCTTATGATAGCTTCTAACCGTATTAAAGGCACTACAAACAATTATTCGTTAGCTATAGCTTTTGGCAAAATAAACATTTGTTTAATGAAACTGTAGCGTGATTTTGGCAAGCCCTACATTATTTGTTGATTTAATCACTAATTACAGTAATAGTGTGAGTAATGTGAATCGTGTTGTTTGTTTAAAGTTAACAACTATTCTGGTGTATTGAGTCATCTGTTAGCCTATGATGACTCGCTGCAAAACCAACTGTTAGCCTTTTTGTTTATTTGTTTAATGAAACCGGGTACTTTCAATGAGACCATCTTTATAAGGACGTTGGCACAGGCCCGAGCCCTATAATAGAAGAGTTACGACATCTCCGTTCAATCCAATGGACCAGTTTTTTTTACAGCAATGGCGGATCGTGGAGCCTCTCAATAGTTCCCGGAAGTTAGCGGCAATGCTAGCAGCACAGTAGAGTTGCAGCATTATAGACCGTTCGTGATGGACGTTTAAAGAGCCTGTGACAGCATCCCAACAACTGTTATGCAATGAAATATTGGGCTACTAGTAATCTCGAGCCGTCAGCTTAAAAAAGAAGGTGCTATACCGTTCCGATAAATATTAATAATTTCGAACATCGCGGGGAAATTCCTTCGACTCATTCTGAAGTTTTGGCGTAGGCCGGAAATGACGTCAATGCGGGAACGCTTCACTGTGCTGCAAGCGAGCGAAACACGGAGAAAGTGTGTTGTCATCCGTAGAAATGGTTCGACGATGCGTTGTGTTTGGGTGTTCCAATACAGCAAATGACGAACTAAACATCAGCGTCCATAGCTTTCCCACAGATATCAAGCGTCAGCGCACATGGGAGAAAAACATCCAGAACACAAGGGCCGAATGGTCTGTGAAGAACCCCCGAACGACCTACATATGCAGCGCCCACTTTCTGCCCGAGAATTTCGAGGAAAGGCCTACGTTGATGGTTGGAAGTGGGATAGATGTAACGCGAAAACGGATTCTGAAGCCGTCAGCAGTGCCTACTCTCTTTCCCACGCCGTCGCAAATCCGTCAAGGCACCAGAGACTTCGCCACCGCCACCCCCCCAGCAAAACGCCACAGAAGAGCCTACTTCGAGAAACGAGAGAAAACTCAGGTAAAAAAAAAAACAACCTTTAGTGTGTGTGTGTGTGTGTGTGTGTGTGTGTGTGTGTGTGTGTGTGTGTGTGTGTGTGTGTGTGTGTGTGTGTGTGTGTGTGTGTGTGTGTGTGTGTGTGTGTGTGTGTGTGTGTGTGTGTGTGTGTGTGTGTGTGTGTGTGTGTGTGTGTGTGTGTGTGTGTGTGTGTGTGTGTGTGGTGTGTGTGTGACCAAGCCACTTCAGTGTTTACTGCTACTCCGTTTATAACAAATCCCCCATGGTTGCCATTGAGTGCCTGGACCTTTGCCAGCTCTCTGCAGCATACACACTCCTGTACTGCTTCCAGATTGTCTGCTCTGCAGCATCCACATGTGCACCTTGAAAACAACAGTTGTATTTTTAGAAATGCTGCATTAATTGTAATAAACATCAGTAAAATGTGGTATATATTGTGTGTAATACAAATCATTGTAAACATGATTCATCACATATTAGCTGTTTGTAATCTACAACATCTTTATTTTATTAACATGCATTAATTAATAGGAAGCCAGCAATTAATTGTTGCCTAATGGAATATATTTTACTCCAGAAGCTATAGATGTTCAGGGGTAGGGGTAACATCCATTTGAAATATAATTATTATGCACAATTTGAAATATATTGTAATATTGATGCACCTAATTCCTGAGATAAAACATAAACTGACTGCCATTATTTTAAAACAGAATCGTTATTTAGTCAAACTCCACATTGTTCAAACGTTGTAGATCGAGAGGTATCTCACGATCGTCGGGCGGGTTGCCGTCTCCACTGTCCGACTCGGAGTTAGTTTCATCCGATTCAGAGGCATATGGTTCGAATCTATGGGGCATATAGCCAATATCGTCTACTACGATGTCATGATTATCACTTTCCGATCCTTCAGCCTCATATGAGCTCTCAGACACGTTCAATATTAAGCTGTCATCGCTGTCTGCTGTGTGCGCCATCGTGCGTTTGCATGCAGATGCTGGGATCCGGGACGGTGCAGCTGGAGCTCTTTGCCCGCAATGACGTCACACATCATTTGGCGGGATTTAAAGAATCGCCGAGAAGATCCAGAATATGGTCAACATTGAAGGGCAGATTAATGGTTATCAAAGTACAAATTTCCCAAATCACTTCAGTAACGGTTTCAAGGGGACAATATTTACACAAATTAATGGGTTTGGATGATGGGGGAAATCCGTGTCACAGGCTCTTATAGGATTTATATTGCGGATATTATCAGCACATCTGAATCAAATTAACATGTGTATTAAAGGATGTTAGTGGATTATCCCTAAATCTACTGGTTTGACGTTTACAGATAACAGATTAGGATAGGATACCGGATAAAGTTAGCAAAACACGTTAACCATGATCAGCCTTTTAATTGTAAATTCCGTTCTGTTAATGTCATTTCGTCCAACGTTGTGGAATTAGAGAAAAGGGGCTTCTAAACGTGATTTTATGCGGGGTGGAGGGAGTTAAATATTAGTTAAATATAACATTGGGGCGTGTGATTGTAGTGGGTGGAGGTGGTGAAATGAGGATATCCATTTTGGAGTTCAAGCTAGTATAATATAGTTAACGTTACATAATAATAGGAAGAGAGCTATTTTTGTGATACATCGCTATTGATATGGATTTAAAATGCATATTTGAGACTTCTAAACAGTAAACAAAAACGTAATTTATGAGTGAGTGTTTTTAGCAGAGCCATATTATGTCCTTGTGATTCTGTCTGTATACGGCGCTGGGCTACATACACCAGGGTCTGAGACGTACTTCCGGCTTCTACGTAATACGGCTAGGCTGCTTCCGGTCTGCGTAGCTGAGCGGAAGATCGTCCACAAAAGTTTTAGTCTGTTTAAATCTATGGTTTAAATATGAGTTTGCGACGGAAGATTTTCAAAACGGAACATTTGCAAAGACAAGTGAATAACTACTCCGAGCACTGCTGTGTCCCACTTTGTACGGCGTCAGCTAAATGCAACGGCTTCCTAAGTTTTCATGCCTTTCCCACCGAACTCGAGCTGCGAAGACAATGGCTGGTAAACATACGACGCGATAACTTCACAATCTCCTCTCACTCCAAGGTCTGCAGTCGTCACTTCGCCACGGATCAACTAATAGAGCCAAAAACCCTTGATGGCCGTAGGAGGCTTGTGAAAGGTGCTGTACCAACTCTGTGTGAGTGGAATCACTTTACTGCTCAAACACCGCGGGCTAGTGTTTGGGAGAGAAGGGTCTCCGGGGCTGCAGGAACATGCTACTCGTCCAACATGGCAACCAGGTGGGGAATCTGCAGCACGGGGAGGATCAGTCATGACTTCACTGTGGCTCTTAAGACCCCTCCTCATGAAGACCACCAGGTACCAGCAGAAGCGCACACACATTTAAATCTTTAGTTTGCAACACGTCTCGACTACAGTCTATACACAGAACCCCGCGAGGCTTTTCGCTCCGTGCAGTGTGTGTATCCGCGGACAGTTCACACACATTTCTTACAGTCTATGGTTAAAGTAAAGTCCTAATCCAGTGTTGATGATGTGCAACATGCAGCTTTAAAGAGTCTATAGACATTTCAAACGACAGTCTGCAGCATTTTTTAACACTTTGGCACGCTTTGTTTTTTTTACCGTAAAGTACACACTAAATGGTCACCTACATTTTATTTTTTACTCTATAACCGAGTAATTACGGTACCCAACAATGAAAACATTAATGCAAAAATATTAAATAGCTGCGTACCACTTAAAAACAACATTTTGCTATAAAGACTATATTTATTGAATCTTTAAACTGACTATAAATGGGTTACTATTGTAAAGTATAGCTGCCTCCAAACACTGAGAAATTCACAGTTTTAGCAAGAGAAACATCAAGTTATTGAGTTTACACAGAAAATTGAATATGGAAATAATAAGTTCACATTTCCAGTAGTCAGTGTTATCATGTTTCTGCAAGCACATTTTATTTCTGGGGGCTTTTCATTAAGGTGGAACAGGATTACCTTGTTGTGGTGAATAATATTATAAACTGGATTTACAGGTTGTGGCTGTGGCAGCTCGTAAATTAGAGGATGCACAGGAGTTTGCCACAAAGCACAGCATCTCCCGAGTTTACGGCAGCTATGAGGAGCTGGCCAGAGATCCAGACATAGGTTGGTTTCTTTCAGACCTGGGTCACATCAGATTGTTTGATGGCGTTTTACTACTCCTGTCTTGATTTCCTTTGTTTTTTTTTCTTCTGTAATATATATTTTGACATTGAAAAACATCACAGCATGATCTCTGGTTTGTGTCTTTTTGTGAATGCAGATGTTGTGTACATTGGAGTTTACCACCCCTACCGTCTGATGCTCTTCACAAATGCCAAGAAGAACGTGCTGTGTGAGAGGGAGGTGAAGGAGATCCTGTCCTCTGCCAAGAGGAATGATGTATTTCTCATGGAGGTAAGGATGGAGTCAGTCCAAACAAATAAATGGAGGTTGGCTTCTGATGAGTTAATTAAAAGACCCTTCTTTAATACTATTATAATATTTAGGTAGCTGAAAAATATCCACTCTTTTTAACTTAACCTAGCTGTCCTACAATTTATTTCTCCACAGATGCACTGTCCATTCTGTGGGTCCAGCGTGACAGCTCCCCATGGCGTTTGTGGTGTCTGTGGCAGAGACATCACGTTTCTAAAGGATGTGGCTAACAAAGTCCCTGAGGAGATGCCCACCACTAGTGCACATCTAAGTGTACAGCCTAGCACCAGTGCAGGTAAATAGGTTTTATTACCGAAAAATAAGTATTTATAGAAAACTTGGTTTAAAAGTTTGAATTCTGTTATTATACAAATACATCTCTAAACTATGTGGCTTACCTACTGTTGAATGTGTTCTAAGATGTTCCACTGAAGGGATTGAGGATGAGACTCCTATTGAACATAATGATGAGTAATTAATGTTTTATTCCTGTGTTTTTTTGTAGCAGGAAGCTCAGCTGTAGAGTCCCTATATATAATAAAAAAGAAACGTAGAAAGGTATGCAACGTTTTCTATTATGAATACATCTGTAATTCACATCTGGTCACCACACTCTCATATAATGTCCGAAGACTTTAGCGTATTCATTTTTAAAATGTTTTATTCATTTGCATGTTATTGTCTTTTTGCAGATTTCTGTTGGAGTAATGAGGATGAAGGATGGCTTCCTTAGACCTGTGAGAGGGACGTTACTTCCCCTTGATGTTGAACCTCAATGGTCATGTCAAGAACTGTTGGCTGCTGCCATAAAAAAGCAGAAAGCTTTTAACCAGGTCGTGGAAGATGGTGCCCATGTTTTGTTGTACCCTGATGTGACGGAGATTACAAATATCCCCGGAACGGACATCCCTTTCACAGTGGAGATGTACAAAAAGACCAGTGGAAAGCCCTATCAACGAATTGCGTTGTACATCTGTACTGTTGAAGACTTTGAAAACAATTGTAAGTGCTTCTGACATATATTCCCCCTTGTTTAAAGCACTAAACTGTATAATAATTCAAATGTAAACATAACAGTTGTTCTGTCTATATTTCTTAACACAATTCATTCCACCCATCATTCCTTTCTCTTCGTGGTTGAACTTATGAGGTCAAATGGTCTTTTATGAATAGTGGCAGAAGAAACGGAATTTAAGTATCAACAAAAGCTTCCAAACTTTCCTTCTGTTCAAACTAAATATAAATTCCCTCTTAAGGATTGTATTTCTAAATGAACCTTTTTTCTCTCAACAATGTTGGTTTGTTGTGCCCCAATGTAAATCCTAATGTGAGAGTGAAAAGGACGGTCAACAATATAATGTACATTTCACAAAAATGTTGTGTTTTGATTGAATCCTTTCTGATTGATGTCAATGCAATAATTCAGGATTCAAACCAACATTTGATGATGGGTACAGACGGAGGGGAACAATTCTTTTCATAGTATTAATCATAACACTTTTATTTTCTTAGGTTACACTGGAACATCTTCAAGTGAAGAGGACGGTGTGGTCCGTGTAAATGTGCCGTTCCAAATGTTCCGATAGAGAGCACTCCAAGAATGGACAACAGTTTGCCAGGGTAAAATAAAACGTTGTCAACATATTATTTTTGCCACAAGAAGCACAATGTTTTAACAGTACAGTAGTTTGAATATGTTTTTTGTTTACCTTTATCAGACCTCTCAGGCACCCTAAACCAGCGTCTGATATCAATCTTGATATTTCAAAAAAAAACGTAATACTCCTTTTTCTTCACAGAAAAACGAACAGGACTCCTCCTCAGTGACATCCTGATGTTCTCAACAGGATTAAACACCCTGCCACCGTCTGGAATTCAGCCGAGACCCCAATTGATTTTTCAGCGGACATCTCGCTTTCCAATCGGCAGAACCTGCTCAAACACAATTGAAATACCGATGTCAAGCACCTACGAACAGTTTGAAAGCAACATGGACTTTGGTTTTGGTCTTTATTGAAAGCTGGGCTTACAATTTACAAATCAGCCATGTTCTTCATGTTTATATGGTTCGCAACACAGGACTCCCAGGTCAAGGGTTGCATTAGACCACTCGTTCTTTGAAGGTTCTCAAATTGTTCCTGGAAGTGGTCGTCTCCACATGGACTGTTGGTCGAGGCCAGAACAAACTGGCCCAAGTCGTCTTGTGGGACTGGGAACCCACCGTCAGTTCCACCGTACCTGGATGTGAAATATGCACACAAACAGTTTAAATTGTTCTTAAAATGTTGTTTTGTTGTTGAACTTGTTTGAAAATTAAAAAAGTTACTGTCACATAATAGTAGACATTATTTGAGTAATAACTGACATGAGGTGAACAGATTATGACACAATCTTAATTTATAGGGAAAAATGTACTTTGGGCCAACTGATTCTTTCTTTGAATTTTAGGCAGTTACTAAAAATAAATCTGAACAAAAATTAAGAAATATGTTTAATTGATAGAAACAAACCTGTGTGGCAGGTTGTACATGACATGTGGTTTCCCAGATGGACAACGAGAGGTCTGATAATATGCGTGTTCCACTTTTCCCTGCATTCGTCAAGGTCCCTCTGTAGCACACCCATGAAGACAAACCGCACTAGGCATGTGTGCGCATTACTGCCACTGAAGTGATGTCTTTCTCTCAGGTCATTCATGAGATCCATCCAAAATTGAGACCTGAAGAAACAGATTCAAATGAGAGCTTTTTTTTAATACATTGATGATTTCCATGGGATGGGATTCAAAATAAATATATACAACACATTCATCAATTCATCAAATAACAGTAAGCCTGTGGTATCAAATAGTAATATTTATAAGAACTTTATTAAGGAACAGAGAGAGATAAAGGGGTAATCTGTGTCTTAACTGATGATTCCGATCAATTACATTAAAAGGAAATCAGCAACCACATAGATGGAGCAGAGTTTAGTTGGAAAACAATTATTTTAGGAGATAGGAACTAATACACTGAAATTACATTACTTTTTATAGATATACTATGTTCACTGTCAAGGATGTAAAAAAAGAAGCACCACACCTCTGTCTTCTGAAGTACGACCACCAGCTTTCAATTTTTTGATTTGCTGTTGAAGAACCATACATGTGACTGGCAGCCTCAGCAAAATTGTCAGTGGCCGTTTCTCAATGTCGAGTAAGCTGCTGCAGAGCCACTATTTCAAGTATACTACGTCATCGAGTGGCGCCTAAGGACTGTTTAAATGCATGTTAAATGCCCAGCATTCGGCGTCACTCGATGACGTAGTATACTTGAAATAATGGCTCTGCAGCAGGTTTACTCGACATTGAGAAACGGCCAGTGTGTCTTGATCTTAAAGCACACTGGATGGCGGCCATTGTGCCGTTTTCAGTGCCAGTCTGTATATATATTTGTTTTTGAGCATGTCTAATGCGCACGACTCATCATCATTACTTTGTCCCTCTTCACATTTTTTTTTTTTTTCTCTCTCTCTCTCTCTCTCTCTCTCTCTCTCTCTGTCGAGTACGCTTGCTTGGTAGCACATGTCTCCCGAGCATGGGCTCCCGAGTCCCTTGCTTCAGAAGCGAGGCAAGAATACTTCCTGGCATTCGGAAAAAGAAGAGTGGAACAGGCGAGCAAGTGTGCAGATGTGCGTCATATGAGAGGCCCCGCCCAGTGGCTCTGTAGCAGCTTCACTCGACATTGAGAAACACCCCCAATGTCGAGTAAAGCTGCTCCAGAGCCACTATTTCAAGCATACTACGTCATCGAGTGCCGCCGAAGGACTGTTCCAATGTCCAGCATACTTGGAATTCTACCGAGCCCGGCGTACTTCGTAGTGAGAAATGTCAAGGCTGCACATGTGTAGACTCCGCGGTCTTAAAATCCCCACAATGCTTTGCGCATGGACCAGACCCGGGGTGTTTCTCTAAAAGGCTTCTCAATTCTCTAATTTGCCCTCCTCGACTCCTATCCTCGTTGTTGTATATATAAGACTATGGACTACGACATTTAGGTTGACCGTTTATTGAACACGTTATTGCACATGCTGCCATGACAACACAACCACAACTAACTGTATCCGGTTCACACATCCCCAAACTCCCGGTGCCATCTTAAGGCCGCTACACACCTACCCGATTTTGGGAGTCAGAGGCCGTCAGAGGCAGTCGGGCATTCACGGCGCCCTACTCACGTTGGTGTGTCCCGCACCGTCGTCCCTTTACGGCACATTTTCGGATCCTTTTACAGACTCGGAGTCTTCTGAGTCAGTCATTGAAGAGATCTGGATCATACGAGTCCTTTGAGTCATATGAGTCAGCATCACCAAGAGCGTAGAAATCCTACCGGTGAAACCGAAAAGTTGTTGCATTTCACAACCATATTAAACTAACGTTACATTAACCTCCGCTACACAGTGTCTTTTGCTTTAATAAAAAATGTTGATCACAAAAAAAAAGGGTTATTTGGTGAATCTGAGTCTGCTGTTGACTAATGCATGACGACGAGTCTGCTGGATCTCTGGATCTGCTGCTATACGGTTACGGCTCTGAGTCCGCACGAGTCTGCTATGTTTTGCACAGTGAGTCAGGATTTGCGAATCTCTGAGTCTGCTGTTGACTCGTGCACAATAGCCGTGGGAAGTAGTGGTGCTGGAGGCGGGGCTGCGAGTGGTGTACATTTGAAAAACTTCATGTTACTGTTGTTGAAATCTCTCCCCACTTTTGTCCGCACGCCCTAAGTAAAATGACTTCCCAGTTCCCGCGGCTATGCTCGTGCATGACGAGTCTGGATCTCTGGATCTGCTATACGGTTACGGCTCTGAGTCCCTACAACTCACGAGTCTGCAGGAAGTGAAGGAAGTTCCCATGGTTCAGTGAGTCAGGATTTGCGAATCTGAGTCTGCTATTGACTCGTGCATGATGAGTCTGCCTGGATCTCTGGATCTGCTATGGTTACGGCTCTGAGTCCCCACGAGTCTGCAGGAAGTTTCACTGATCCGCGTCCACTCCCCTGAGCCAAACGATAACTTCTGGCAGCTATCCTACTTGCTAAAGGCTAGGCAGATGGACTGGGGTACGTTGTAATGTGATTTTACATGTTATAAGGAGAATAGCGAGTGACGCAATTTATAGTTTTAATTTGTACGTCACCAGGTGTAGGACTCAAAGGACTCGGGTTAATTGAGATGGGAGACTCGTCACGACCAGCTCATTACTAGGATCCGGGTTAATGATCCGGATGAATCAGGACTCACCCATCTCTATTTCACACCTCCCGCGGCCGATTCAACATGTTGAATCGGTAGACAGTTGGCCAAAGAAAGTCGGCCAAATAAATCACTCTGATTGGCTGTTCAGATTAGCGAATCAGTGCATGAGAAGCGAAGCGGAAGTGAGGGACCCAAACAAACTATTAAGAAGGCAAATCTGAGATTTCATTAAACTCCAGCTCTCGACACAGGTTCGGGAAAGCCCCATGAGTTTCTCGTTGTAGAGTGAAAATGAAACGCACATGCTATTTGTTGTTTGTTTATATCACGCAGTCTGTTCTTCTTCTCTCGGTGTATAACGCAGTCTGTCTTCCGGTTGTTGCCTCTTTTGAATGACGAATACACACTACCGCTGCCTGCTGGTAAGGAGAGTTATTGCCACTCGTCGACTGAAGTCTTTGCGGTGTGTTCGTAGGCGGTCGGCGTAGGCGGGCGGCGTAGCCGACGCAGGCGACGTAGCGGACGTAAAAGTCGGGACACCTTCGGTACGCGTTCTTTGGTCTCAGGTTGGTGTGTAGCGGCCTTAAAAGGCACAGTCACACCTGATGTGACACATACATAACATTTACCCCCCCCACAAGGAACCCAATTAACTTTTAGCTATCTACTCTATGAACTGGGTAGACTGCCAGTCACCAGCATAGCCATGTGGATTATTCTGCCACGCAACAGACTATGCTCTGAACATTACCCCTGAGAGTCACAAGCTCACAATATAGTCTTCCAAGTATCTTGGTCTGACCCGGACACGGGCCGGATGAGCTTCAGGACGAACCACTGGCTCAACCGGCTCAGGTGGGAACCCGGCTGGACCCTGCAACTGCTCATCAGGGAAAGCAAAGTCCCCGTCCTCCCCGGGCCCTGGGTCCACGATGGGGGGCGGTGCCACCTTCCGAAGCCGGCTTGCATGCCACCATGATCCGTCGGCCAGACGAAAGGTGGCTGACCCCAGTTGAGCGGTGACCTTCATCGGCGCCGTCCAGAAGGATAGCAGCTTGTGGTCCCGGTTAGGACGGTGAATCCTGAACCAGTCCCCCACTGTGAAGGGAGGCGCTCTCACCCTCCGTCTCTTTTCGAACCGCTGCTTCATGCGACACTGCTTCATGCGACGCTGCTTCATGCGACGCTGCTTCATGCGACGCTGCTTCATGCGACGCTGAGCCTGCGACCCTGGCGCTCTGGCAGGGTGCGGCTGTTGGCGAGACGGCCGCCGGGGCCCGTAGCCGATCCAAAGGGAGCTGCAGCTCACGGCCCATCATCAAGAGGGCTGGGGAGCTGCGGTAGTTGAATGCGGCGTCGCCCGGTAGTGAAGCAGGGTGCGGAGCAGCGCGGCTGAGAACGGAAGACCATGTGCCAGGTGTGCTCTTATCCCGTTCTTTAGGGTTTGGTTGAACCTTTCCACCCCCCCATTTGCTTGCGGGTGGTAGAAAGCTGTACGGATGTGCTTAATCCCCCTCTCTTCCACAAAGGTGGCGAACTCAGCTGAGACAAACTGTGGGCCGTTATCTGTAGTGATGGCGTTAGGACTGCCCCACCGAGCAAACAGAGAGGAGAGGAAGTCTGTGACCAGCTACAATCTTGCCTAGGGCAGCAAATTGGTCAGGGCCGGCCCTGGATCGCGGAGAAATGCTCTCCGCAGACCCATTCTCACAGCGTTTATAAACCTTTTTCTTACTCAATATCAAGCCACACTTATTGTTTTTACTTAGGCTGTGAGTGTTTGTGTGTGCTCAGGATGAGTTTCGCGCTGTCCCGCTGTATCGCCGACCCGGAAACCACACCAGTAAGCCAGATCATTGAGCAGCGAGCCTCGCAACGTCCCGACCAATCAGAGCACACTGGGCTTACAGGGAGGGGGGGGCGGAGCTCCAACAAGCCGTTTAGGACAGAGAGTGAATACCGGTGAATACACATACTTTACAGAGATGCTGTATGAGAAACCAATGTGAGTTTGGAAAATTGCACAATATAAATCTATTTTAGTATACCTCAACAATGGAATTATGATCAGTAGAAATGGCCATGACATGGGACCTTTAATGTTAAACAAATACAACTTTAAAAGCACTTCACATTACTCACACTCTGATTGTCGTTCATATTCATGTCTCCTGCTCGCTAGGTGGCAGTGTCACGAAAAGCTAGGGTCCTAGGAGTGCGGTCCCAGGACTGCGGTCCGTAAACTGCAGTCTCCGGGGCTGCAGGAACATGCTACTCGTCCAACATGGCAACAAGGTGGGGAATCTGCAGCACTGGGAGGATCAGTCATGACTTCACTGTGGCTCTGAAGACCCTTCCTCATGAAGACCACCAGGTACCAGCAGAAGCGCACACACATTTAAATCTTTAGTTTGCAACACGTCTCGACTACAGTCTATACACAGAACCCAGCGAGGCTTTTCGCTCCGTGCAGAGTGTGTGTATCCGCGGACAGTTCACACACATTTCTTACAGTCCATGGTTAAAGTAAAATCCAGTGTTGATGATGTGCAACATGCAGCTTTAAAGGGTTTATAGACATTTCAAACGACAGTCTGCAGCATTTTTTAACACTTTGGCACGCTTTGTTTTTTTACCGTAAAGTACACACTAAATGGTCACCTACATTTTATTTTGACTCTATAACCGAGTAATTACGGTACCCAACTTACGAAAACATTCATGCAAAATATTAGATAGCTGCGTAACACTTAAAAACAACTTTTTGCTATATTAAGACTATATTTATTGAATCTTTAAACTGACTATAAATTGGTTATTATTGTAAAGTATAGCTGCCTCCAAATACTGAGAAATGCACAGTTTTAGCAAGAGAAACATCAAGTTATTGAGTTTACACAGAAAATTGAATATGGAAATAATAAGTTCACATTTCCAGTAGTCAGTGTTATCATGTTTCTGCAAGCACATTTTATTTCTGGGGGCTTTTCATTAAGGTGGAACAGGATTACCTTGTTGTGGTGAATAATATTATAAACTGGATTTACAGGTTGTGGCTGTGGCAGCTCGTAAATTAGAGGATGCACAGGAGTTTGCCACAAAGCACAGCATCTCCCGAGTTTACGGCAGCTATGAGGAGCTGGCCAGAGATCCAGACATAGGTTGGTTTCTTTCAGACCTGGGTCACATCAGATTGTTTGATGGCGCTTTTACTACTCTTGTATTCAGTTTGAACCACAACTGTCTTGATTTCCTGTGGGTTTTTTACTGTAATATATATTTTGACATTGAAAAACATCAGAGCATGATCTCTGGTTTGTGTCTTTTTGTGAATGCAGATGTTGTGTACATTGGAGTTTACCACCCCTACCGTCTGATGCTCTTCACAAATGCCAAGAAGAACGTGCTGTGTGAGAGGGAGGTAAAGGAGATCCTGTCCTCTGCCAAGAGGAATGATGTATTTCTCATGGAGGTAAGGATGGAGTCAGTCCAAACAAATAAATGGAGGTTGGCTTCTGATGAGTTAATTAAAAGACCCTTCTTTAATACTATTATAATATTTAGGTAGCCGAAAAATATCCACTCTTTTTAACTTAACCTAGCTGTCCTACAATTATTTCTCCACAGATGCACTGTCCATTCTGTGGGTCCAGCGTGACAGCTCCCCATGGCGTTTGTGGTGTCTGTGGCAGAGACATCACGTTTCTGGTGGCTAACAAAGTCCCTGAGGAGATGCCCACCACTAGTGCACATCTAAGTGTACAGCCTAGCACCAGTGCAGGTAAATAGGTTTTATTACAGAAACATAAGTATTTATAGAAAACTTGGTTTAAAAGTTCGAATTCTGTTATTATACAAATACATCTCTAAACTATGTGGCTTACCTACTGTTGAATGTGTTCTAAGATGTTCCACTGAAGGGATTGAGGATGAGACTCCTATTGAACATAATGATGAGTAATTATGTTTTATTCCTGTGTTTTTTTGTAGCAGGAAGCTCAGCTGTAGTGTCCTTATATAGGGAAATAAAAAAGAAAATAGTGAAGGTATGCAGCGATTTCTATTATGAATACATCTGTAATTCACATCTGGTCACCACACTCTCATATAATGTCCGAAGACTTTAGCGTATTCATTTTTAAAATGTTTTATTCATTTGCATGTTATTGTCTTTTTGCAGATTTCTGTTGGAGTAATGAGGATGATGGATGGCTTCCTTATACCTGTGAGAGGGAGGTTACTTCCCCTTGATGTTGAACCTCAATGGTCATGTCAAGAACTGTTGGCTGCTGCCATAAAAAAGCAGAAAGCTTTTAACCAGGTCATGGAAGATGGTGCCCATGTTTTGTTGTACCCTGATGCGACGGAAATTACAAATATCCCCGGAACGGACATCCCTTTCACAGTGCAGATGTACAGAAATGCCAGTGGAAAGTCCTACCGACGAATTGCGTTGTACATCTGTGCTGTTGAAGACTTGGAAAACAGTTGTGTCGAGTACTGCGCCCGGCAAATTCGGGTCCTGGAGGATTACAGCCCTGAGGTCATGAGCCAGCGGGTGGAATACAAGGATACCATGGCAGAACTCTACAAACTGGGACTCAAGCCCGCTTTGCTCTTCCCCGCTCAGCTTCGCCTCACACTGTCCGGCGGAGGCAGAAAGTGGATCGGCTCTGTGGAAGAAGCAAAGAAGTACATCGCCACCCTCCAGAAGTCATCGGAACCGCAAAAGTGACTGCATTACAAGCACTGTGCCCGGGAGATGAGAGGAAGCCATCTCTGCCGTCAGTGTTGTCTCTCTTGAACTTTCAAATAAATGTGGATTAATGCCAGCGGTTTGTTTACTTGCTTAACCTGCATGTTTACCCGGAGCCGTGTTTAAGTACGTTTGTTCCTTTTTCATGCTGAGATGCGTTCTTTCATTCTATTATGGACTTGAAAAGCACTCTTCTTATACGCACTCTCAATGTGTCAGTGTAGAAATCTGGCAGTCTGGATTTACTATATATGCTACCTGTCTTTCTTTTTTTAGTACCCAATGACATGACATTGGCGACTTACGTTATCGGTAGCCTCTTTCCAGAGTTTCTACTACCTTTTGTTGATTGAAGCCGAAAAAAGTTCCCTTCTGTAGGGCGTTTCAAATTATTTTTGTTTACGACGCTGGAGCAATACGTGTGTTAGTTAGGATAGGAAGAGTTGTTAAAAATGTGTTCTGAAGAGCTTGCTGTTTATTTTATTAGCAGCTGTCTGGGTGGGGGGAGGGGGTACATCACTGCCAGTGACACCTTATGTAACCTGCAAAGATCTATGTTTATACACCAGGGGCCTCCATTTGCATTGTTTGAGTGCAGACTTGCCTCTAATGGCGCATTTCCACTACACGGCCTTGCTCGGTATGGCTAGGCCTCGTTAGGACTGGCTCACTTTATGGCGCATTCCCATTACAGTTTAGGAACTGGGGCAGTAACTATAGTAACGCAGTGTAGGCGGAGCCGTGACGTCATCTTCAATGAGAACCCCAGAAAAACAACACAGCCGTTAGCTGTTAGCACTCAGAGCTCACAGCTCCTCATATCTGTTCAAAACTAGACAAAAGTTAAACAAGTACAAACCACAGACTGTCTGTGTCATGGCGAATACAGTCGGTTTATTTATGTCTGTAGGCCGTTGTTGTGAGTGTGGACGGTCGGAGCATACACTGCCTTAGCTTAGCCGATCTCCATTTAGACAACACGCATTTTAAAAGGTTGTTCGCCTGCCGTCTGTCTGCAGACTTGTCAAAGCATTAATTAATGGTTTTTAGTAACCGGTATCAGTATGTTGTTACTTCGGCATCATTTTGAAATGTGTATTACAATTAAATCACGGTCAAATATGTTAATCTTGTTGTAGTTGTAGCCCCCTTGCCAGCGATTCTCTCTCTAGTTTAGCATACTCGTGTTGTTGGCCCGGAAAGAACCTCGATTTTATGGGGCCAGAAAACTGTGAAATAGTACCCGCTAGCCGGTACTACGCTAAGTGGAAACGCAACCAAAAACGGGCCCCGCACGGCTCGGCACGCTTAAAGCGAGCTCCGCGCTGTAGTGGAAATGCGCCATAAAAGTTACCATTTAGGTCACAGATTTTACGCCACTACCTATTAGTGGAGGTATATGTCTGATCACTTGAATTTTCTGAGCTGGAATGTAAAGGGTCTAAATCATCCCATCAAAAGAAAAAAGGTATTTTCACACCTCAAACAATTTAAAACCAATATTGCTTTTCTGCAAGAATCTCATATTTGTAATTCGGATAATGACCTCCTTCTATCAGGCTGGAAAGGGCAGCAGTTCCACTCCTCTTTTCAAGCCAAAGCGAGAGGGGTTTCAATTCTTATTGATCAACATATTTCTTTTGAATCACATGACGTGATCCGTGACAACTTTGGTCGATTTGTGATTGTTACTGGTAAATTATTTAATACATGTGTTGTATTAATAAATGTGTATGCTCCAAACGCTGATGATGTAGCCTTTTTCGAACGGTTGTTCTCACAACTACCAGACCTCAACACATACTCTATCTTACTTGGGGCCGATTTCAACTGCTGGCTTGACCCCGTTTTAGATCGATCATCTACCAATATCTATAGGATAAATAAATCTGCCAATTTATTAAGGCTTTTCTCTCTGATTATAGTATTTGTGATGCATGGCGTACTTTACACCCAAATGATAGGGAATACTCTTTCTTTTCACATGTCCATCACACATACTCCAGGATAGATTACTTTTTTATTGATAAACAACTTCTCCCATTGGTTAAATCTTGTGCATATCAGAGCATTGTAATTTCAGATCATGCTCCCATTTTGCTGGCCCTGTCTCTCCCTAGCATCCCGCAAAGGAATAGACAATGGCGGTTCAATTCAACCTTACTTTCGGATGAACATTTTGTACATTTCATGGAGAAAGAGATAGCATTTTTTTTCTCTACTAACTTAACCCCTGGAATGTCCACCCTTACCGTGTGGGATGCTTTTTAAGCTTACCTGAGGGGGCAGATAATATCATATACTGTTCAAATGAAAAGAAAATCCTACAAAGAGCGAGCAAACCTGGCTCACCAAATTGGAGAGATTGACAAACAATATGCACAAACTAAAGAACCGGCCCATTATAAAAAACGATTGGAACTCAAGACCAGGTTTGACTTGCTTTCAACACATTTAGTTGAGCACTCACTTTTAAAACAAAAGACCATGTTTTATATCCATGGAGATAAATCCGACAAAATGCTGGCTAATCTGCTAAAGGGCTCTAAGGCGAAGCAAAGTATTTCTACTATCAAAAGGGAAAATGGCCATACAACATCTGACCATACACAGATTAACGAAGCCTTTAGGAACTTCTTTTCTCAGCTTTACACCTCAGAGTCTCAAACGGATGACAGTGAAATTCTAAATTTTTTAAGTAGTCTCAATAGTCTCAAACTTTCACCTGACTTCAGGAGGAAGTTGGAAGAGCCTATATCTCAGGCCGAAATAATTTCAGCCATCTCCACAATGCAGTCGGGCAAATGTCCAGGTCCAGATGGCTTCCCCCCAAGAAATTGTCTTTGCTTCTCTCCCCATATCTATGCTCTGTTTTATCTGACTCTTGCAGACAGGGCTATCTTCCCCAATCTTTTACCGAAGCTTGCATCACTTTAATTGCCAAAAAAGGGAAGGACCCAACTGAATGTGCCTCTTATAGGTCCATCTCTCTCTTAAACACAGATGCTAAGGTCCTAGCACGTAGACTAGAACATGCCCTCCCTACAATCATATCTGCTGACCAAACTGGCTTTGTTAAGAACAGACATAGGAACTAGCTGTTTTGTGTTCTGGACAAATTTGGGTTTGGACCAAACTTTGTTTTGTGGATTAAACTTTTATATTCACATCCCTCAGCCTCGGTTCATACCAACTCTCAGCTCTCAAAACCATTTAGCTTGCACCGCGGTGCCAGTCAGGGGTAACCCCTGAGTCCCATGCTCTTCGATCTGGCCATCGAACCGCTCGCTACAGCCTTGCGTGATAGCAAAGACATATCCGGCATTTGGAGGGCCAAAATGGAGCACAAGGTCTCACTCTATGCTGATGACATATTACTTTTTATATCAAATCCAGACACCTCTCTTCCCCCCGCCATGTCACTGCTCAGTCGGTTTGGTCACCTGTCAGGATACAAATTAAACCTTCACAAAAGCGAGCTCTTTCCTATCAATGACAAAGCACAAACCTTGAACTTCACCCACCTGCCTTTTAAAATTGAAAGCTACAAACTTTCTTATTTGGGTGTCTCAGTTACAAGGAAATACAAAGACCTATTCAGAGAAAACTTGCTGGTTCTCTTAAATCAGGTAAAACAAACACTAACACAGTGGTCACCTCTGTCAATGTCCCTTGTAGGCCGTCACTGCTTAATTCGGTTCAAAGTGGTACATAGAGCTAATATTTCAAAAGTCAAACTATCCAAAAATGTATCCTGATGTTAGTCCCTACTGTGATAAATGCCAAATTAATGAAGCCTCTCTCATTCATATGTACTGGTCCTGTCCCCGCCTAAGCATGTACTGGACGGAGATTTTCCAAACTCTATCCCAAGTGTTCAGTATTGAACTGGATCCAAATCCTTTGGCTGCCCTATTTGGGGTAATAGGAAAGGAGATGCGTTTAACTGCAGAACGGCGGCGATATCTGTCCTTTGCTCTCCTCTTAGCTCGTCGAGACATCCTGCTTAGATGGATAGACAGTTTCCCGCCCACTCATCTACAATGGTTGACAGATGTTATGTCCTGTATGAAACTTGAAAAGATCAGATACTCACTTATATATACTTACTGCAGGCAGTAGATGCCGATGTCTAGAATTGCTCCTCCACCCAGCTCCTTCTGACCCGACCTCGGCACGTGCGGAATCGGCACGCCAAACTCCGACCTCACCATCTTCACCTCTCCCACCTCCCCCTGGTCCACCAGCCGCCTGATCTCCACTGAGGCTGGGAAGAATCTGGTCCATACAGCCTGGGGGGGAGCCGGAGGAAAAAAAGTTGATTTAAGTGGACAAAGCCAATATATAAGAAGGTAAGTTTTGTTTTGATACATAGAGCGTCATATTTACGTAGCTAGCGTTAGCGTGCCTAACGACTACACCAGCTGAGGAGAGGAGAGCTTCACGTGAAGAGAAGATAAAGTGAGGGAAGAACATTGTTAAAAGAGATGACAAATCAAGTGCAGGTAAATAACACGTGCCATAGTAATGCGGAAAAAGGACATTTGAAGAGAGAGAGAGAGCTCTTGGCTCTTCAACAGCAAATCGAAGAATTGAAAGCTGGTGGTCGCACTTCAGAAGACAGAGGTGTGTTGCTTATTTATTTTATTTTATTTGTTTTACATCCTTGATAGTGAATAGTATATCTATAACAAGTAATGTAATTTCAGTGTATTAGTTCCTATCTCCTAAAATAATAGTTTTACAACTAAACTGCTCCATCTATGTGGTTGCTGATTTCCTTTTAATGTAATTGATTCGGAATCATCAGTTAAGACACAGATTACCCCTTTATCTCTCTTTGTTCCTTAATAAAGTTCTTATAAATATTACTATTTGATACCACAGGCTTACTGTTATTTGATGAATGTGTTGTATATATTTATTTTGAATCCCATCCCATGGAAATCATCAATGTATAAAAAAAAAGCTCTCATTTGAATTTGTTTCTTCAGGTCTCAATTTTGGATGGATCTCATGAATGACCTGAGAGAAAGACATCACTTCAGTGGCAGTAATGCGCACACATGCCTAGTGCAGTTTGTCTTCATGGGTGTGCTACAGAGGGACCTTGACGAATGCAGGGAAAAGTGGAACACGCATATTATCAGACCTCTCGTTGTCCATCTGGGAAACCAGATGTCATTTACAACCTGCCACACAGGTTTGTTTCTATCAATTAAACATATTTCTTAATTTTTGTTCAGATTTATTTTCAGTAACTGCCTAAAATTCAAAGAAAGAATCAGTTGGCCCAAAGTACATTTTTCCCTATAAATTAAGATTGTGTCATAATCTGTTCACCTCATGTCAGTTATTACTCAAATAATGTCTACTATTATGTGACAGTAACTTTTTTAATTTTCAAACAAGTTCAACAACAAAACAACAATTTAAGAACAATTTTGTACATGTGAATAATAAACTGTTTGTGTGCATATTTCACATCCAGGTACGGTGGAACTGACGGTGGGTTCCCAGTCCCACAAGACGACTTGGGCCAGTTTGTTCTGCACTCGACCAACAGTCCATGTGGAAACGACCACTTCCAGGAACAATTTGAGAACCTTCAAAGAACGAGTGGTCTAATGCAACCCTTGACCTGGGAGTCCTGTGTTGCGAACCATATAAACATGAAGAACATGGCTGATTTGTAAATTGTAAGCCCAGCTTTCAATAAAGTCCAAAAACAAAGTCCATGTTGCTTTCAAACTGTTCGTAGGTGCTTGACATCGGTATTTCAATTGTGTTTGAGCAGGTTCTGCCGATTGGAAAGCGAGATGTCCGCTGAAAAATCAATTGGGGTCTCGGCTGAATTCCAGACGGTGGCAGGGTGTTTAATCCTGTTGAGAACATCAGGATGTCACTGAGGAGGAGTCCTGTTCGTTTTTCTGTGAAGAAAAAGGAGTATTACGTTTTATTTTTTATAAATATCAAGATTGATATCAGACGCTGGTTTAGGGTGCCTGAGAGGTCTGATAAAGGTAAAAAAAAAACATATTCAAACTACTGTACTGTTAAAACATTGTGCTTCTTGTGGCACAAAATAATATGTTGACAACGTTTTATTTTACCCTGGCAAACTGTTGTCCATTCTTGGAGTGCTCTCTATCGGAACATTTGGAACGGCACATTTACACGGACCACACCGTCCTCTTCACTTGAAGTTGTTCCAGTGTAACCTAAGAAAATAAAAGTGTCATGATTAATACTATGAAAAGAATTGTTCCCCTCCGTCTGTACCTATCATCAAATGTTGGTTTGAATCCTGAATTATTGCATTGACATCAATCAGAAAGGATTCAATCGAAACACAACATTCTTGTGAAATGTACATTATATTGTTGACCGTCCTTTTCACTCTCACATTAGGATTTACATTGGGGCACAACAAACCAACATTGTTGAGAGAAAAAAGGTTCATTTAGAATTACAATCCTTAAGAGGGAATTTATATTTAGTTTGAACAGAAGGAAAGTTTGGAAGCTTTGTTGATACGGTCGCATTCACACCTAATAGTCCGCTTCTCTGGTGCGCACCAGACGACAGTTTGTTACACTGTTTCATTTTTCAGAAGGTTCGGTTTGCGTTCACACGGGCAAAACTCAAACGGACTATAAACTTTAAACACAAGTCATGTGCTCGGAAATGCTGTTCAACAATTGGTCAGACATTAAGGGGGTAAAGACGCAAATCCCGGCAATTTCTACCGGAGCCTCCGCCATGGAGCATCGGCAGGTTATTTTCATGCTGTTGTTAATCTGGAGAGCACATCAACAGCAACGGCGCATATGATTATATAATCAGACGTCGTTTCACCGACGGCAGGTGGCTCTTACTTTTATGTATAGTTTTTAGTTTGATAGTTGTTTTTACTTTACACGACACTGTTCAACTCTTCATTCTGCTTCACTCTAACGATTTTGAAGACATCTGCGTTCTTGTGACACGTAAATACTACGTTTCCTATGTTTTGGTACGGACTGCGTTCACACCAGCGATGAACCGCTCCAGAGTTCACTAGCAAGCGCTCCGAGACCACCTATTTTAGCCGACCAGAGTCCGGTTGTTTAGTTCACTTAAGAGGTCTCGGACTGTGTTCACACCGACCCAAACGAACCGCACCAAGCGGCTAAACGCACCAGGGTTCGATTCAACCGGACTATACAAGGCTGGTGTGAATGCGACCTTAAATTCCGTTTCTTCTGCCACTATTCATAAAAGACCATTTGACCTCATAAATTCAACCACGAAGAGAAAGGAATGATGGGTGGAATGAATTGTGTTAAGAAATATAGACAGAACAACTGTTATGTTTACATTTGAATTATTATACAGTTTAGTGCTTTAAACAAGGGGGAATATATGTCAGAAGCACTTACAATTGTTTTCAAAGTCTTCAACAGTACAGATGTACAACTTAATTCGTTGGTAGGGCTTTCCACTGGTCTTTTTGTACATCTGCACTGTGAAAGGGATGTCCGTTCCGGGGATATTTGTAATCTCCGTCACATCAGGGTACAACAAAACATGGGCACCATCTTCCACGACCTGGTTAAAAGATTTCTGCTTTTTTATGGCAGCAGCCAACAGTTCTTGACATGACCATTGAGGTTCAACATCAAGGGGAAGTAACGTCCCTCTCACAGGTCTAAGGAAGCCATCCTTCATCCTCATTACTCCAATAGAAATCTGCAAAAAGACAATAACATGCAAATGAATAAAACATTTTAAAAATGAATACGCTAAAGTCTTCGGACATTATATGAGAGTGTGGTGACCAGATGTGAATTACAGATGTATTCATAATAGAAAACGTTGCATACCTTCACTATTTTCTGTTTCTTTTCCCTATATAAGGACTCTACAGCTGAGCTTCCTGCTACAAAAAAACACAGGAATAAAACATTAATTAAACATTAATTACTCATCATTATGTTCAATAGGAGTCTCATCCTCAATCCCTTCTGTGGAACATCTTAGAACACATTTAACAGTAGGTAAGCCACATAGTTTAGAGATGTATTTGTATAATAACAGAATTCAAACTTTTAAACCAAGTTTTCTATAAATGCTTGTTTTTCGGTAATAAAACCTATTTACCTGCACTGGTGCTAGGCTGTGCACTTAGATGTGCACTAGTGGTGGGCATCTCCTCGGGACTTTGTTAGCCACATCCTTTAGAAACGTGATGTCTCCGCCACAGACACCACAAAAGCCATGGGGAGCTGTCACGCTGGACCCACAGAATGGACAGTGCATCTATGGAGAAATAAAATGTAGGACAGCTAGGTTAAGTCAAAAAGAGTGGCTACCTAAATATTATAATAGTATTAAAGAAGGGTCTTTTAATTAACTCATCAGAACCTCCTGTCTATCCCCACACAAACCAAGCACCAAACCTGGGGGCACAGAGCCTTCTCCATCGCTGCCCCCTCCCTCAGGAACTCACTTCCATTAAACATCAGAGACTGCACCGACCCCCCCACCTTCAAAACACTGACCAAAACAAACCTCTTCAGACTGGCTTTTAATGTGTGAATAATGTTGTGTTGCTGTTTTAATATTTTAATTCAACATTTTATTTTATTTCCTTTTTATCACCACTGTAAAGTGTCATTGAGCACCTGAAAAAGCACTTAGAAATCAAATGTAGTATTATTATTATTATATAAGTGGTGTTTAACTAGTCCTATATGCTCTTCCCTCCTTTTCACTTCTCTTCACTTTGAGTTCTCCTCTCTGCACCTTCAATACTATATCTATATTATGTCAAGAGTTGCATTTAGGTGCAAAATGCTGTCTCTTGCAAGCTCTTTTATCAAACACGCTAACGCTAGCTACGTAAATATGACGCTCTATGTATCAAAACAAAACAAAACGTACCTTCTTATATATTGACGACTTTGTCCACTTAACCCTCCTATTGTCTTCGTTTCCCCCCCCCTTACTTTGGTGTTCTCGGTTAAATTTGACCGGTCCTGTTTTAACTGCTATTACATTAACACAAAAACCATTAATCAGCACCAGATTTCATTTAACACCCTTTCAAACTATAAATATTGTATCAGACTACTGGTATACATGAAAAAATGCAGTAAATATACAAAGAATAGACACTGAACATGTATTACGTGTGCCAGGTGTGATCCATGTGGGGGGAGGGGCACATAAGAGCGGGACATGTGTCAAATTGTTCTGTGTGTGTGTGTGTGTGAGTGCCAGGTGTGATTCACATGGGGGGATTGGGCACATAAGGGGGGGGGGAACACATCTAGAGTATGTGTGTGTGTGTGTGTGTGTGTGTGTGTGTGTGTGTGTGTGTGTGTGTGTGTGTGTGTGTGTGTGTGTGTTTTCTGATCCGGATGGTTACTAATTCCTTTTCTTTATGGCGCTCATTGTTGACCGGGAACACCATGGGTTACAAAGTTGACTAAATCATCCAAAATTCAATGAAAGTGGTGATCAGCGATTTTGTATGTTCAAATGTCTACTGTGAAGGATATCATAAAGCCTTAATGCAATCGAATGTAAAACAAAAAAGTTATGATTGATGAAAGTAGTAAATCGGTCAGATTTGACCCGAAGACAACAGGAGGGTTAAATCAACTTTCTTTCCTCCGGCTTCAATTTCCCTCACTCGTTCTATCTGTCTATGTCTGGTCAGACATCGATCTCTTCCACGTAACGCGCCCCCTAGAGGCCTGGAGCACTTCCGGTATGTTTGTTTTTTTGGGTTTGTAGCTATGTGTTTTTGACTTTGCATATCGTTTTTGTATTTGCAGCGTTTTTCTGTTGTATTGTTTTCAGGGTTTGTTTGTCTTTCATTTCATTATTTGCTGGTGTTTCCTGCTTATGTGTGCATTTTTGGCCGTTGTTCCACGTTTGCACCTGACGGCCACCGTAGGAGACAGACTAAAGCTATTGCAAATTGTATATACATGTATTTGTTTGGACTGACTCCATCCTTACCTCCATGAGAAAGACATCATTCCTCTTGGCAGAGGACAGGATCTCCTTCATCTTCTTGGTGTTCATGGCCAGCGGCTTCTCACACAGCACGTTCTTCTTGGCATTTGTGAAGAGCAGGCAAGTGCTCAGATGGTAGGGGTGGATAACTCCAATGTACACAACATCTGCATTCACAAAAAGACACAAACCAGAGATCATGCTGTGATGTTTTTCAATGTCAACATATATATTACAGGAAAAAAACAAACAAAGGAAATCAAGACAGTTGTGGTTCAAACTGAATACAAGAGCAGTAAAAGCGCCATCAAACAATCTGATGTGACCCAGGTCTGAAAGAAACCAACCTATGTCTGGATCTCTGGCCAGCTCCTCATAGCTGCCGTAAACTCGGGAGATGCTGTGCTTTGTGGCAAACTCCTGTGCATCCTCTAATTCACGAGCTGCCACAGCCACAACCTGTAAATCCAGTTTATAATATTATTCACCACAACAAGGTAATCCTGTTCTACCTTAATGAAAAGCCCCCAGAAATAAAAGGTATTTCTTTATGGATATTTCACAAATCACTCCCCTTTTAAACTGTATTCTTGTTTTACTGTCATATAGTATTTCATACCTGTTTTTCATTTATTTACCCACGGCGCCGGTCTGAATCAGCTCACGGCATATAGGTGTAAGCAGGGTAAAGTGCTATTTTTACAAGTGGGGAGTGGACCTAACATCCTCTAGGGGGGTCCTCACCTCCTCTAGGGGCTCCCCCGGGAAGATTTTTTTTAAATATTGAAGTTAAAAGCATCAATCTGGTGCACTTTGAGAGCAAAATGAAGAGATCTATGGATACATCTCTCAACACCCATATGAAACAGAACTGTAAACAGATTTTCTTTTTCTTTATGGATATTTTACAAATCACTCCCCTTTTAAACTGTATTCTTGTTTTACTGTCATGGATAGAGCCTTGGTGTTGGGATCAGGGGGTCACAGGTTCAAACCCCACTGAGTCAGCATGTCGTTGTGTCCCTGGGCAAGACACTTCACCCCAAATTGCTCCTGTGGGGATTGCCCACAGTGTTGAGTATGTAAGTCGCTTTGGATAAAAGCGTCTAAAAAGTAACATGTAATGTACTGTAATGATCGTATGAAGGTGTGCCTCGGAAGCAATCTTTTACATAATTCGTGAGTGACCGTTTGAGACCCACTGAGATAACTTAGACTAAAGTTAACTATCTAAACACTCAGAGAGTCCTTTAGCTCACCTGAGCCTCTCAGTCTGTCAGCAGAGGACTCTCCTCCAGCTTGTTGTGGAACAAACAGCTCCTTATGTCCGTTAGTGCAGCTAGCTACCAGATGCTAACAACACGGTCCCTGCTGGCACCGGTGCTTGCCTCTGTTGCATTCACTGAACACGGGAAATTACAATCCTGCCGTCCTCTCTAGTGTAATGATGAGGTTTAGGTAAAGCACGGTTAATGTATTATATTATTGAGGGAGAATTGTCCGGGGCTACAGAAAAAACACTCGGGGCGGCCAGGCGACGCCGCAGACTGTAGTTTGAAATGTCTATAAACTCTTTAAAGCTGCATGTTGCACATCATCAACACTGGATTAGGACTTTACTTTAACCATAGACTGTAAGAAATGTGTGTGAACTGTCCGCGGATACACACACTCTGCACGGAGCGAAAAGCCTCGCTGGGTTCTGTGTATAGACTGTAGTCGAGACGTGTTGCAAACTAAAATTTAAATGTGTGTGCGCTTCTGCTGCTGCTGCTGGTACTACCTGGTGGTCTTCAGGAGGAAGGGTCTTCAGAGCCACAGTGAAGTCATGACTGATCCTCCCCGAGCTGCAGATTCCCCACCTGGTAGCCATGTTGGACAGGAAACAATCAGATTGAGTTGGAAATCTGACTTTATATAAAACAGTGGCACTCTTCTGCCACAAGGTGGAGCCGCAGTATCATATTTAACTATGTGACTGTGCACAAAAATAACAAGAGGATTTGTACAAAAACGTGACCTCCAGAGAGTGACCATAACACTAGAAAAAACTGTTGTCTTATTTTTCTCTTATCCTATCTGATCTCCTTTTCTTCCCTGCTAGTGACACAGAGTTGTAGTTTTAACCATTGCAATTACTTTTGGTATATTTGTATTATCTACTATTTGACTACATATGTCTGTTACCTTATTCTGTATTTCATTTTGATTTAACATGATTTTAACAGCCCTCTTGGTTCTGGTTAGAGGTGACAAATACAGGGATTGTTTGTTAGTCCACAGTCTGTTTATTAATGTAATGCTTGAGGCTGAATGGTCAATTAATTTAACCTCTTTATTAAATAAGAACATTTAATATGTCGAAGCTGTGGCACAAAACGGCACACAATAGACAAATAAATGAGCATGTAATTGTTAATAATGTCCTCACACTTTTAACTTCTTGATTACTACCTTCAAAGTGTTGATTATTATTCAATTACCAACTACAACATGCACAATAATGGCAGTGCATGAGAATGTTCCCATTTTGCATTCATGGACTGTAGAGACAGCCTCCAGAGTCCTATATGAGCCCAAAAGGTTAACCATTATTAAATGAGCCATGCTCTTTGCTGACTCATAAAGGCCTTCATCTGTCCTAACCTTGAAAAGCAGACAGTGCAACCTATTTTTGTATGGAGTACATGAGTCTATTTGTACACGGCTGCAGGGGTCAGACGTGACACTTTGATTTAAAAGTGCCACTCGAAGTCTCCTCAGCGGATGATATTTGAAATGAAACAAGGCTTTCACAATCATTCCTTTATTGGATTCATCAATCACACAGCCTGCACTGACAGATGGGTTTGTTTTGGTAAGACTCTACAACTTGATTACAGGACATGGGTTGTTTACATGGTGATTTATCTAGTTTAGCACATTTTTAAACTGACAGTGTCACATTTTGTCGTGTACTGTATCAAATATGATCAATCGTGGGGGAAATTACAATGTTTGGAGCTCTAATGTGTCTAAAAGATGCATTTAAATGAAAACAGACCGTAATAAAGCCATCCAAGATTTACATAAATTCTAATAATATACTGATTGTATATTCATTTGGTGGCAGCAGTTTGTTATCCAGGTCACAGTTGTCACACAGTGCAATGAGTGATCTGCTAATACCAAAGATTCAAAGCCCGCCTCGAGCAGCTCCCTCTGTTCCGGTTTAGGTCAGGTGAAACATCCCATCATCAGAGTGATGTTACTGGCTGTCCTGACTGAAGACAACTCCCACCTGCTTCCTGATTTCATCCATGATCTCTGTCAGTAAGACCGAGTCTGCCTGAGGCATCCGTGGGCTCTCCTTAAGTCCTGCGGATAAAGAGGAGTTTCACAGGAAAATCTGACAGACACGCCTGTTTATAACCATGGTTAAATTATACAAACGCTCACAATGCAACATTAAAACATCAAAGCAAGGATGTAAAGATTATGTAAATGTACATAGGAGGCAAACCAATAGGAGCGTGATGTAAGCCGGAGGACATCCAAGGACTGATAACAGCATTGATTCGGAATCAATCTGATGAGTGTGTTTGTGTTTTCATACAAATATCCACAAGAAGCTCCAGGTAAGCCTCTGTTTCATTGAATTGCAGCTTCTTTCTTTCAAACTCAACCTACCTTTCATCTCTTCGAAGACAAATACACTTTCCTTTTGTCATGACGTACCTTTAAGCAGGCATTGCCTCACTTCCTCTGCCTCAAAGCGAAGCCCGGTGCTGTTGTCGAAATTCAAAGGGAGGCCAGGTTCGGGCAGTGGGTACTCCAACTCTTTGTCGTTCACTACGAGTGTGGTAGGGCAGTGCATGGGGCCAAGAACCTGAAGGGAGAACAGGAAATGCATTTTTGTGTTAATCCAATCACTCAACTCGTGCATCATCAAATGCAGTTGTATGGATATCTAATTAAACGTGAAACTAATTAGCAGTCAACTCAGTTTTTGCATGTCTCAATCATTTCTTGATTAAGTACAATGTTCATGTGAAAGACTAGCATAGCATACTTTAATGGAGCCCTTAGTGCCGGCAATGACAGCATCGTTGGTAAGTCGGACAGCAATTGAAAATGTGCAGAAGGCCATCCTGTTCCTGGAAAACTTCATCACAACAACCACTGACTCATCCACTCCTGCAAAACATTTGAAAAGTAAAGCATTGAAACATGGGTTGAATAATGGTATGAATATTACCGTTGAGTAAATTCCATTCAGTTCAGTTCAGGTCATTTTAATACACGGCTCTTCAGCAAACTACAATTGGGTCAAATCAGTCCACTTCTATTCAGCTTTACTGGTATCACCTTCTGATTCAAAAGAAAAGGTCACAGCTGTACAAAACGAAAACTTAGGTAAGGTAAGTAAAAGATAAGAAAATGCTCATTACATGAATAGTGTGGACTTAAATTGAAGGATATCTTGCTGCTGTGAGACATGCAGTTACATATTCCCCTGTCACTATGACTGTATTACTGTATTCCCCCGGGGAGGATTTGGATTAGTCTGACATTTTAAAGATAAGTCTGGGATTTTCTGTGTGGAGAATTCTTCCCTGAGGTGTTTACTTTTTGTTCAGTTCATGAAAAAAGAGATTTTCTGTAAGTTTCTTCTGCTTCCCAGTAGGGGTTCTTACTTCCTTTTGGACTTTATTTTTGATGCTTTCAATAACCACTTTGTAATCTCTGATTCATGCTGTGTGGGTAATGATACAAATCTGCATACAACTATACTGCTGTGTGCTGAATCATACCTGAGTCGAGCAGCACCCCTGTGGCCTGGATGGACTCCGGCCTCTCTCCGTTGAACACCATCAGCACAAACTGCAGGCAGTACACTCCGATGTCCAGCAGTGCGCCGCCTCCCAGCTCCTTCTCCACCGAGCGGGGGATGTGGAGCTGTGGGGAGCCGAAGTAGGCCTTCACCAGCTTCACCTCCCCTACCGCCTCCTCCGCCAGCAGCCTGCGCACCTCAGCGTACAGGGGGAAGCAGCGGGACCAGATGGCCTGAGAGGGGCAGAGCAGACAACCTAGCACCGCTGCAACAGTAAACAGCTCAGACTGGAGCTTCACCCAGGCAGCCGTTCATTACCACAGCTCCCCACTTCCTCCACCTCCTGTGCACTGCTGTGGCAGATGTGCTGGTTAAACATGACATGACAAGATGTTTTACTGCACCATGAGTCATAAATATTCCCAGGACGTTCAGGGTTTTGCTTCCTACATTAATCTCCTGTGCTTAAAATATCTGCCCTCATTGCACCATCATGCCACTGCTGAGTTCAAATGCAATGAGATATCCACTTAAAATCAAATTGTAATATGTGTACACTTACTTGTATCAAACCACCTGCTACAAAGGGTTTAAGTCATAGTTCTAATCTACACAATAGGAAAACTCTTATTTGCCTTCCTGCAGAGAGTTATATGACAAAATGGACTATACTCTCACGTCGGTAAATATTCGTGCTGGTTAGCTTAGCTTGGTATTAAATCAGAAAACCAGATAATTGCCAGCCCTGTTTATTCTCATGGGACAACATCCATAAACCAGCAGCTCTAAATCTGTCTGATTAGCATCTTAAATGTTGCGTAATTTTTTTTTGTAAAATAACAAGTTGCAAATGTACTAAGGGGTTATGACCCGGACCAGCAGCAACTATGCTTTGTCATCACTCAGATGACAAATGTGCCGCCTTTATGTTAAACTAAGCTACACATTCTCATCTAGTTTTAGTTGGAAAGTAAATAGCACCAAGCTTAGTTCCAAAACATGGATTTAAAGCCAACATAAAAACACTTTTTTGTTATTATTTTCTTTTTAAAATGATTTTATACATCCGATTTTACAAGATGTCTGTGTGACGAGGTTAAACTTGAAATATTATCTCTAAACACATCCAAATGTTTTGTGTTGTGTTTGTGTTGTGTTGGCTTTTAACCTGCACCTGCAATGGCCCCATGTCAAAGGTCTACAAGGCTGTATACCGTCATCCTTACCTCCATGAGGAAGACATTGTTTTTCTTGGCTGTGGCGACGAGGTCTTTCACCTGCCTGGAGTTCATGGCGAAAGGTTTCTCACACAACACGTTCTTCCCGGCCTTGAGGAACAGCAGACCCACCCTCCAGTGCTCTGTGTGCAGCACTCCCACGTACACCATGTCTGCGAGGACACAGATGTTCCAGGCTCAGCTTCAAACAGCAACACAACAAGCCATTATCTCTGCCCGTGCAGCCTGACAGCTCTTTACTCACCAATGTCCGGGTCGTTGGCCAGCTCCTCGTAGCTGCCGTAAGCCTTAGGAATACCATGCCTGTTGGCAAACTCTTTGGCACGTTCCAGGCTCCTCGATGCAATGACTGCTATCTGTGCGAAAGAGAGAAAAATACACACATTAATCACAGTGTTGCTCTGTCAGCAGGAGAACAGTGTGACAGTGAAGGTTGTGGGCTTTTTTGGAGAGAGTACCTGGTGATCTCCAGGTGGCAGAGTCTTCATGGCCACGCTGAAGTCATGGCTGATCTTCCCCGCACCACAGAGTCCCCATCGGGTCGCCATGTTGGATTGGATGGTAAGTGACAAATGAGTGCGATGGTGCTTGAGTTAAATCTGAGCTGCAGGCGAGTTGTGACCTTGGGAAAGGTTGCATGTTCAGGGAAAGAAACACACTAAACTGTCGTGCCTTGGAGCCAGCGGCACCTCAGCGAGAAGGCTCCTCAATTTATATGCTGGGGAGGCAGGATGTGTCACCTTCCTTCTGCTCACACACACACACACACACACACACACACACACACACACACACACACACACACACACATATTGTTATGTTGTTGCTGAAGCAGGCTTTCACTCCGGGCTCGAGTGGTTTTCACAGGTTTTCTCTAACAATCTATAACAGGGCTATCAGTGGGGCTCTCATCATTAACCCGATGAAGGGGGAAAAGTGCAGAGTTGTTAATATGTTCACCTTGCCCACAGATCAGCACTCTAGCACTCGAGGTACAGGTCAAGTATTGGGACCAGGAGCTGCTTTGTTCCCACTGAGAGAGGCACTGATTAGCCTGAGATGGTCTGACAGCCAAACAGAAGCCAATGATTAAACTAGAGTCTTGTGGGACTCGCTGGGATAAATAGATATGCTGCCCACAGCAGGGCTTTTTAACTGGCCAGTAAGCTGAGCCACGATGACTATGGAAAATCATCCGCTCAGTTGCCCTTGAGCTAAATATTATCCATTTAGACAGACAGGCGGTTGTGTAAACTTCCTGCCGCATGCAGCCAGTAGAGGACACTGTGTTGTCAGCAGAGTTTACTTTCTCTCTCAAGTCTGAGGATCTGGCATGGCTCATTCTAAGGAATTACATAAAGGTTTGCAAAACTAAGGAGAAGACTGAAGCACTACTGCCAGTGCTTATTTAACATTTGTTGAGTTTGTTGTAAAGGAAAATCTATTGTAGGCTCAGTCATTAATTAACCAAATCGTGAACAGATCTGTAATTAAACACATTGTACATATACATACAGATTTAATATTGCATTAAATTCAACATACATCATAGTAATTATCTCGTCCGATAATTCCAGTCTTCAGTATATGATTATTGTCCTCATTTCCTGCAGGTTCTAAATGCTGATTGGACGCACATGAGAACATAGTGTCAGCAATGTCATCATCAGAAAGGAATAGGAATTTTATCAATGAGTCTCCTCGCTGGCTGTTTTCCTTTTGTATTTCACTTCCAAATGAATTCTGGGAACTGTGTGCGGTTGTCATAACAACAAGGTGCCAGCTGGGCAATTTGTATGCAAATGGCATTGGGCTTGGCCTGATATCCCTGCCTATACCACAGGACCTGGTTGCCATGGGAATGCCCAACTTCTCTTTGAGTAATTTGTACTTTTTATTTTTTTGTTTTAAGGATCCAGGACACAGAAGCTTTTCTCTGGCAGAGCTTCTTTGTGACATCACTACAGGTGTTAAGAAAAGAAGTAGAAGTGAGAGGGAGGAGTTGTAACGTGCGGGGCGAGGGCAACTTGGCTTTGGATTGGTGTGAAGCCATGAATTAGTTCTGTGCTGCCTGACGTGACATCCAGCAGACTGGCACGTAGCTCAGGGGCTCAGGTGCTCAGAGGAGGCTGTTCTGGAGAGGACTTGCAAAGGGCCGCCCTGCTTCTCCCCCCTTCCCCCCCCCTGCCCCATCTCCATCAGCTGAGCCATGGATGCCTCAGCGGAGAATGAAAACTCAAAATGTCCTGCTGAATTCTGCCCCCCCCCATCATAGAAGTTATCAAGATAGCCATGTCTCAAGCTCCTCTTTAACTTTGCATTTGTAATGTTTTTATTATTGTATTTGCAACATTATGTCTCTTGCACTATTTTATTTCTATAGGTATTTAGTATTTTGCATTGTTGGAGGTGACTGGGACTGACTAAACTATGCTGTAGCTATTGTGCATATGACATTAAAGCCTTTTAGGGCTGCAGAATTAATGGAAATGTTATCGTAATGGCCATACCTACTAGTGTATATTTCAATATTTGGGAAAGGCTAAATGAGTGATAATATCTGAATGAAGTAGTGTGGTGCTGCAGAGAAGTCATGGCCTAGTATTCGCATAATTACAAAAAATCCCTTTTTGGTACAGAATCTCATTAAAAGAATCACACCATCATCATATTAACATATTTTTTATTAAAAAAAATAAATATTATTTTTTTATTTTCAGGTTTAATGAAGACTGGCTGGATTTCACAGGGTGGAGTTTGGGGCCCTGGGTCTCTGAGCCCGGCCCAGGGAAGGTATAGAAGAATCCAGAGAGCGAACAGTGATGAGCCGAGTCATTCAGAGAGCTGGCATGCTGAAGGAAGCCGGCGCCTCATTAATTCAGCACGGCCAGGACGATTGCCTTCCACTCCTATCACTTCTCACTGTCTTTATTAGATTAGAAATTCATGCATCATCTCTTGTCTGCGTCCCTCTTCCACCAGGACATGGAAGAATGGCATCTGTCGGGTCACATGACCGGTCACGACGGTTCCCTTAGAGGGGGTGGATCATTGTGCCTGTGAAGGTGGTTGATCACAGCGGACAGTTTAGTTTCACACTTTGTCATGTCATTTTATTCTGTGTATCCCGCTGTCAAAAAGACTCTGCCTCCCCTTTGTCATTCACAATGCAACACAATTTGCAACAGTGAAACCCTTGAACTCAAATTCAGCTAATCTTGCGAATACAATTTCTTTTTGAAGGGAATGAAAGACGATTTGAAGGCAATCATTCAACACTCTAAAACTAGAAGAATTGTTATGAAGCCAGCTTGTTGCTTGATCTTTATCTCACGTTTTTATCCAATCTAATTAATGAAGATAGTAAAAGCTACAATGTGGCTCTGCTGCAGCTCCAGTTACAATGTAACAGCTCCTTATTTCATCAGCAACTTCAACTTAATGGGAAATAAAAAGGACCAGAGAGACGCACCCTAATCCTATTTTGATTGATGCGGATATGCAGGGTTTTTCCCTCCCTCCTCCAGCTGTCAGTGTAAGTGAGAGCCGTCTTCCTGCTTTGGATTTTTTTTTTGTGGTGGGAGAGGAACAGTATTGCAGCAGTTATAGGAGCACCATCACTCCTTCATCTCTGTCTCAAGGTCACTGCAGAGGAAGGGTGACAGGCTAGACAAGCGCCAGGAGGTGCCAGCCATTTTGAGGGGAGGTTGGGAGCTTGATGAATCCGGGGAGGGGAGAGGGAAGTGCGCACCGAGGAGTAATAAGTCATTTTGTCAATGCTACAGCATGTTCTGATGTGTGGGCCGGGTTATTTCTTTCCATTAGAAAAAGTGTGATAGAAGGAGACTGAGAGGCTTTGAGCTGGCCTGCATTGTGCCGGCCCTTTGAGAGTCCTATCTTTGTCTGCAGCCCACACACACACACACACACACACACACACACACACACACACACACACACACACACACACACACACACACACACACACACACACACATACACACACACACACACACACACACACACACACACACACACACACACACACACACACACTGGGAGGCTGAGCTGTGGAGCAGGCTGGACCAGAGCTGACGGAGCAGCCATTCATCTGGATGTTAGTGCTGATAGGGAGGTGAGCAGGAGGAAGAGAGAGTACAGTCAAACATGGAGCTATTCACCTTACTTCATTTCAGCCCACTCTCCATGCGGTTTCATGCTTTTTGGTCAGCCATAGACATTTTTGCCAGGGTGAGACGCGGCTGAAAACTCACTCATTGACAAGGAAGACACGTTAGGCAACATGTCAGCAGGCTGGTTATTATAGTTTCATTAAAGTCAGCATTGTGCACTTTGTCCCGGATACTTGCTCTGGTTCAGGGTCCATTTTTTACATTGTTAATGGCACAAAATATGCTGTTACTGGTAGCGACTGTGCACATTACTACCCAACGTCCCTGAAAAATGTGACTTAATCCTCATATCTGCAAATTTTTCTTAATTTTAAGAAAAATATACGTTGACGTTAGCCTTCCACTTTCGACATGTCCTCATATAACATGTGAACAAAAAGTTATTTTGTCAATTTTTCCTGTGTTTTTCTAAGATTGTGCAACACAAGCAATCAGGGTAACTTCACAAACCCCTGCAGTGCAGAACCTATTTGCGCAACAAAAATGACGTTGTCAAGTTTAGAAAATTAAAG
Source organism: Dissostichus eleginoides (assembly GCA_031216635.1). Classification (NCBI taxonomy): domain Eukaryota; kingdom Metazoa; phylum Chordata; class Actinopteri; order Perciformes; family Nototheniidae; genus Dissostichus; species Dissostichus eleginoides. The sequence continues at coordinate 33,991,364 of CM062264.1, read as the reverse complement.
CATGTGGTTATGTTTAAGAAACTAAAAATAACTACTTCGCTGGGCGACAAAAAGATTGTAAAATTGTAAAAACAATGCTAAAAATGCTCTCCTTTAAGATTCCGTATTTTTACCCCAACTTCCTTCTTATGTGGTTTACATTTCATTTGTTTGTGGGGTTATTTAATAGTTGTAGTACATAACTTTGGTAGGCAATAGGAAAAACAGAGTGTGAGATCAGCCTGAAACTTTATACAAACCAACAAGGTAATACCAATAAGTATTACACTGACCAAAGTTGCAGGTGGAAGTACAAAGTGAATGGGTTTACCATTCTGAGTTTGCCGAGTGATTACAAATGTGCCAAAAATATATCTCCTCTTTTCTGTAATGTTTACTCCAAATGTCGCTGAAAGATATGTTTCGGAACAACAAATACAGCTCTTTGAGAAGAGGTTTGCCCCTGTGGTGAATGTTTATTTCAGTTTGAGTGCTAAACAAGGTGTATAGTCTATCAGTGCTGTTGTTCCGCTGGAGTAAGTACAATCTGTCTCCATTAGCTGCAGCCTGAATCTAGGGAACATGGGAAACACACTGTCACTCTCCTTCTCCTTTGTCATACTGTATCTCTCACACACACACACACACACACACACACACACACACACACACACACACACACACACACACACACACACACACACACACACACACACAAAACTTGTTGTTGTGTCTCTATGCAAGTCCACGCTGGTGCCACGTCGTATCAGCTGTGGGGAGAGTAGTGGACATGTGATGAGCCAAGACTTGGGCAGATACCAACCTCTATCACTCGCCTGATGATGTCCATATTGGAGTGTGTATCCATCACCTCCATGATGTTCTGGATGTCTTGAGGTGAAGCATGATCAGGGGTCTGATGTATACATGCCCAAAAGTGTAAGCCCATGTGATTTCAGATTACAATGTTTTTCCTGGACCTAAAACAAAACTCAAGTAGTGAGTGATGTAGGGTCGTCCAAGGACGTCCAACTGTGGTGTTGGATATGGGACCATGCCATTGTTCTGAAGGTCATCAACACCCCTTCCGAACAAGAGTTCATTTGCCAGTTTGTTACCCCAAAAAAAACTCAAAACAATTATTCCGAAGGCCTCTTACTCCAAAAATACATACTTTCCTTGCACCAAAATAAGTACATGGATTATCATTACCACACCATAACATTCTTACCATCACCCTAACACGCTTATCATACCTAAACCAATCCAACCGATGAAGACAACAAGCATCATGAGCAGAAGAAGGTCAGCCATTCCTCGCCCATGTTTGGGGTGTTGGAACAATGGCAGTCCCTTTGAATACAGTAGAGCAGTTTATTAATGGCTTTTTACAAATATTAAGGTATTGATAAAATACTTATTACGTATAAACTTAATAGCTACAAGCAACTGTAAAGAGCTACAAAGAAAGAAAGGCTGCCTCCATTCATGGTTTGTAACTGACACATGAGGCTTACCAAATAATTATCCCACTATTTGACAATTCAGAAATGATTACTCAGTGAAAAGTTATACGGACATACTTTAAAAATGTTCGGACGAAAAGGGAAATCTTATATCAGCTTAAAACTCATAGTGAGGTTAATTTGTTTCACAGTTGCCTCAATACATGGTAAAGTGTACATGAGCACCCTTCCTCCTTCACGTGACGGAAAAACTGTTCACTGTGTCCAATGTAGCTGCTTCACCCACCTTTTCATTTCCCCCTCCATCAGTGGTCTGTATCCCCCCTGTTGGCCCGTCACACTGGCTCCTCTGCGGGGGGGCTGAAGCCATTAAGCAGCCAACACACTCCGCTGCGTCTCCCTGTTTAATTGCCTGATAGGGCTTGTGATATTTTTATCAGCCGTCCTGTGGAGGATGGCTGCCAGGAGGGGAAACGTGTGTGTGTTTGTATGTGTGTGTCTTTGCGTGTCATGCCTCGGTACACCTCTGACAAGGGAGCTGCCTGCCTGCTGAAACCCGGGGCTTCAGAGCACCTGCATATCAAAGTGTGTGACCCAGCCTCCCAGCCGTGACATAGCACAGAACATCCGTGCCTAAATTCATCTTTGGCTTTTATGCTTCATCATCATTGTGCTTCAGATAATGAGCCGTGTCTTCAGCACTTTGTTAAATACTATCACTGAGAGATATTTTCCCACAAACCAGAATGCTCAATAGTGGCGAATGGAGGATGTTTTCAGAGCTTGCGAAGTTTAAAGAAGCTCTGGAAAATATAGTCGATGGATTTATCACTGCAAGCTGCTATCATTATCAGATATGGGTCTTTGTCCTGCCTAGAGATAGATACAGTACAAAGGTTAGTCTTTCAAACACACATGCACACAGAGGCTAGCACTTCACTTCTGGTTGTTAGGTTTATTAACTGTATGCTTGTCCAAAGCCAGAGTGATTTAGGGCTTTGGAGGGAGGGGAAGGGAGGAGAAGTGTCAGTGGGGGAGTCAAAGAGAGACAGATCCTCATTGGAACATAACAGCCGACCAACAGAGATCCAGGGGAAAACCAATTCTCTTATATTTCCAGCTGAGTTTTTGGCACCGGATTAGGAAGAGGATTTCACTTCTTTGAGTGCAAGCTCTGTGTCATGAGGGAATTATTGAATTCGTTCAGCAATTCCCTCTATGCGCTTTAAGACATTTCACTGCGGTCAATCCACACACTGATTGGATACAGTCACACTATCCCACAAAGTAAATAAATAAATGAATAAATATGCACCATATTTCATGGTCTATCATGAATTTCTCTTACACATTTTTGGAGATGACAGCAATGTTAGCTATCTTAGAGTAGTACCATTCAAATGTTAAAAATCAATCAGAATGCAGGATTACTTTCGCTTTGCTTTTCGAGCTTTCCTTTATACGGCATATATTTTATGTTAAGAGGGGGCAGATCTTTCCCACTCAACATTCTTTGTACTTGAAACAAAGTAAACAAGTTATTAACACTGGGGTAAACTAAGCTGGCCTCTCATTTCAGCGAGCGTAAATTGTGCAGCCTGAACTCACGACATGTTGCTTACAGATTCTATCAGCTGTATCCAGAAAGCAAATTAATGGAATAGTTCACAAACAAAACTAATATATTGTATATTGCACTCACCTCCAGGCTCTCTGTGATGAAAGAAAAAAGCTTTCAATTAAATGTTTTTTGGAGAGTGCAGCACCCTTAAAATGAAAGCATATCAGAAAGACTGCAAGAAAGGTTATAAAACATCCAAATTAAATCATCATAATATTAGATTACTTCCACTAAACAATTGCTAAAAAGAAAATGTCCTTATTTAACAACAGAACAAAGGAAATTCCCCCCCACGATGTTTTTTCAATCAATGAATGATTAACTTTTTTTGCCCAACCTTTTGGTTTGGCTGTTTACGTTTTTAGAGAGCTCCCCTCTTCCTTTAACATTTGACAGAAAAAAAAAACATTTCTGGGACCAGAGTGTGGTTAAGTTAGTACTGCGATTTTGTAAGGAACAGTGACACGAGAGGGAGGAGATAAGTAAAAACAATCACTTAAAAAAAGCTGAAATGAGCTTAAAACTCAATTTGAAACGTTTTTTTTATTTCAGTACTAAGCATACCACTTATACTCCCCTAATGGGAACATACTTTACAAAATGAATGTAATGCTGTTTTAAACAATACTTGAAACTAGCGACTCATTAGAAAAAAAAACTGTGCCTGAGGTATTACATCAAATCAGACTTCTATACAATTAGACATTTCTTTTGCCACCACTGGATTCTCCCCCTGCTGGTTATCAGTGAGAATGATCAACAGGAAACGGGAACCGCTAAAAAACACATCTTCTGACTCTTTGTATAATCACAGCAGATAACATCATCTTAAAAATCTACATTTTTTTGTGGTCGACACATAAAAACCATGAAATATTCAGTGTTTAACTGCCTCCTTTAATCCCAACGGCTGTGCCAGGATTAGAAAGGCAGCAGAACGGGATGTTCAAAAACACTGCCTCTTCTCTCCCTCCTTTCTTTCTCTTCCTCACACTCTTGAGAAACACACACACACACACACACACACACACACACACACACACACACACACACACACACACACACACACACACACACACACACACACACACACACACACACACACACACACACTCTCTCACACACTCGCCCATCAACTCACAGGTCTTTTCCTCCCCCCACTCACATCCTCCTCCTCCTTCATACAATATCTCTGCTCTCCTTCACCCCCTCCTCCATCCCTCTTATCAAAAAACACACACATTTGCACATACTGACATACTTACAGCTTTTGTGTCACACACACGCACACACACACACACACACACACACACACACACACACACACACACACACACACACACACACACACACACACACACACACACACACACACACACACATGTACGGTAACCACACACGCACACTGACACACAATACAATTTTCCCCACTCCTCCCTTTTGTGTTTTTTTCTCTGTTTTGCTCTGGGGAAGTTGGCACCATGCTCTAACCGTCTATGATATCCACCACTGTGAGCTATGTGGTTACACACACACACACACACACACACACACACGCACGCACGCACGCACGCACGCACGCACGCACGCACGCACGCACGCACGCACGCACGCACGCACGCACGCACACACACACACACACACAATGTCTCCCAGTGAAACACCTGAGGAGGAAACATCAAAGGTACATCCTTTACAGAAATTAGCATCAGCTTCATTCATGTTATGTAAAAGCTCTACAACCTCTGTCCGACCTGCTTAGATTGCTGATGGTGGTGATCCAGGTAGAGGAGGTTTAGTAGCCGGAACCTGCCACTCAATTACGTCACTTTTTGACAGAAACTACCCCAATAATAACAAAACAAAAGAAGGAAGTTATGTGAAAAGATATCCTTCATATGAAAGGAGTTCAGTGGTTGAATGCGTCAATAGAACTGCAGACAGGTAAATATTGAACTTATTTTTTCTGTCTTCTCAGATAATCAACAATGGTTTCTTATTACCACAATCCTGATCATTTCCTAACTTTAACAAGGTCATATCTGTACTGTATCTGCAGCACTCCACATATCACTCTAGTGTTTGCCTTTTACTCAAACCTTAGGGGAAATGATAAGATGTAATCTATTATAAAAGGTAGAGATTAACGTCTTCACAGATGAGCGGAAATGTAGGATTAGACCCTTGAATGTTTTAGTTTTTCTTAAAGTTTATTTAGATAATGCTTTTTTACAAAATCAAGCAATGTACGACGTGGTATAGATGTTTCCTCAAAGCGGATATAATTAATATAGTACTCTATTTAATAACAATGTAAAACAATGTGACCATGTGAATGGGGTTTATTGGGTGCTCAACCCAGCGAGTTTCAACAAAGTGGAAAGGTTTTCTAGCTTTGGTGTTTGTAGCTCATTTCCTCATCATGACAACTGTGCAGGGATTATTGGAATCGGCGAGGGAATCGGGGCGGGAGAAGAGGGGGAGGAAGTATCTCTCTTTGGGGACTTGGCTTGGGAACCTAAGGGACCAATCAAGTGTGGACTGCAACCTGGAGAGAACACTTTCCTTGACATGGGCACTACCTAGGTGCCCTTAAGCAAAGCACTGGACCACTGCGTCCCAAAATTGCTTTCATTTTTTATATATGTGCACTTTCTTTTGGTCCACTTTGGGCCCTGGTTTAAATTAGCGGGACCTGCTTTATTTGTTTCTCAGCCATATTTTAGTTTATCTATTTATTTTTCAACACCTGTAACTCTCCCTGTTGTCAGGTGACTGACATAAATGGTACAACATTACAGTGTTGGCAGGCAGAAGGATCCTGAATGATCTGCACCTCTCCTCAAGCGTTCTTTGAGTTTATTATAAAATTATATTTTTTGAAGTCATGCCGGCAAAAGCACAAAAAACATTTCAAAGGAGAATCACCTCGTCAATATATATTGAATATATCACTCAATTATAGGTATTTCATAATTTAAACTTTATAGCCATTGTCCTGAACTTAATTCATTTTGCTCGAGGTCTCCCTTTTCACCCACCTCTGATCTTCTGTGTCCTTTGCCTCGCTCCCTCCTCTCCCCCCCTCCATAGCCCTCTCTTTGTGAAAGCACTGCAGCTGCTGATTGTTCAACGGTCCTTTAAGCCTTATGGTGAGATCTATTCCTCACCCTTAAGCACACGGGAGGTGGTCAGCGACAGGGAATTTCTGTGTTCCACAATGGGGAAAGAAATCATTCAGTGGAAGACCTTTCAGGCTGTTATTGTGCCAAGGTCTAACTATCACTCTGCTCTCTCCTGGGCTGTATGACATAACTTCACAGGCCACTTGACATAAGGAGGAGGATCAGATTGTTTGCCGTGAACCTGTCTCCATGTGCGATCCATCTGTCACCTTGTTTTCATGAAATTAGGGCATGCAACAAGATGGCCACCGCAGGAATGCCTGTTTGTTTGTTTCAAAATGAAAAAGGTCTCCAGCTCTTTCATGCACTGGATTTCAGTACCATTCACATTTAAATTGAGTCTGGGATCGATGTACATGAAAGGGTTCTGCATTTCCTCCACACATCCCACCTGTTGGTATTCATTTGCAGGTGAGATGAAGCATGGAGGTCAGCATGGAGGTGTGACAGTGCGTTGGCTGGCTGACTCCAAAAGTGCTCCTCCAAAAATGATTAAACAGACGGGATCCTTTGTGAAGTTATAACTATGGGAGTCAGTAATTACACTCAAACTGTGTTAATTATTCCCAACAATGGCTAGTCCTGCTCTGGTGTAATTAAGCCTTCCTGGATGCATACGGTGGATGACAATTTGATCCTAACTCCCACAGCTCTTCACAGCTGATTCTCACACCGATATGATTTTATCACATAACATATTTCAGCGAATACTTTATCTATCACGGGGGAAATTGGGTTCTGTGTTGCTCCAATTTAGAACAAATAAATGTAATAATATCAAATATAATATAATAGAAATATGTACATAAACATAATGAATATTAATATATATAAAAACATAATGAAGATAAATAAAATATGCAATACAATAATACAATAAAAAAATACATGTTAACATAAAAGTAGCAATGTGCAATAAAAAAAACTCAATTAAATCAAGAATATTAATCTAAACATAAGATACAAATAAGATAATAATAATAAAATAATATATATATATATACATATGAAGTTAAAGTAAACATTTCCAATAGAAAAATAAAATAGAAAAAATAATGTAAATATATAAACACAAGAACTTAATGTAAGAACATGCAATGAAAAGATAAAATAAAAACATATATTTTTAAATATACATAAGAAGTTAAAGTAAACTTTTGGATTAAAATAATAAAATTAAATAAATAAGAATTAAAACATATATATAAACAAAATAGGTCAATAAAACAATAGAAAACGGGGGCTAATATTTGTTTCGTTTCAAGGTCAAAGAGAAGATGATACAGGGCTGTGTTTCCCTGATTCCTCTCCATGCTGGAACACAAGCCTGCCGACAGCCAATCAAGACGCTCCATTCTGAAGCCTGGCGACGGTTTAGTAGAAGGCCATTTACTGTCAGAATTTAAACCCGCATGATTTATGGTATGGCTGCCCTGGTCTGCTTCCTCTGCATAGTTCAAAGGATGAGTCTGGCTGCAAAATGCTCAAGGGCACGGGCTAATATGATAAACAGGGAACAGAGGCTGCAGGCTGGGGATGGGATGGGGGGGGGGGGGGGGGGTCTGCACACTACAGTTTACCCTCACCCTGCGAGAAGCAAGCGATGGTGTCTCGTGAGCGATGTAGCATCTCTGGAGCCAAAGGGGGAAGCAGGATGAGATCTTGTCTTTTTCCCTATCAACTCTCACTGGGAAAGAAGCTGAAGAGGAGGAGGAAGAGGAGGAAGAGGAAGAGGAAGAGGAAGAGGAACAGGAAGAGGAAGAGGAAGAGGAGCAGGATGGTATTGCAGGGATCACCAGTCATGGAGGATTATCATTGCTAAAAATAACAAAATGGTATTTTCCTCTCTTTCAAATGAGTTCCTCTGGGTTTTTCTTTCTCTATTATTGTGTAGAAAAGAGAGAGGTTTTATGAAATATGCAGGAATCATCCGCTGAATGATATAGCAATGCTAATTTATTGAAATGTATTTGCTTTCTTTGCAAACTGTTTGTTGTGGAGAGAGAAGTATATCAGTTTAGCATTTCAGAAAATCAGCACTGCACATCACTCTCCCTTAAATTAAAACCCTAAAATATCCACTGCACTATTTCCCTCTCATCTAGCAATCAGTAAAGCGTAGTCGGGGTCATATTTTGGAAACACCGGATATCACTTTTTGGAATTGCATTTCAATCTCAAGGGCCGATTCAATAAACAATATTTAAACATTTTATGAGCACTTCATGATGGATTTAAGCCTCCCCAGTCAGAAAAAGGCAGCTGACTCTATCAGCCTCCAAGGATTCATCTGAAGGGGATTGGCTGTGCTTAGAAATGGACATTTAGGACGGGCTGTTAGCAGATGGCAGGGTGACAACTTGAGCTGCTGGTTCTTGTGTTGACATATCACAGAGAGGTCGCAGCTCAAGGCTGCACATCATCTCATCAAAGTCTGTCTCTCTCGAAAATATAACACTCCCCCGATAACAAGGAAATGTGCAGAAAGGGTTGGAAAAGAGTGCCCGATGTGATATATCACAGCCGAGCACAATATGAATACAGCATAGACGCATTCTTCACTTAAGCAGTGTAAACAACCGTAGTTTAATATCAAGTCAAAAGAACAGTAACACACAAATGGCAGCGACTCACCATAAAGGCACTGAACTTAAAGGGCCCATGTCATGCTTTTCTGGTTATTACCCGTCCCCTTGTGTGTTAGCTTTTTATGCATGTAAACGGTCTGCATAGTCACAAACCCTCAAAGTACACCCTGTAGCGAGTAAAACTCTAACACAGAAAAGACCTGTCTATGCTGCCCCAGAACGCCTCGTTGGAGATTTCTCTTTTTCCATTGTTTTCTTCCTGGGTACAGTGACGTGCCCATACCCAAATGGACCCATTGGTCCAAATGGACGGATTGGTCCAAATGGACCAATCCGTGGAGCCGTTACGTTACGTCCGCGGAGCCGTTACGTTAAAGACCAATCCACGGACTTCCTCACACACACACACTCAATCTTTTCTCAGCTGCAGCTCCGCCGATTTCTCCTCCCTGAGACGGCGGGACGCGGCGAGGCTGTGAGTCGGTGTGTGAGCACACACACAACTCCCAGCCACAGCCAGGCTGTGTGGGCTGGTTTCGGGCTGGGTTTCGCTGTCGGCCACTGGGCTCATAGGGAGGGGGGGGGCAGGAGCTCCAACAAGCCATTTAGGACAGAGAGTGAATACACATACTATACAGAGATGCTGTATGAGAAACCAATGTGAGTTTGGAAAATTGCACAATATAAATCTATTTTAGTATACCTCAACAATGGAATTATGATCAGTAGAAATGGCCATGACATGGGACCTTTAACATTGGAAGCACCTTCGACATGAAGACAGTATATCTGGGGATTGAACAGAGCCAATTGGATGGTTAATATGAGTTAAAGAAAACAAAAAATATTTTATTTTTTCTTAGATTAGTTGGAGAGTTTTATGTAATTGATAGTCGATAACTCGATAATTGATAACTCTTCATAGACCCCAACATGGCACATTATTATTACAAAAGATAATTTATGTATTTATTTAAAAAATCAACCCTTGTCTGCAAAGTAACTAGAAACCACACTTAAAAAATGTGTTGTAGAGAAAAAAAGACAACATTTCCCTCTGATATACAGTGGGATGGAAGTAGAATAACATTTAAATACTCATGTAAAATACAAGTACCTTGTAATTGTGCATACATAAAGTAATTGCAAATGTTACTTTGCAACCCTGGAATATAGAGTGTCCTCAAAGTCCATCTAACTCACGGACGAGGAAATCCAATGTGACAGACGTGCATTCACCGCTGGGCTAATCACATTTCACAAGTCTTCCCGGATGATGGGAACTATTAGCTTGGACCAAAGCAACCTTTTATAAGTGTGAATGCTGTGTTACACAAACAAACAGACTGGAGTTTAAAGACTGTCTCAGCCTATTCTTTTCTGTCTGATGGAGACTTCATACTGACTTCAACATGTTTCACATATTTTATACATTATTGGTGACGTATGGTTTTAGTTCAAAAGTTTGCAGTTAAAATATTCCGCTGCTTTCCCAAGCCTTTTTACTTTCTTTTCTCTTCTTAATACACATTCATTCACTACTACTTATATTCAATATTGAACTCCTTCAGCCTACTTTCAGCTGCAGAAACCATTCAACTATTACATTATTCAGCTATTTCAGGACATTGAGGCTATACATTTTGTTGTTTATAACTTTTTTAAACCTTTTCTTTTAAATATTAAGCCTCGTCACTATTTTTCCTACTCTTCCAGTTTAACATTTCACTTTCAAGTTTTCAACAAAGTCATTGCAATGCATTTGAGCTGTAACAATTTTGATTCAAATCATTTCACTTTTCTGAATTTCTCCGCTAAGTTCAGCAACACACTTACTTGGTTTTTGTAGCTAAAAGCAGCTACCATTCAGCTAATAACATATTCAGCTTTTTCTGCATTTTCAGCTAAATTCAGCCACAAATGTTCACAGTTTACAGCATTTGCATGCATTTTCAGCAGGAAATGCATAGTTTGAATTTGTTTCTACTTTGTAGATTAATACTGAAGACATCAAAGCTATGAAAGAACACGTATGGAATTATCTAGTTCCAGAATATGATTTTTATTTTAGATTCTTCAAAGTAGCCCCCTTTTGCCTTGATGACAGGCTTGCACACCCTTGGCTTCTCTCAGTCAGCTTCATGAGGTCGTCACCTGGAATGGTTTTCAATGAACACGTGTGACTTATCAAGAGTCAATTTGTGGAGTTACTTGCCTTCTTAATGTGTTTGAGACCATCAGTTGTGTTGTGCAGAGGTAGGGTTAGTGCACAGTGGACAGCCCTATTTGAATACTGTTGTAATCCATATTAGCTGACGTTAAATTGACAGAACTTTCTTCTGAATATTGGATTGACTGGAAATGGTCCTTCAGTATAGTCAGAGCCTCCTTAGCAATGTTCTACTTTAAAAAACAACAACAGATGTTATTGTCGAAATTGACCAATAAGAATAAAGTATTGAACTAAGCTGTGAAATAAGGAGACTGTAATGTCTCTCATAGTGAGTGGAAATGAACAATATTTCCCAATTACTTTGAAGGTTCTCAAATAATGAGAAAACGATCAAATAACAGTACCATCACCGGTTTATGAAAAATGTAGAAAACAAGAAATAAAGAAGCATTGAGCTTTCAGTTATGCTTTAATTGATTGGATTGCTGGTCAGCTTTAACATCATAGTGCAGAGAGAGAAATACAGACTGGTGTTAAACCGAAATATTGCTTAGCAGGGTGAATCAGTTTATTGATTAAATATTAAAGTGAATCAGAAGTGTCGATAAATCTTCAAAACAGTGATGTCATCGAGGCCTGACATCCTGCTAGAAGTGACATCCTGACTGAAGATGTGACATCATCATTCCAGGAAGGAGGAACAGACAAAACCGAGCCTGTCGCGACAATTTGCGTCGTTGACATAGTTTCTACCTGTAGACAAAGACAACACAAAACGTAATAGATTTATATGATGAATATAATAAAACACACTTTAAAAGGAATGATTAGCTTTATTTTATAATTCTCCTTAAAAGATTGTACGATGAATAAAGAGGACAACACATAACTGCATATTTTTTACCTCTAAAGTTCATCTCCATACAGTCTTCCCTTCCTCGATGGTTGTTTGGCTCCCCCCTGCCCCAGTGTCTGAAGCTAAACCTAGAGCCATCGCTCCACATCCACGCTCCCTCCTGAGAGAAAAAACATTCAAAGTAATTTTCTGACTGATGTCTTCCTCTCAGGCTGAATAAACCAAAGGACAAGATAGCCTGTATGTAGCCTGAGATGCAAAACCCAGGGCAAAAAAGCTCACAAGAAAAAGCTCTCATTGGTTTTGGTGCTAGTAAGAACAATTCTTTCAGAGAGACTGTACTGTAATAAATCGACCTGTTTCATTAAAAAGTCTAAGGGCATTAAACGGTAAGTGACATGCGCCACATGCCCCCACTTTATTATCAGCAGTCTGCCTGAAGTTTTAAGATGAAAAAAGGTGGTAAAAATGTCTTATAATGGAGTTTACAAGCCATTTCAATCCATTGTTTATTTAAATATGCAAACCAGCAGAGATTGGAATAAAATAACATTGTTGCAGTGCTTATGTCTTTGATACAACAAAATAATACATAAATCACTCACCCGAACACCATCATGGCCTCCAACCCAAACATTTCGATTTGTGTGTGTAGCTCTTCTCACCAACCATCTGATTTGGTAGTACTCGCGGGTCGATTGGATAGAAGCCAGATTCCTCCGAAGTAAATGCAATGTCTCTATGGTGGGGAAACAAAGTCAGTCGTTTTTGAGAATATGCCAAACATTAAGTGTACCAGTTACTGCAATATGGTTGTCATTTTGAGAACCTCAGCAGAAGCCCAGTCCGTTCTATAAGGCCTGTAGCGGAAACAGCGACAACCAAACCGAGTCCAACCACGGCGGCAGCTCCCAGAGCAATCTGAAATTGTCATAAAATTAATACTTAATTAATTGAGGGAGCAACAGAAGCAATGCATGCAGTATACATATGCTGTCCAATAGGATGCCATCTTAATTTGGCTGCAGTCAAAAATTGTTGGATGCTGTATTTTGACTCTATTATTAAAAAAACAACCAACCTCTTTTTGCCTGTGGATGTAAAGAACACATTATTAGGAATGACCAGGTTATGATTCATAGTATAGCCATTGAACAATGATCTTAATACATATAGTCTATTAGTTTGTATACATTACTATTTTCTTAGCTACGCATAACACACATTACTTACCTCTGCCTCCATCCACAGTGCACTGGTCAAGCAGAGGAGCACGATGCAGTAGACAACAGATACCATCTGTGTAAGGATCAGACATTTACAGTACCTTGAGTAAATTTAACTTTTTTTTACCAGAGTTCCCCTTGCAGCGGTCACAACTTCATAAAGTTGAATTTAATTTGTATCCTTAATTAATTGTATACAAGGTGTAGAGTCTAGCTTTTAAAAGTTTTTATTTTAAAAACAAACTAAAGAACTAAACCCTTACCTTGCTGTGATGATCAGATGAAGTAGTACTTGCAGCTGCAGCAGGTGAGTCGTGATAGTCATGGAAGGGTTAGGGTTCTTTATATACCTTTTCTAGACGGTATACACTTACACTTGACATAACAAATGACATATTGACACATCCTTGATGAAATATTAGACTGTTTTCATAAGAAATGTTAGTTTATTTTTTGGACCAGGTTATTTGTTTTGCTGTAGCTACAGTAATTTAAACTGTGCAAAGCTAGACTATTTAGATAGCTTATTTCAACACAGACAAAAAAACGAGGAGCATTAAGATAAACTGCAGCAGAAACACATTATAAAATGACATTTAAATATATTTAAAAACAGTCATGAAAAAGTGATTAAAATAAAAATATAACCAGCTTAAAATAATACAACTATACAATCCAAAAATAAGAATAACAATTGAGTTTAAGATATGAATAGGTTATTTCACGAAAAGCAGTGGCAAAAAATAATAGTCCTCAGCCTGGATTTTAAAAGAAGTGAGAGTTGCAGCTGACCTGCAGTTTTCGGAGAGTTTGTTCCAGATATATCAATCAATCAATCACGTTTATTTACAAAGCACATTTAAAAACAACCCACGCTGACCAAAGTGCTGTACAGAACAGAGCAGGTAGCCAACACAACCTTTCATAAAATAAATAATTAAAAGAAACACTGGTGTAAACATGAATACACACAGCTCATATGAACAAACAAACAAATACAGAGGCATAGGTTCTATCAGCCAAATAGGGAGTCAAACGCTAGGGAATAAAAGTATGTTTTAGCCTGGATTTAAAGGAGTCAATGGAGGGGTCCGATCTGATAGGGAGGGGGATGCTGCTCACAGACTTGGGGCTGCAAAAGAAAAGGCACGGTCGCCCCTAAGTTTACGTTTGGAGCGTGGGACAACCTGGAGCCCCATGTTAGCCGACCTGAGGAACCTGGAGCTAGAATGTGGGATTAAGAGGTCTGCAACATAGGAAGGGCCCTGCCCATTTAGGGCTTTATACACAAACCGGAGAAGTTTAAGATCAATCCTGAAGCGCACTGGCAACCAGTGGAGAGAGGCCAGAATGGGGGTAATATCGACCTGTTTGTCAAACTTAAAGGCAGATTCAAATATCACACCAAGATTTTTGACATGGGGTTTGACAAGGGCGGACAGGTTGCCAAGGCTTTTGGTAAATGCTTTGAATGAGTCAGGGGGGCCGAAAAGGACGACTTGCTTTCATTTAGCTGCAAGTAGTTTTGTGCCATCCATCCCTTAATGTCCTCAATGCAGTTAAAGAGATTCTTAAGATTGGATTGATCGTTTGGTTTCAGGGGGGGATAAAGCTGTGTGTCATCCGCATAGCAGCGGAAGGAAATATTGTAATGTGAATGATTTAGCCAAGAGGAAGCATGTAAATAGAGAACATAATTGGACCTAGGATGGAGCCTTGTGGGACACCGCAGGGGAGACTAGCAGGGGGTGAAGAAAAAGTGCCCACGTTGACGGAGAAGCTTCTGTTTTGGAGGTAGGATGTGAACCAGTCCAAGGCAGTGCCATCAACACCAGCCTCATAGTGGAGACAGTGTATTAAGATGTCATGATCCACTGTATCGAACGCCGGGTCAAGAAGAATCAGGATAGCACAGTCACCGGAGTCAGCAGAGAGGAGCAGGTCATTATACACTTATATATACTTATACAAGGCAGACTCTGTGAGAGGGTGGGGCATAAAACCTTACTGAAATATTTACAATATGTTATTTTGCTGTAGGTAGGGCTGTAATTGAGTGAAAACAACCTTTTAATAGTCTTTGAGAGGAATGGAAGTTTATATATAGGTCGGTAGTTACTAAGCAGGGTGGGGTCTAGATTGTTTTTCTTTAAGAGGGGGTTGACTACTGCATGCTTGAAGCAGGTTGGAAAGGTACCAGGGAGGGTAGTGTGATGGGTTGAAAGCAGTCCAGTTTCGAAGAACAGACTAGCGAGATGGCTAGGTCACGGCTGGGGGGGATGATGTTCAATCTAATATCCTCAACCTTGCTATTGAAGAAATCTAAAAATGATTCACACTTAGCAGGAAACATGTCTAAGCTGGTACTGGGGGTGGTGCGGATGACAGAGTTAATAGTACTGAATACCATTAACTTGATATTTTAGGAGTTGTTTGAAATTAGATTGGAAAAGTATTTTACTTTCGCAGCCTTAACTGCTCCCTGGTATTTGAGAAGATTGTTTCTTAAAATGTCAAAGGAAATTTTAAGCTTATCACACTTCGACTTCCGTTCTGATTTCTGCACTCCCTCCTTAGGGCTCTGGTAGTGTCATTAAGCCAGGGCAGACCTTTAAGGGGAGCAAAAATAATTCAGAATTGAAGAGCAGGTGGTGTTAAATAAGGAGGTAAGTTCCTCAGTGCTGAGATGGGGAGGAGAAGCTTCAATAGTGCATATATTGGGAGCAGCTATGAGAGCCTCAGAGAATTGAATTGCAGTCAATGAGATTATGTAGCGAGAGCAACGTACAGGGAGAAAAAGCAAGGATGCATCAAATATAACAGTGTGTACAGCAGAGATGAAAAGAGTAGATCTACTAATAGTCCAGCAGATATGTGAAATATCTGAAAGAATTGTGCTTTTGATGATAAAAACATGAACTTTGGCACACTGTTAGAGCATGCCCTAAGGAAGATTTTTGGCTATAGGGCCATCGCATATTTGTCCAATGGCACCAATGGCGGCCATTTTCAAAATGGCCGCCATTGGTTGTTATTTTACCAGTAGCTTAGGATCTAGACCACCTAGGATCTTGATTCTGGTGGCTAATCCTACATTTTCAAGTATGAGGAATGCAGTGGTACTATTTACAACATGCTAGAATGTAGCTAACTCCATGTATCTGGTATTCAGGGAACAAAATACACAGTAAAAACCATTAATATATTTATTATGGTGAAGGAATACGTGTTACATAATATATATGTAATATTACAGGTTTTCAACTAAATGCAGAGTTAGTTCTGAAAACACAGTCCACCACAGTAGCAAGGGCAGTGCACTGAATTGCTGCCTTGACACATTTGAAAATTGTCCACTGCACCCCTTTTTGCATCCAGTCACCTGGGGATGGGAGTTCAGGGGCTGCAAACATCATCTGTCCCCAGCAGTGACCAGTTTGGAAGGCAGCTCTCTTTGTGTGCTGAATCAATGCTGCTTGTGTTGGGGGGAGTCCTTCAATTGTTCTATATTTCTGGGTGAAGAGCTGCTTGCGTGCCTGATTGACTGACTCCTGGCTGCTAGTGCGGTCATACAATACCAGAGAACACTGTCACACTCACTTCTCTACTTCCCCTCTTCTACAACCAGGCCAAATCTGTGGCCATGATTCGTCATTCCATGGATGTGGTAAGGCAGGCATTGGAGATTCTGAATCCTGGTCAGATACCAATCATCACTCTGGATCCACTTCTATACGCTGTGGCAAAACAAACCCAGTGGAGCTGGCCAGCAACTCACGGTGAAGATCATTTTATTGTGATGTTTGTTGGGTTTCACATTGAGATGGCAGCACTCAAGGTACTTGGCAACCTCCTGGAGGGGTAGCGGGTGGACAAAAGCAGTGTCATGTCCCCAGTTCCACTTCTGGTCTATCATCCTGTAGCTGGAAATAGAGTTGATGATCTATGTGCGATCAATAAGAGAGGCTGACTTCCTACTCTATATAAATGCCCTGACCAAGATTGTGCCTTGGTTCCTTGCTCTGGGACACACCCACTATGCCGGATGGACACCAGTCCACTTGCGTGACATGATTGTGCTAAAAGATAACCATCCTGATGTCCATGGGCAGTTTCTGAAAGGAAAGGCTGTGAAGAAGACGACATGCAGCCTCTGTGAAAGGTGATGGTGGTGCTGTAGGCCTGACAGAGAACCCTGCAGCTCTGCGACGATGGATGCTGTCTGGCCCCGAGATGGCACGTGTGGTTGGGGAGTTTGAGGCCTCCACTGAGAAGAGAAAGGAGACTGACACCCGGCACCATGAGCAGACCAAACATGCACAGATGGCATTTGCACGAGATGTTAAAGCACTAACTGGTGCTATAGCAGACATGGGCAATCCATGCTGTGAAAAGAGCATTGTAGATCTTCTTGTACTGGATACTAGAGACCTTGCAGATGCAGCAGTCATTGACACTCTGGACCAGATTGAGAAACTAGGACAGGACCAGTTTGACACCTACAGTGGAGGAAATAAGTATTTGATCCCTTGCCTATTTTTTTAATTCACCCACTTACAAATAAATGAACAGTCTATAATTATAATGGTAGGTTTATTTTAACAGTGAGAGTAAGAATATCAAAAAGAAAATCCAGAAAATTACATTATATAAAAGAGAAAAATGTAATTGCATTTAACTGTGGGAAATAAGTATTTGATCCCCTTGCAAAAAACAAGAATTCTGGCTCCCACAGACCGGTTAAATAAGTCCTCTTCCTTTAACCCTTAGATGCATAAGTGGGTCTTTTTGGACCCGGTGAGGTGGTTTTCTTGAAGTATCTTTGTAATTACATTTTTTTATCATTTCATATTCCAGCTATTCCTCAAAAAACATGTTTTGGATATCATGCCATTCAAATTTTAAATTTACATTTTAAGAAATTAAAGTTTTTGTATTACTACCCCAAGATTCCATAAGTGGGTCTTTTCGGACCCGGTGAGGTGGTTTTTCTTGAAGTATCTTTGTAATTTAAAAATGTTATCATTTCATATTCCAGCTATTCCTCAAAAAACATGTTTTGGATATCATGCCATTCAAATTTTAAATTTACATTTTAAGAAATTGTAGTTTTTGTATTACTACCCCAAGCTTCCATAAGTGGGTCAAAAATGACCCGCATGCATTTTCTATGGAATCCTATGGGAACCTTTGATTCTTATCACCTGTTGCTGTCAGGAATACATTCACTGTAGGACACACAGACTAAATCACAAGTGACACCTCTCAGGAAGATTATTTTACACAGCAAGATCTGATACCTGTCAGTATAATAATAATAATAATAATAATAATAATAATAATAATAATAATAATAATAATAATAATAATTATAATAATACATTATATTTGTATAGGGCTTTTCAAGGACTCAAAATCGCTTTACAATATAAGGGAAGGTTAGGGTGGGGGGTATAGGACTATCAAACTTGATCAACCGGCATGGATTGATGGGGGGGGGGGGCTATGAGTAGACAAGAGGAGAAGAGATGAGTTTTGAAAAGGGACTGGAATACTGTGAGGGTCTCAGAATAGCGGAGATCTTTGGGACAATATGTTCAAAACGTTTTTTTTCAAAATGTAAAGAAATGGCTAAAATTAGAAATGTGAAAAATTCAATATAAAATATTTCTAATGTGAACCAAAATATAATACTAAATATTATACAAGTGATTTTTCTTAACCAAAATGACAAAAATGGCATAAAAACACATATTATTCTAATACGGGTCCTTTTAGACCCACTTATGGAAGAGTGTAGGGTCCAGTCACTTGTGCATCTAAGGCTTAAGAAAGTACTCCTAATATCAATTTATTACCTGTATAAAAGACACCTGTCCACAGAATCAATAAATCAGATTCCAACCTCTCCACCATGGGCAAGACTCAAGAGCTGTCTAAGTACCTCAGGGACATGATTGTAGACCTGCAAAAGGCTGGGATTGGCTACAAGACCATCAGAAAGCAGCTTGGGGAGAAGGAGACTGTTGGTGCGATTATTCGGAGATGGAAGAAAAAAATATGGGCATCAATCAACAATCAATCGCCCTCGGTCTGGGGCTCCACACAAGATCTCGCCCCGTGGGGTATTGATGATCATGAGAAACGTGAGGTATCAGCCAAGAACTACATGGAGGAACTTGTTAATGATTTGGGGCGTGTGGCGTGTGGCGCAGTGGATAGAGCCTTGGTGTTGGGATCAGGGGGTCACAGGTTCAAACCCCACTGCAGTCAGCATGTTGTTGTGTCCCTGGGCAAGACTCTTCACCCCAAATTGTTCCTGTGGGGATTGTCCACAGTACTGAGTATGTAAGTTGCTTTGGATAAAAGCATCTAACAAGTAACATGTAATGTAATAATGATTTCAAGGCAACTGGGACCACAGTCACCAAGAAAACTATTGCTAACACACTACAACATAATGGATCAAATCCTGCAGTGCCTGAAGGCCCCCCTGCTCAAGAAGACTCATGAAAGGCCTGTCTGAAGTTTGACAATGAACATCGAATGATTCAGAGAAGGCTTGGGAGAAGGTGATGTGGTCAGATGAGACCAAAATGGAGGTGGAAACATTGTGCTTTGGGGGATTTTCTCTGCTAAGGGGACAGGAGGAATTCCCTGCATCGATGAGAGGATGTTCGGGGCCACGTATGAAATCTTGGCCGATAGCCTCCTTCCCTCAGCCAGGACACTGAAAATGGGTCATGGATGGGTCTTCCAGCAGGACAATACACCTTAACATAAGGCCAAGGCAACACAGGAGTGGCTAAAGAAGAAGCACATTTAGATGAGGGAGTGGCCTAGCCAGTCTCCGTACCTTAATCCCATAGAAAATCTTTGGAGGGAGCTGAAGCTTTGAGATGCCAAGTATCAGCCTCAAAAACTTCAGGATTTGGAGAGGATCTTCAAAAAGTGGACCAGAATCCTTCCTGAGATGAGCACAAACCTGGAGACCAACTACAAGAAGCTTCTGACCTCTGTCTGTCCAATAAGGGTTTCTCCACCAAGTACTAAGACATGTTTTGCAATCAAATACTTATTTCCCACAGTTAAATGCATATCAATTTGTATCTTTTATATAATTTCAATTTCTGGATTTTCTTTTTGATATTCTTACTCTCACTCATTAAAATGATTGACTGTTCATTTATTTGTAAGTGGGCAAACAAAATCTGCAAGGGATCAAATAATTATTTTATTTCCTCCACTGTACAATATGTCAGTGAGCGCCTGGTCAAATAGACAAAGCCCATCAAAGATCCCATCAAAAGGAAAAACCTCCCTCTATTCAGCCGGCCTCCAGTCCGAGAGAAGTCCAGGTCCCAACAACAGCTCTCATCTCTGAAGAATGACTGTTCTCTGTTCTCTAGGCTGTACATTGTATCTGAGATACGTGATGGAAGTCTGGATGAGTTTTTTGAGCATGAAAACCAGGCATGTCCACCATCATTGTCACAAATGGGCAAGCTGAGCACTGGTACCAAGTCAGATTGGTGGGCTGTTTGGAGGACCTGATTTCTTTACAAGAGAATGCATCTCACCCCACAGTACAGGTCATCATCCTTGAAGGGGCTGCTCTTGTGAACATGCTACGACCTGGTGCTGCTAAGACGTTTTTTGATTATGTGCAGAAAGTGTTCTCACCATACTGACATGCTCTCAGCTGGAGCATGTCAGCAGAGTCGATGTCGTGTGGGATGAATATTTCCCCGAAAGTCTGAAGGCTGAAACACGCAGCAAGAGAGGGAAGGGAGTTCATAGACACGTTGAGCCATCCAGTGTCATTCCTGGAAACTGGCCAGAGTTTCTGCGCATTGAAGACAAGAAGGCTTAACTGTTCTCCTTCCTGGCAACCAGTGTGACAGCCTTCAACACTGGCAAACAAATAATCAGTATTTGCATCATGCACACATGAGGAGGCTGATAACCGCATCCTACTGTGCCAAGGAGATACTGTGAAGGAAGGGTATAGCAAGGTGTCAATACGCACAGTTGACACGGATGTGGTAATACTGGCAGTCACAGCAGCCCAATCCCTCAACATCACTGCTGTGGGTTGCCTTTGGAGCTGGGAAGAGTTTTCGGCATTTAGCAGCTCATGAGATGGCGAGATCACTAGGTCCAGATCGATGCATATAGCCTTACCAATGTTCCATGCATTTACTGGATGTGACACTGTGTCATATTTTGGTGGCAGGGGCAAGAAGACGGCGTGGGATACATGGATGACGTTTGATGATGTGGAAGAGGGGTGGAAGCAGGCCCGCCCCTCCCCACACGCAGATCACGCAGACTGGGTGGGGCCTCATCTTGCGGCCAAATTACTGTAAGCGCGCCACAGTTTCGCTGCTGCGAGGTTCCGGCGCGTGCTCCACTAGCACACACCCCCCCCCACACACACAGAGGGCCTCATCACATAACTTTGCGTGGGCCCACAAGTTGGCCAGGGTGGAAGAGTAAGGCCACAGGTGGATGGTAAGTTTACTGGACCACATTACCAGAAGCGACCCAGGCCTGTCGCGAACTCCTACGCTGTGGATGCAAAAAGGGGTGCAGTGGACCATTTTCTAATGTGTCAAGGCAGCAATTCAGTGCACTGCCCTTGCCACTGTGGTGGACTGTGTTTTCAGGAATAACTCTGCATTTAGTTGAAAACCTGTAATATTACATATATATTATGTAACATGTATTACTTCACCATAATCAGAATCAGAAGAATCAGAATCAGAAACGGGTTTATTGCCAGGTAAGTTCACACGTGCGAGGAATTTGACTTGATGTCATGGTGCATACATCAAATATAAAACAATAATAAATATGTTAATGGTTTTACTGTGTATTTTGTTCACTGAATACCAGATACATGGAGTTAGCTACATTATAGCATGTTGTAAATAGTACCACTGCATTCCTCATCCTTGAAAATGTAAGATTAGCCACCAGAATCAAGATCTTAGGTGGTCTAGAGATCCTAAGCTACTGATAAAATAACAACCAATGGCGGCCATTTTCAAAATGGCCACCATTGGCCCCATTGGACAAATATGCGATGGCCCTATAGCTAAAAATCTTCCTTAGGGCATGCTCTAACAGTGTGCCAAAGTTCATGTTTTTATCATCTAAAGCACAATTCTTTCACATATCTGCTGGACTTTAAAGTTCTCAAGTACAATTACACATTTGCATGCTTAAAAAACATTAAACCCAAGCAAAAGACTTGTTAAAGGTCCCATGTCATGGCCATTTCTACTGATCATAATTCCATTGTTTAGGTCTACTAAAATAGATTTATATAATAAATATATATAATAATATAATAAAGACAGACTGCAGGGCTAGGTGCTTGATTTTATACACCTGTGACAATGGGACTGAATGAAATCAGAATCAGAATACCTTTATTAGTCCCACAGAGGGGAAATGTACATTGTTACAGCAGAAAAGAGCCAAAGACAGCTTGATGTTACCTAAGTAGCATGCATAAAAAAAAGGTATATATATATATATTAAAGATAAAACAAATATATAATAAAAAAAGTTACACAATTTACAAAAAACACATCCTGTAACAGTTCTGAGGATTTAGCAGCCAGGTATATGTTGCACAGTTATTAACGGCATATATATATATATATATATATATATATATTGCACATATTGCACATAGTTGGTAGTTAACAACAAGCAGTGTTATAGTCTGTGTTGTTGTGTATGTGGGGGTCTACCAGGGGCCGTGGTGGTTATATAGTCTGACCGCTGCAGGAAGGAAGGACCTGGGTATCTCTCCGTGAGACACCAGGGGTACAGCAGCCTGTCGCTGAAGGAGCTGTACAGTGCAGGGTGTCCTGGAGGGGGTGGGACACATTGTCCAGCATGAAGGACAGCTTGGCTGCCATTCTCCTGTCTCCCACCACCTCCACAGCGTCCAGAGGACTCCCCCAGACAGAGCCGGCCTTCTTTTTTTTTTTTTCACTTACATTTTTATTGACATTTTTATAAACATACAAAACCACATCTAGTTCAGTATACAATTGAATTAAAGATCCATTGAAAAAAGAAGAAAGTACAAATAAAAATAATAATAAAAACAAGCAAACAACAACAGTGACATGGAAGCTTTCTATCCTATTTTAATGCAACATCATGGTCTGGTTCCAACTCTCAATTTGTGGTAATTTCCCTTCCTAGACCCTCAATATGTGTGTGAATCTTTCCATATCAAATATTTCCTGTACTACTCCCAGCCATTGCTCCTTCGTTTTCTTGCTGGCAGTCAGCAGCACCTTAATCAGGTATCTGTCCCCACCCTGTGTGTTTTCCTGTACCAGATTCCCCATGTAACACCAGGCCGGTCTTTGAAACCTCATAACCTAATATCCCCTTCAATACTCCCCATACTTCCTCCCGGTATCCCTTCATCTTTTGGCATTTAAAAAAAATGTGTGTGGTCTGCCCCCACCTCGCCGCATTGCCTCCAACATGCGTTCTGTTCCGGGGCATACCTCCCTTTCATCTTTGGGATCATGAAGTATCTGATTATGTTCTTCCAGCCAAATTCCCTCCATACCCTTGACCCAGTAGTTGAATGCTGCACTCTACATACACTATACCATTCTTCCTCTGTCATATCAATCCCGAGTTCTTTCTCCCACTTTTCTTTTATATATAGAGTTGAATTCCCCCTACTCTCTAACAGAGCTTGATATAGAGCTGAAATCACCCTGCCTTTCTTCCCTTCATATGCTTCAATCGTTACCTTAATCACCCCATTTTGTTTAGTGGTTTTATCCATTTTTATTTATTTTATATAATAATCTCTCACCTGTAAGTATCTAAAATGGTCACCCCTTTCCAGATCAAACTTATCTCTTAGATATTGAAAACTCTGCATTTCCCCTTTTTCCACCATCCTACATATTGCTGTGATGCCCCCTCGGGCCCATCACTTAAAACCTGCATCTTCTTTTCCCGGCTGGAATTTATTATCATTTGTTATCCATCTCAAAATCTTTGTCTGTTTTCCTATTTTTTATCTCTTTATTACCGTGTTCCAAGTGTTTAAAGTGAATTTTGTAATTGGTTCTAATAAGTTTTCCTGTGTCCTAAATAATTCTTTATCCCCTAGTAGTTTTTGAATCTGGTAGTTTTCCCCATTTGTTTCAATGTCCTTCCATTTGGCTACGTATTCCATATTACACCAACATGCCACTGTTCTGATTTGTGCTGCATAATAATAATCCTGGAGACTCGGCACTTCCAATCCTCCTCTCCCTTTGGGTAGCTGCAGTGTCGCAAGCCTAATCCTGGGCCTTTCCCCCCCCCAAATAAACCCTGAAATCCATTTATCCCATTCCATAAATGTACTTTGGAAGGTGGAATAGGTATAGGTAGCGATTGGTAGAGGTACAGTAGCCTATAGGCAGTATATTCATTTTAATGATTTCTATCCTTGAACTAAGGTCTAAGGTCTGTATTGTCCACCTACCTAAATCCCTCTTGATATTCTGATTGATCTGCGTATAATTTGCATTGTATAATTTGTCTAACCCTTTTGTGATGTTAACCCCTAAATATTTAATTGTATCCATGTCCCATCTAATTCTGTATTTCTCTCTGATCTCTAGTGTTGGTGTGTAGCTTAGTGCTAAAATCTGTGTCTTTGTCATGTTTAGTTTGTACCCCGAGTATTGTCCATATTCCTCCAGTAAATCCATCAGAATCGGGAAGCCCACGTCTGGTTGCCCCATATATGCTATCAAGTCGTCCGCAAATAGTCCCAATTTGTGTTCTAAACCTCCTGCTTCAACCCCCTTTATATTCTGGTTCTGCCTAATTGCTTGGGCCAATGGTTCGATGAAGATATCAAAAAGTGTCATGGGAGCCTGCCTGCAGGCGCCAGTCTCAGGACACCTCCACTCTGAGGACAGGAAGTGCACGCTAAGAATTACAAAATAAAATCGCCATTATCAGTACAGCGCCACTTTCCAAACAGGAAATGCACGCAAATACAAAATAAAATCGTACTGACACTTATTTCATACATATGTATATATCTATATATATATATATAAAAATAGGGACATCTTGTATTGTAGTTACTCTCTCAGTACAGCGCCACTTTCCGAACAGGAAATGCACGCAAATACAACATAAATCGCACTGACACTATATATATATATATATATATATATATGAATAACGACATCTTGTATTTTAGTTACACCCGCTATTGATTAATTCGGTCAAAATGTGACCTTGACACCACGAGGCCAATAGCTGAATTCCGCAGCCGACGAAGGCTGCTAGACAACAGTGGAGGGTTCGAGAAACAACCGTGTTTGCCGGGTGCACCGTGGCGGAGGTGGGGAGGTTCCAGCCCGTAACCTCCACCCCGCTGCGGGACCCGTGGTGGAACCCGAGTCAGACGGTGCGTCTGACTCTTGGTCACGCTTCATATCGGCCGGCCCGGGAGGAAGAGACACGCAGAGTGGGGGGGAAGTCCCCTGCTAGAGAGATTTCTACCGGGAGAAGCTCAGCTAAACGCTGCGGTGATTAAATGCCATATTATGCTCCCAACCACTTCAAGCTTTATATCTGAAACAGTACGGAGCTCAAACCTTTCTCTCCCGCAGGGTTTACCACAAGGACATTATGTTACACATATTCTCTCCAGTAGCCTACAGCGTTAGCTCCATGGTTAGCTCTGAGTGTTAGCATGCTTGCTAATGTAAACACATAGCATCTTACTCAAAAACACGCCGCGCATTGTTTCTGATACAGCACATAGCTTGACATGTTCATTCTTAAGTGTTTACCGCTAGAACAGTGCCATTATATGTATTATATATAACAACTTTACTCTAAGTGCCTCCTGCAGACAACCTGCTGAATACACAGACACACAGCTGCGACTGTATACGGAGACGATAGGTTGGGACGTGTCACGTCGGCCGGATGTTGCCAATGACGTAATAGGAGTAACAATTCTGGATCTGCTTGTTAGCACCCCTTTTTTTTCTTTTTTGGAGATTTGGGTAAGGAGTAAAAGAGAGAGGGTTTTGTTTTCTGACACTTTGTGAGTTCCCTGACACACCAGGGACACGCATTTATGTATAAAAGACATCAAAAAGTGCATTTTGCATAATAGGTCCCCTTTAAATAAAATAATGAACTGCAAAAGTGTTTACTTGTACACACAAATCCCCTCAACCTTTTTTACTTCTTGCTTTGAGCAGACATGTAACATCAAACACAGTAAAGCATCCTTTTCTTATGTCTGCCACACACACACACACACACACACACACACACACACACACACACACACACACACACACACACACACACACACACACACACACACACACACACACACACGAACACACACACACACACACACACACACACACACACACCTCGTCTCGTTTGCGCATTGCTTAACTTGCTGCTTGATTCTTGTTTCACTGGCGCATTTTTTACACCTTTTTAATGCTGAGACAATCACAGACATATTTTATAGACTATTCTTGATACTTTTAGCTTAAATGGAGTATAGGTAGACCATTTTTTTATTTAGGTTTAGACACTAAATTCATTTAGTTTTCAACTCATTTTGTAGTCGGCATTATTCATGATTTTACTCCTATTTGTGGTATTCTGTTTACATGCCATTAAGTGATGTCAAATCAGGTGGTCATGTGTTGTTTGTGTGTAGACAAACTCGATTGTGCCCATTATTTGGGTCTTTTTAATTAACTTGCATTTAATCATACCCCCAACAATCCCAAAATCAGGACTACCATGAAAGGTCATTATAGTAGAGATTTTAAGCTTTAGGTTCAGGTTCAATCTGAGGTAAATCTAAGTATTGACCTGGTCTTTTTACCAACAAATAAATCTAAAAGCACTGATGCTTAAGATGCCTGCGTACAAACGGCATCATCTTTCTTAACTTCTATTAATATTCAACCAATTTGACAAAGACATGATACCGGCTATAATGAAAATATCAGGAGTTTATCATTTCAGAAAACATACACAACCACATTTTGGCCTTACTCTTCTTTCTATGGAAATGATAGATTCCGCAGATTTTTGTCAGACTTTATTAGACCCAAGATGGTTATTTCCTCATAAAGACTCCGTCATCTGAAACCTTAAGACAGGAAATCATTCTGTTTGTCTGTTTCTGTCTCTCACTACAAAACTCTTTCTCTCCACTGTCCTTATTTGTCTGTTTCTTCCTCACCCTATTTTCTTTAATATCTAATTTACTTGCTGTCGTGTCTTGCTTTTTGCTTCCTATATTCCTGGCTTAACAGATGGAAGAGAAACTATTTTGCTAACTAACTTAAATACTTTAAGATATATAAAACTAGAGATAGTAAAGTGATACTTTACTAAAACGTTTGCACTTTTTTACAAAACACTGCACATGGTTCTCTAAGACACATGAATCTGACAGTCATTTGTTTGCCATTTTAAAACAACCATTAAAAATGACTCACAAAAGGAAAAGGATGATTAGAAATAGGCCTGTAATTAGTTAAATCAGAAAGCAGAGGTTTGACCAAAGCTGTTTTAAAAGGCAGAATGGAAAATACCGGATTGCAGAGACATGTTGATTATTCTTGTCGTTTCTTGAGACAGGCAAGCAGCAAGACTCCAAACACAATATAGCCATGTCACCAGACCTTTATTGATTGAGATGATTTTCCCTGTGCTAACATCAACACTGGTATTGTTTTACATGGTGAGTCTGTCAACCTGACAAATGTAAACCTGTGACACTTCCTTGGTTGGTATTATTTCTATGTACAGTATATTATATTAACTTGGATTATAAAACAAGATACACCCCGGCCAGTTTGTTTGGCCGGGAATTCCCAGAGCTCATCTACTGCACGCTTCATTAAAGCGTAGGCCAGGAAAAGAAACAAAAAACGGCATGATGTCAATGAACTGGCTTTAAATAAACATTAATGCCACTTTGGTTTCTGTTAGTTTCCACACAACTAATGTGCCAACTATCATGCACAAAGGAACACGTTGTTATAGGACAGTTTATTTAACCATTTGTAATGTGGGTAGGGTAGCCTCAGTTCCTTAAAGTAAAATAACACTCTGCTAAGGTAAAGTCCGGTGTAATTAGTTTTACAGCATGTAAGGTCGCATTCACATCAGCCTTGTATAGTCCGGTTGAATCGAACCCTGGTGCGTTTAGCCGCTTGGTGCGGTTCGTTTGGGTTGATGTGAACGCAGTCCGAGACCTCTGAAGTGAACTAAACAACCGGACTCTGGTCCGCTTAAAAGAGGACCGCTTGCAAGTGAACTCTGGAGCAGTTCATCGCTGGTGTGAACGTAGTCCGCAACACATGAAGTGTAGTATTTACGAGTCACAAGAACGCGGATGTCTTCAAAATCCCCTTAATGTCTGACCAATTGTTGAACAGCATTTCCATGCACATGACTTGTGTTTAAAGTTTACAGTCCGTTTGAGTTTTGCCTGTGTGAACAAACCGAACCTTCTGAAAAATGAAACAATGTCACAAACTGTCGTCTGGTGCGCACCAGAAAAGCGGACTATTAGGTGTGAATGCGACCGTGTTGGGGGGATAGCTGTCTGGCTCGGTTATGGGATGTACCCCTGACACAAGCGAGAGGTCCCGGCTTAAGATCCCAGACGAACCCCCATTTGTTACAAGCTGGCCTCCCAGGGCCAGCCGTGGCATAGGCAGTATAGGCGGATGCTAAGGGCGCATCCATCCATAGGGGGCGCCGTAAATAGGGGGGGGGAAGAAAAAAAGAAATTCCAACTAAAATCTCGCCTAGGGCAGCAAATAGGTCTGGGCCAACTGCTGACTCCGCCTCAAGACTCTCTGCAAGACAAACTCAAATCCAGGCTGTTTTTGTATGGATGACCTGCAACAATTTATTTTTTAACACAGACAAAACTGAAGTAATTTTACTTGGCCCCAAACAAATCCGAAATGATGCCATAATTGACATAACTACTATTGATGGTATTACCCTGACCTCCAGCTCCACAGTAAAACATCTTGGCATTGTCTTTGACGAAGATTTGTCCTTCAAATATCACATAAAGCACGTTTCACGGACTGCCTTCTTCCATCTCCGCAATATCAAAAATTAGACACATCCTGACTCAAAACGATGCAGAAAAACTCATTCATGCTTTTATAACCTCTAGGCTGGATTATTGCAACTCCCTAGTATATCAGGGTGTCCCACCACATCATTACAAATCCTCAGCTGGTACAAAATGCTGCAGCCCGTATACTAACTAAAGCCAGGAAAATGGACCACATCACTCCAATTTTAGCAGCTCTACACTGGCTACCAGTAAAGCACAGAATTGATTTTAAAATACTTATTTTAACTTACAAAGCGCTAAATGGTCAGGCACCTTTGTACCTAAAATGTATTTTAATCCACTACTGTCCGTCTAGAACATTATGCTCCCAGGGTGTCTGTTAGTGGTGCCCAGAGTCTGCAAAACAAGATCAGGAGTCAGCGCGTTCAGCTACCAAGCTCCCTCTCTCTGGAACCAACTTCCTGTTTTAATCAGAGAGGCAGAGAGTGTCCAAACTTTTAAGGGTGCGTTGAAGACCTACATTTTTAAGAAAGCCTTCAGTTAGAGCTGGCATTTTATGGTATTCATTTTTATTTTATTGTTATGGTAATTCCTTTGAATGTTTAATGTAGTGGCAATTTTAACTGTTTCAATGTCCTATATCCTTTGCCATTACTTCACAGGAGGGTTTAGAGTGATCCTGACGCAGACACAAACATATGGATTTCCGGTCTTTTGCTGCAGTTTAGAATGGTGTTTTATTGCTTTACATACCAAGGTTTAAGTACACTGTGTCAATAGTTGTGGTATGAGCCTCTGCCGGGGCTGGCCGTCTGTGCTGAGCTGTCTGGTAGAATCGCTATGCTCTTCCTCCTGTGTCCTCCTCATTTCCTGTCATGTGACCCCTTTATACACCCGGTGCAGCTAAACCCCGCCACCAAGTGTTCAAAAGTAATATTGCACTATACATATAAATAAGGTAAACTGAGACACCAACAACACCCATAAAATGGCTCCTACACTTTATGTATTTTTATTGTCTTTTGTTGTATCTTATTTTATTTAGGTTTATTTCTATTTGTATTCCACACACTATCTTGTCTTCTCATTTTGCTGTAACTCCATCATATACAATGTTGTTGTTTGTTTTTAATCTGTAAAGCCCACTGAGACAAACGTGTTTTGTGATATTGGGCTATACAAATAAAGTTTGATTTGATTTGATTTCAATAGCGGTCAACTTGGGAAAGTCTGGTCTTGATATTAAATCAGGAAAAATGGGAAAAGTCTCATTAGCTAGTAGATTAAGGGTGAGAAAGGCATGCAAGGAGAGGTACCTGAATCTGCTCAAAAGCCTGACCTGAAGATTTCTAAATACATCTGACTTTGGTTTAATCCAGGTTGTAATGGCAATTTTAATGTTCCAATGTCCTATATCCTTTTGCCATTACTTCACAGGAGGGCTGGAGTGATCCAGACGCAGACACAAACAAATGATTTTCCGGTCCTTTGTGCAGTTTAGAATGATGTTTATTCAGCGTTTTACATACCAAGGTTTAATTATACAGTCAATGGTTGTGGTGAGCATCTGCCGGGCTGGTGGAATCTGTATGCTCTTTCCTCCTGTGTCCTCGTCCTTTCCGGTCACCTATGACCCCTTTTATACACCCGGTGCAGCTAAACCCCACCACCAAGTGTTCAAAATAGTATTGCCCTATATATATAAATTAAATAAACTGACATGCCAACAACACCCATAAAATGGCTCCTACACAGGTGTTTCACTTTTGCTTATTTCTAGTAGTGAGATAGTAGTGGATCATTCAAGTAACCATTAAAGGGATTATTAAAGTGATCACTGTGATCCAAATGATAACAGTGACAGTATGCCAAAGCCACAGTCAAAGCAAATCATTGGAACATGCTTCCACACCCATGTTGACTTAAATTATTCAGCTATTTCAGGACATTGAGGCTATACATTTTGTTGTTTATACCTTTTTTAAACCTTTTCTTTTAAATATTAAGCTTCTTCACTATTTGTATTCTCCAAGTTTAACATTTCACTTTCAAGTTTTCAACAAAGTCATTGCAATGCATTTGAGCTGTAACAATTTTGTTTCAAATCATTTCACTTTTCTGAATTTCTCCGCTAAGTTCAGCAACACGCTTACTTGTTTTTTTTAGCTAAAAGCAGCTACAGAGACCCTTCAACTAATAAAATATTCAGCTTTTTCTACATTTTCAGCTAAATTCAGCCACAAATGTACACAGTTTACAGCATTCGCACGCATTTTCAGCAGGAAATGCATTTTCTAGTTCCTTATCCTCACCCTCACCGGTCAGTGTTTTCCTCTAACTCTAAGTAGGGCACATATGGCCCATTTCTGACCATCATGATATTTCCGCAGGGGAGTGAAGCAGCGAGCAGAGGGCCTGAGCTTTTTGGGCAGGGGGGTTGGCGGAGTGGGGACATCAGGTTGGAAACCTGTGGCCATCTTTCTGATGTTATCCATGCGTATGCTTCCATGAACATAATCCCCAGAGTTATACACAAGAACACAGGGTCACACACATGCTTGGAAACACACATACACAATGACACAAAAATAAAACTTCAGCTATGCACATGAAAAGCTGGAGCATTGCGAAGTTGGCATTTGGACAATATTTGTGAACAAACTGGCAGATGTCAAAAGGCTTTGACGGCAGGGCTTTAGTGGAAAAAAATGCACTAATACGGATGTGCTGTAGTTACTGTGTGTGTCTCTGAGTGCTCTTGGGCCCGGGCTGCCAATAAAGTGCCAGGCATGCATGCTACAGGCGTTAGAAGATGTGGAAAAAGTAAAGGCATTTCCCTTAAAACAAACATATATCAGATTAGAGAAAAGAAAGAAAGGGAGGATGCAATTACAAGATAATGGCTTTTTTAAATATTGCATTTACATAAGAACTCTACTTTGATCCAGATCTTTCTGGACACTCAAGTTTCCCTGAAATCCACCGTAATCCCCATGTCCCTCTCAAATGTCACTATTACAACATTTTAATTTATGTAAAGGTCGAGGCTTTCTCCCTCCCGCAAGACACCAGCGTGAAGTTGAAAGGGGCTATCTGGATGAAGGAGAAAACTTAAGACACACGCATTTACAGTTATTTAACCCTGAGGCCTGCAGGGTAATGGTAGGATTAATTACTGTTGAGTGTGACCCAAGGAGAACTAGAGCAGATTATCCCAGATGCTGCAGAGGAAGGCATTAGTGCTGGTCGTCCATGTATGGCAGCAGAGACACATCCGCGGCGAGGATGCCACCATGACCTCACTGATCATGGCCCGCTGCACACACACACACACACACACACACACACACACACACACACACACACACACACACACACACACCACACACACACACACACACACAACACACACACACACCCCCCCCCCCACACACACACACACACACACACACACACACACACACACACACACACACACACACACACACACACACACAGGCCGCGTACAGGAGGCTCATGTGCGGCAGCAGTTTTCACCACGCTCCTGTGTGCTCTTTTGTCTCCATCGGATGCAGAAGTAAGCCGGCTCCTCTGCTCTCCTCTCGGCAGGCAGAATAATGTGTAATTACAATAGACAATCTAAAACAAAGCCCTTCACTTGCAATGAGTTGCTCTTGGGGAAGGGAAGGTTACCTCAAGGGGGAATTCTAATGAAGCAGATGGCCGAGTGCTCACAGGGGCAGACGCAGACTGTCCTGTTTGTTACAGTCTGCCAACATTTACAGCGTCCAGGAGCCTCACCTGTCTCTGGACCGCTCTCTGTGTGCATCTGGGAGGGAATACGTATGCAAAATACTTATTGACACCTCTCATGATTTCATGCATCCAGCTACCAGTGGTGGAAAATAACTAAGTACATTTTTGAGGTACTTTTACTTTACGTACTTCCACTTTATACAGATTACATTTTTTACTCACTACATTCATCTGACAAAGATTATTACTTTGCAGGTTCATTATATTAATATAAATTAGCAGACTAATGAATTACTATTAAGGATTAAGATATCATGGCAGCATTAAAAGTCATAATGGTTTCTTCACCATTACTGGTTGCAACATTAAAATAGTGTTTACATTAATGGATCCATTATTAGAATCCAGTAATATTATATAATCTTTACATTCGCCATTCTGCATAATAAATAAATGTATTTTTGGCACTTTAAGTATATTCTAATGCTAATACTTTGTACGTTTACTTTGGGAGCGTTTGAATGCCAGATTTGTACTTGTAAAAGAGTATTTCTACACTGTTTTATTAATACATGTACCTTAATAAAAGAGCTAAGTACTCCTTCCACCACTGCCAGCTGCACACACAGGTAAACCCACAATTAAAACAATGTCAGAATGCCCTAAAGACATGCACATATTGCATCGTGCTATGCCATGCTGCATGTTAACAGAGAGGAAAAAAAAGGACTCCAGGCATGTGTACCTTATATTTTATTCTATACCGTTTTATTTCATCCAGTATGTGTGCTTATCGACAATGCAGTTTTTGCTCCGCTCCTTTCACCGCCACACAAACCACAAGCTACAGTGTGTGTGTGGTTTGTCGTGTGAGTCTGTGCAATGTCCCGCAGGTACACATCCAGTCACACCACACCTGTACAGTTCCCTTATTGCTTTGTTTCCCCATAGTTCCTGTGTTTAAAGCAGAAAAAATAGATATCCATTGATCAATAGCAAAGCAGTCAAAAATCTGTCCTCCCCAAAAGGTTGCGTGTAGTCGTAAGAAGTGTTGTACCAGTCTCCACGAAACAAAAATGTCAAACCTTCAGGTAGAAAGTCTTGGTGTCATGTTACGAAAACGTCCCCACTCCTGCGCCGCACCAAAGTAGAGAGATTATACAATGCAAATGACATGTTTCTTTAAAAATCATGGGACATGTTATGAACTCTGTACATACACACAAATTGGTGAACATTGCTTATCAATATCAGTTATGGCAATGACATCACTTAATAAGAGACTCTAAAATAAATACAGAAATATAAATAGGTCCTATGGAAATATATAAATCTGTATAAGTACGTAACTTGTCCACATTATGTTCCAACTTCAGATTAAGTGGAATAATACTATACACACGTCAGCATATGAAGGATGGCTTTGAGAAGATGATTTTAATGTAAACCCTCATCTTTCCAAATGTATGAACGTACACTTTATGTCCCGCTAAACTCATCCAGTGAAGAGCAGCATCACCTTTGGCTTCAACAAAGGCTTTTCCCAGCTGCAACCAGTAGAAAAACATGTGGAAAAATGTAAAAATTAACCTAATTCAAGCCTCTATTTTGTATATTTGTTAGATTACAAAACCCTGTCAAATCTGAAATGTGATCAAGCTTAAAATAGTATGAATCGAAGATAGAGGGACTCCTGCCAGTTAGCTGTACAGTGCTGTTACCCTGAAGGATCTTTAATTGATAAAGTCTTAGTGTGAATTGAATGTGGTATCCCTAAACTGGGTTATATCCAGGTAACACAGCTCACTTTGTGGTCCAAATAACATTACTGTCCTGTTATTCCATCTCACTGAAGCAGCAGCAAAAGAGGTCAGTCATATTAGACGCTACGGTAAACACAACTTTTCACCACATATAGCAATCTTCATATCATATCCAATCACTCTGAGGTACATTGTCACAGGGAACACCTGATTCTGGTGCTCTTGTACGAATTAAATTGAGCGTTTGTGGAGAGGTGGGAGGGATTTGTGGTCATGAATGAATAACGAGGGCCTCGGGGAAAAAAACAACAACACGTGCATTTTTCTTCCCCGGAGAAATTGCAGGTTCGATTCCACTGCTGCTACATCTAATCCTCAATCACAGCAAATGATTTTGTTAGTGTGCATCGCCGATTCACCTACACATATTCACGGGGGGGGGGGGGGGATGCTAAGATTAGGCAGTGGGTTTGGAAGTGCTACAAACAACATCTGAAAATGCTGCTTTGACCGAAACAACTGTGATTTGGGAAATGAGACAGAGGTAACATGTGGAGCTCATCTAAAGCTTTGGAATGGGTTGGGAGGGGGGTACTGAAGCTGAAGCAACTTAAAAAACCTGCTGTCTGCTTAACAACACTGCAAGGCCAGAAACAGGACAGGAAAACACCAATAACTTCTGCTAGACATTATACATTTATATTAATTCTCCTTTGTTTTAACCCAAAATAGACAGTCT
The DNA here is from genome assembly GCA_031216635.1 of Dissostichus eleginoides. Lineage (NCBI taxonomy): Eukaryota > Metazoa > Chordata > Actinopteri > Perciformes > Nototheniidae > Dissostichus > Dissostichus eleginoides. Next base: position 33,955,859 of record CM062264.1, on the reverse strand, counting down.
AATTCTTACAACTAGGTAGCCCTGACCTAAATCAGTTAAAACAAAGGAAATCATTCATACTAAAGCAAGTTATCCAAATAAAAACAATGATACCTTGCAAGATAAAAAGACAGATGCTTTTCCACTTTTTCTATTGAGCTCATTTCTGAATAGACTAGCTTTTGGGCACAATGCCAGCAGCTGTCATATTCCTTTAACTGCCCTTTATTGCTCTTTCCTCTGATGCTCTCACACTGCCGTTTTCTTCCTGTGTTCAGATGGGTGACACGGGGAGATGTCGTGAAAATAGTTCTCCCAGCATGAGCGAGTGAGTCACAGTTGTTCTTCTTTATTCGCTCCTCTCAAAAGACACGTCTCAAAGCTTCCTTATCTAATTCCCAGCTGATTCTCTCTACACTACATTACGCTACATATGAGGCAGCAGCAAATAGTCTGGGAGGATAGAAATAGCAAATCCCCTTTGAAGAATAAACATTGATGTCAGGTGAAAATCTTGTTACTCCATTTTCGGTTATTTTCATGTTTTCACAGAGGGTGAAGGATTACATGGTCTTCTTTGAGTTGATACAATTACTACGGGACCCTTTTTCATCGACGTTACATAATTTAAAAGCTGCATGGTCATCAATCAAAAACTGCTTTGCCTAATTTGTATTAAAGTTGGCAGTTTTCTTGCATAAAAAGTCCAAAACGGGAGATTTTGCCAAGATGTTTGCACGTATAAAACGGGACATCATGCAGATTGTGTCAGCTGTGTAACTGACAGTGACAGAATCAGCTGATACACTGCACCCAACCTCCTCCCCTGAACCACTTATATGTGTTAATGGACTAGACTAAGTTCAGGACAAATAATCAATCGCTGTCCAATGTCTATCTGTCCCTAAGCTATGACTTGTGCCTCCCTGTCCCACCCTCCTCCGACAGCGTTCAGCCCCAACCATCGACCCTGCAAGGCAGCGTGGGAAACACACACACACACACACACACACACACACACACACACACACACACACACACACACACACACACACACACAAACGCTCAAAGCTTTCCCTCATATCCGTCCATTCGATAGCACAGTGGAAAAACATCCACTTCCACTCAGGTACCCCATAGCGTGTCTGTCTACTGGTCTTCCCTGTGGCTAAAAGTCCAACTACATCATTCACCTGTGACTCGGAGACACACTTCAAACTGTTCTCCAACTCCATGCTTTAATAATGTCATATTGTGAAGAAAATATTGACTTTTTTCCAGATGTGCTGAGGCAAAGCAATCTGTTTGCTTTTGAGCAGCGCGAGGCTATCAGGTACAGGAAAACCAAGGTTTTAACGCCTGAGTGCCAGAGTGTGCAGACAATCTGTATTTTAGAGGTGGAACAGTTCAATGTCTTGATTTTCTGTTATGAGTCCCAGGCTTGAGAAGCAAAGCCATTGTCAGTGTTTCCCAGCCTTACAGTTAGATGTTCTCTCCTCATGTTGAAAATGTGTACAGATTTGGGAAAAATACTGCTCAATTCATTAGCAAGGCCAGATCCATCTGTGATGAAGACCATGACAAACTCACAGGTATCCAAATGAAAGCTTTGATCAATTATTGATTTCACTTATATCTTCTAATTCAAGAGTAGTTATGTAATTAAAAGCTTGCTGACTTCTACATTTTAACATGACCAGTAATCCAGATCATAAATGGACATACTATAGTTGTGTATTTTTCCTGGAAATTTGCTTTATTGTCAAATGTTATCTTTTTGTGCTGGAATAATCTTGACATAAATACAATTTCTACATTTGGCCAGTTATCAAAACAACATCAACAGTGTTAAAAGCAGTGGCAGATAGGATTTCCTTGTATGGAAGATGTTGTAATTGAATGATAATGAAGGGTAGATATTGATGAGTAAAGTGATGCACATTTCTGCTTTGAGCAAGTTGTTTTGATCAAAAATTATATTTCATTAATTATATATATATTTATTCATAATATAAATGAAAAAAGGTAGAATTATTTAAATATCCAAGTACTCCAAAGGTTCTTTAGTAAGTATTCACAGCTTCAACAAAAAGCATACATTATATAAAAGGGATAATAACAGCAAATTCACTTTAAGATATATTTAATAAAATAGGAAAAAGAGGGGTTTATAATTCATTTTTACTTGAGTGGTTAATGTGTGCTCTTGTTGTGTGCATATCTGTGAATGGGCAAACGTGCAGCAGCGTGTCATGTCATGTCGCTATACCTTATTACAGGGACTGTAATGAGGGGGGAGCGTGGTCACTGTGCACCTCTGTGCGTGAGTCCATGGAAGCCTGTGAGGGTCAAGGGATTACAAACATGTCTTGTCAAATTAGGCTGCTGTGGCTGAGTGCTGTGACTGAGTTAGGGACTCAGCTGTCTGAGTGGAACCGGGGTCTTTCCTGGTGATGAGCTTCAAACAAACATGTAGTAGCATATCACTGCTCCTGTCCTCTGGGAGTTCACTGATACCTCCCTCCACCGTTCAGTTTTTCCGACCACTGTGAGGCTCTTTGACAGCGCTACCAGATTCTAAATCAATATATGATGGATTTATTCCCATTTTAGTTTTCAGCAAAAAGTTAAACATAGATTTGCTCATAGTATGTTATATCAATTCACAGATACCTGCAGCAATACCATCAAAACTGAAGTCTAAATCTTTCAATAATTTGTTGTGACAAAACCAAACCAATGGTTTTCAGAGTCTTCCTTGAACCTTCATTTCCCTCAGAGTTACAGCAGCGGTACAGCACTTAATGGAGTAAAGAGTGGAAGTGGAAGCCGATCTCCGTGTCTGTCAAAGGCATTAAACCAATTACCTTTTTTTAGTTGGGGAACAGTCTTTCAAGCCTTGGGGCACAAAGCCTTGAGTGCACCCATGATAGCTACAGTACTTCATTATAGCAAGTGTACATTCAATATCTCAAACTCAGCACTGGCCTGCAATGAGGAATAATGTTTATGTTGATCACATAGCAGCTACAGTGGAAGAAGTAATGCACAAATTAAAATTAAGAGGCATATTTCCCTTTCCACAAGTTTTTCTGTGTATTGTATGACCTGCAAAGTCTAGTTTTGGGGGGTAATATTGTTTTTGAATGCTACACAATGTAACAAACAAGCTGTTGTTAATGGAAGTCATAATTTTTGTGTGAAAAAGGCAAACATCCTTTTGATAATTGTCTTGCATCAGACTGTATCCCTCACTCATTCTCACAAACACTCACATTAACAGTTACTCACAGTTGGGAAGAAAACATCTTGCTTTAGACACATATTAGCGTCATGATCTTGGAAGACAAAGTGAGCTTCTTAGGACATGGTCAAGGACTCTGCAGAAAGACAGTCGCTCACATACTGTTCTTAATATTTAGATAGAGGGCAGCTCGTTGAACCCCTCTCGCTCCTGCTTCAAAAAACTGAATTATTATAATTACGATAAAATGGTATGAAACAAGGATTGACGGGCCAAAAGGAGGTGAATTATTATCCAACAGGAAAAAGTATTTTTGGGTTTTCTAAAAATCTCTTTTTCATCCCTCATTATGTTTTGAAACGTTTATACAGAGGATAAATAAGTACAATCTAATAGATACATTTAAGGATCAACAATATGTGATCCTGTATGAGATGGTAGAAGAGTCTGTCTCGAAGCATGTCGTCTTAGCTAAAAATGTTGATCTTTTTTTTTGAAACACACAAAAAGCATTTATACATGCAGGTATTAGTGCATAGGTTCCTGCAGAAAAAACAGAGTATTATTGAGTAGTCCATTTAATTGTCTCCCTTAACATCAACCGGATGAATTTGGCATAGTTATATCAATAAACAAAATGACTTTCCTTTAAATTGAGATCTTTTTCACACCCTCCTAGTCCCTTGATTAACTTATCATTCAAATATATCTCTATCTATATACAGTATGTAAGAATACAAAATAGGACACAAATCATAAAATAAATATATTATATTCTATAGCTCCAAGTTACCCGGTAAAGTGTCTTTTAAATCGCAGTAATTTGTTAAGAACTTGTCAAAATGAAAGGATGGAACACAGTGAAGTCTTGAAGACCGAAAGAAAAAAGTGCCACACATGGAGATAGTTTGTGTGCGTTTCAGTTTGGAGGAGCACAGGAGGGTGTGATCAATCCTCACAAATTGGACGGGAGTTTAGAGCGGACAGTTTGAGGTTCTAGGTCTGATGAGTAGGCAGCAGAGGCCCTCCGTAGAGGCAAGGCCGGGGACGCCCCAGGGGACAGAGTCTGGTGAGGGTGCCCCGGAGACATCTGGATTGGAGGAGTCATGCGCCCTGGCACTGAGCTACGGGGTTTGGGCACAAGAGTTGGTGAGGAAAAGGGTGAGGGGTAATATCCAGGCTCCACAGAAGTGGGAAGAGTAACATGGCCTAGGGCCTGGGCCACTTCCTGGGGCAGAGACGGGTGCGAACTGTATAAAAGCTTGAGGTCCTCGGAAAAACGTCCCATCGGAGAATCTCTCCCCGTTGCATGAGGCTGGCTTAGAGGCTGTGAAGGGAGGGAAGATTGAGGCATGAGTAGAGAACTGTGGGATCCTGTGGCACTTGAGGGGTCGCTGTAGTGGAAAGTTCTGCCAGCCACTGGGCTTTGAATAGTAGGGCTAGGCGCCACAGGGGTAAGGCAGGGGGAGGCGTTGGCTGAACCATACTGGCAAAGGGAGGCCAGTGCAGACCTCTCAAGGGACAACTGGTGCGGACGTAGGCCAGAATGGAGGCCTGCCAAGCTAAAATGGCCATGGGAAGATGGGGGGCCCTCGACAGACTGCTGGGTGTACTGTCCTCTGCTTAAGGATGGGGAGCCATGTGGGGGGGAATGGAAGATATTTAAGCCAGGGGTAGTCCTACCTCCCCCTGCAAACTGCTGCAAAGGAGCCACCTGAGGAGGCTTGGGAGGGGGCTGGCTTTGGAGTGGCTGACCAGGCATTGGGCTGGACGAGCCGGTAGATATAGGACTCTGACAACGAGAGGAACCATGAAGTCCAGCTGTTATTCCAGCAGAAGTCCCTCCTATGGGACAAGATGTAGACCCGCCTATATAGCTCCCAAATGCCCCTCCTGCTGTTTGGCCAATATGTCCTATCATCCCTAACCCGGGTCCACTTAAAACCCCTCCTATATGGCTACTTGTGGCTCCTCCAGAAGACCTTCCCAATGTCCCTACAGGATTCCCAATTGAATCACTTGAAACCACTGCAAGTCCACCCCCAGTATCCCTTACTGTGGATGCCCAAGAAATTGCTCCCATTGATTCACCAGAAGCTCTTCGCAGGGAACCTCCAGTGGTTGCTACTTCCAGTGATTCCCCAGAAAACCCTCCTACTGATCCCCCAGAAGCTCTTACGAGTGATCTCCTTCTATCTCCTATTGTCCCTGCTGACTTGCCACAAGCAGCACCCACTGATCCTTGAGGTATCCCTCCAAATGATTCCCCTGAGATCTCTACTACAAATCTGCCAGTAGTTCTCCGCAACCCAAAGTGAGCCCCTGGGAGTGGCCCTGTTGTAAAGTCCTCTCCAGCCCAAGCAGTGTCTCCTCCTGTTGCTCCTTCTACAGAACCGCCAACAGCTCCACCTGAAGACCACCCTGTCGCTCCAGCACAGGGTCCAACTGCTCCTCCACTTATTCCTGACCCTGTGCTTCCACCTGTAGATCCTTGGCGGAAGAGGTTTGAGAGTGGTGGGGTGTTGGAGCGAAACGGCTGTTGATGCTGTGGCTGTGGGTGTAGCTGGGCCATACTAGATGAAGGTGAACCAGAGGACAAGTTTGATCCAAATGGGAAGGCAGACGCCCCTCCTCTACTGGACCCAGAGCCAGTAACAATAGGTCCATGCTGGTCTCCGCTACCTGAGGCCTGTTGGCTAGAGCCAGTTGCCCCTGTACCTGACATCGGGTGCATGGCCCGAAAAGAGGCCAGCAATGGCATGTCCGACCCAGAGTGCAGTTTAGAGGGTGTGCTACAAGGAGAGTCCCCAGCAGACCCAGGTGCTGTGGATGGAGGAACAAAAGTTGGAAACTTCTTAAACCGGGTTGGAGGATCCTTTAAGGACCCCAGAAGAGAAACCGGAGGCCTGAAAAAAGTTTGTGGGAGGTTGGGATGGTGAGTAAGGGCAATGGCTACTGAGGTGGTGGCGGCTGCTGCCTGGAGAGGGGCCTGGATGAGGGGGGCCCAGATGACAGGGGTTGGTGAAGGAGGCTGGGGTGGGACGTTCTGGAAGAAGTGGGCACAGTGGGCCATGTCCCTGTCATGCTGCACTATCTGCTGGATGATCTCAGTCTCCTGGTAGTTGAGTTCACCAGAATTGAGGTCGTGTTGCACCTTGTGCTGCAGGATGGAGTTTTTCTTGCCTGTAAAAGCAAACACAAAATGTTTTATTTGAAACCAAGTTGACGTTTGGGTGTACTAGAGTAACAACTCTATTTTCCAACAATCTTTCACAATAGAAGAATCTAGAAAAATGAAAAGCCATGAAGTATAAATAAAAAAATTACCTGAAAATCACAAGTTGGAAAAAGGAAGAATGATAGACAAATTATAAGAGATAAGAGAAAATTAAAACTACCCGGAGACAGAATCTCAGAATGACAGCAGAGGGTGTAGGCATTGAATGTTTGACTAGTTATTGCTAGGACTCTTTAGGTAACATGAAAGACGCAGGTTCAACCGGTAATAGAGTGTGAACTTCACTGTGATAATGGCTCAACAAATATATCTTATTTATTTCCTGATATTGGAAGGTAATATCAACGGGGCGCATCTTAAGAATCAGGGATACATTTGAAATCTATTTTTCTGAAAAAGCTGTCGTGGGATTAGCATACCTCATAACACCTTAGGTACTCGTATTCTCAGAAGTCCTTGTGAGCTGAGCACAAGGTCAAACAGACAAGAGATGCGTCACTACGACAGGCAACTAACTGCTGACCCAAACTCCTAGAGAAATGTGTGCAATTCTGACCGCAAAAGTCCATTAGTCATTTTTGAATGGTCGCACAAGCGTTGACAGGGTTAATTCACATGACTGCAATTTTCAATTTGGTGCTAACAAAAGGCTCTGAAAACCGAGGATACTGTAAATGCAATTAGGCCCGGATCAATCTCTCCATTTTCTGATATCACTGGTGGAAGATTAGTGGAGATGTTGCATGGAGGTATTGTATCTCCTTTCAGCTTGACCCTGGCACTACCTAACCTTTATCATCTGCACACCTCCAATCAGATTGTGCAAAGTCCATCAAGACTGTAATTAATTTGTGGATCATTGCTGTGTGGGTTACTTAATTATGGAAGAAGGGTACATAAGCATCAAGGCCAGGAGAAAGGACGTTTGCGGAGACCATCCCACAGAAACATCACTATCAGCCCACCACATCTCTCAAAAGCGGCCATTTTCTACAAAGAGACCCCCTAAAGCAGTTTCTCTATCTTCCATTCTAAACATAGCTGAGGATAAAACAGAGCATGCTGCGAGGGCTGAGTGATGATACAGGCGTGCCTTTCGTTGTGAATTTTTCATCTACTCGGGCTGAGCCTGGGAACAGCAATGGATATGGAAAGAATATCAATTGTATGCGTGAGAGAAGTCATGCAGGGATTTCAAAACCAGAGCTCTATCTGCATGTTTATATGCAGATGACTTTGAAAGTAATTTCAGTCGTGAGTATCAGTGTTGACAGTTTTTACAGCCCTAAAGTTTCGGCTGTAAATTGAAATCTTTGTCTTGTTCATATCAGTGTCAGTGAGTTAATGAAATTAGAAAATAAAACAGAGATACATCACGCCTGCTAACATAGGGAAGACCACTCATTGATATGCTGAATGGCTTAAAGAGGATTCATTGAAAGCTTTAATTGCAAATATAAAATATTTTACATAGGAAGGGATACTCAAGGTTGCTAATTTCTGACACATACTGAGGCTTTTTATTTAAAAAAATACGATTTGTAGCCTCTTTTGTAAAGTTAAAACAAATATTCAAGACTTCCCTCTGAAGTTGTCGTTTAGATTTAATTTTCTTACCAATACGGTCCAGCCTGTCCACGGCAACCGTCTCAAAGGCCCTTCTCATCATGGGATACTCCTCCAGCACCTCGTTGAAGTTGTCCACAGACAGCGAGTACAGGCGACAGTAGGTGTCCGCTCGGACACTGGCTGTCCTTCTGCCCAGCGTCAGCAAACAAATCTCTGCAATAAATAAACAGCAAACAAAGATTGTAATTTAGTGAAGTTAAACCCAGAGGCTGACCTGTTTTTATGCTGATACTTTATGCTGAGGGACAAAGTAAAACATGAACTCAAGAGTTGGCTTGTTTGAACTGCTGAAACAATTTCATAACATTCATCTGCTACTTAGTAATATGATATCTATCTATTATCTAATATATCATTCCAATAACCTGTATACAGACTCGTATTGCACTATTCCACTTTTTTTTGTATCACCTTATTTAGAACTATTTTTCTTTTTGTATTACTTTTAATATAATATACTTTAATATTGCTTTAACATTGTCTGCTTATCTGTACTATTGTGTTGCATAGTTGGAGAAGCCTGTGACCTAAGATTTTCAACGACATAATTACTCTGTAGCTATGTTAGTTTGACAATAAAGAACCTTGAACCTTGTTTACATTGTTAAGCATTATAACTTTTCTGTAATCCATTGATGAGACACTTGATATTATTTTCAGAGCTTAGAGGTCTGCCAGCCCTCATCTGCCATGCCCACTCAGGAAAATAATGCTCCATTAAACAAGCTGCACTGCCGTAGAGCTCTGGCACAGAGACAGTGTGTGTCTGTGCAAGTGTGTGTGTACTGAATGCAGATATCCCAAGTACATGCATTCAAGTTGGTGGTGTCAATGTGTGTGTGTGTGTGTGTGTGTGTGTGTGTGTGGTGTGTGTGGGTGTGTGTGTGGTGGGTGTGTGTGTGTGTGTGTGTGTACTGTATGCAGATATCCCATGTACATGCATTCAAGTTGGTGGCGTCGATGTTGGTGCCAGTGTTTGCGTGTGTGCAACATGTACACAAATTAATGCATGCCAGTGTTTCATTCATAAGTGCAAGGCAGTATGGGATAATACGGTGAACATTAAGTCTATCTCCTTTAAACGTTATATACAAAATGTTTTATATATTTATATAAATGTGTGTGTGTATTTATATGGAAAAAGGGGTTTGTTGAATTTGACTTACATATATGTGCCATGCGTATGTACACACATTCCCTAATGTCTATTCTCTTTAGCTTTCATCCCATCTTCTACCCTCCCTTCCTGTGTTTACTGTCACACTCCCTCTTTCTGAGAAAAACCCATTTCCAGGTCATCTACGCACACACATGCTTTCAATTCCCTCGCAGAATGCATTTTGCTCCTCGCCCCCTTGAAGCCTACATCAAATCAAATTTGTAAAGAATTTTTCATCCAATTTATCTCCAGAAATCTCATGCGTAGTTTGACTCTCTGAACATAAAACTCCATTGTCCCATTTCCCCTTTTGCAGAAAAAATGCTAGTGTTTTGGGTTTGTATTTACATGTCCCTGACCTGCAGCCACAGCAAGAGGCTCCTCGCACAGTATGGGGCAATGTCGGCTTTAATCTAAAACATGACTAACCCAATTTTTGGGGGGGAAATGTTTTTATATGTGGGCATGATGACATTGAGCTGTGTGTGGGTGCGTGATAAAACATGATGCTGTCACTGAGCCTGGGTGTGTTGGGGGCTAATAGCAATCAGGACCAATCAGGACAGCTCCTCTCTAAGCAGTGCTCTTATCAAGACATTAACAAAACCTACACATTAATGTGGACTGCTATAAACACCGCTGTTATTTTCTGATGATACATTCATACTCAACCTATATGCATGATATTCATAAAGAAGGCAAAGGTTATGGAAACATCGTAGTCTTGGTTAAATATAATACAACTTGACAATGACCTAATACATGACGTAGGACATGATTTTGTTCCAAAACATCATGTTTTTCATCAGTCATAGCTTAACATCTTACACAACAGTTTGTGTAACAGCCTGCTAATGTTTGTGCAAGATTTATCCATGTAGTCTTTTGCAGTTTGACAAAGCACAGCAGTCGCGTTAGGAACTGCAGATGAAAACTTTCTATAAAGGATATCTGTATCAGGCAGCTGCATAAGGAGATAATTAACTGAAAGGGAAAGCCTTTCAGTTAATTAGCCACAGCATGCTAGCTGTTGTCGGTGACAGATGCTGTTAAGCACTAGATATTTAAGTGTCACCCCTTAACCCAGCATCTCTGAAAGATTCTGCAAATCTGTGAAAAGTGTACAGGTAGGAGAAAGATAAAAGTAAGACATGGGGAAAAGTGTGATCTTTAATGGAAGCCAGCTGCAGTGCACGGTTCACCTACTGTGAGAGGGTGGATTGCACAAAATGCTGTCGATGTTGACTCTAAAATTGCACTGTGCTGCTCGATTGCCATTGACACTCCCCCTACTGCACTTCTCCTCCCACTGGCAAGGGAGTAGGGAGGGACCATAAAATGCTACATAGAAGGAAAAAACCCGCTGCGCCATGAAATGCCACCTCTACGCTCACACATGGACCTCATGTAGTGACATGTATGGGAATAAAGACAGAAATTGAACCTCGTGTTAAAGTAGTGTGAAAGAGCGAAATGTTAGAACGTATCCTCTGTGAACAAAAATATAAACACCTGTACTACACTGAAGACAAATGGCTTTATCACATGAGAGATGTTCTCGCAGTCCTCTGATATATATAAATAGTGCAGACAAGTGTCACAAAGGGAATATTTGTATTGTACGGCTGTTGTTTATTTCCATACACTGATAAAAAATACTCCTGCTTGATCTACTTACAAACCTTATGCACCAGAACATTTTGTGTAGATCATCTTTCTAAAAACTTCCCAATTTCTTCTACACATTTTGCATATTTTCCCCGACAAGATGAAGATCAAGCAGCACTCTTTCATCAGTGAATGAAAATAAAACAACAAACCTGGATAAAGGCGTCTAACAAATGACATGCAATCTAATGTAATGTAATACAACAAAGAAATCCCTGATATGACTTGCATTTTGAGTGTAGTGTAAACGTCTATGTACTGCAAAAGCACCTCTCAATAAAAAACACCATTACCAGTGATATCAAAAATTACATTAGAGCTGAGTAAACACAAATCAGTGTCAACACTATATGGTTCACTTATAGTACATATAATTCACTACACATAGCTTGTAATGGATTACATTCCATTGTACAGGACATTTTTCTATTCACTGACTCAAAAGTGGTTATGAGTGTATGTGATGGTTTGAAAAATGATCTAGGGCAGCCACTAAAGGAAAATGCATGAATTGACTTGACAGAGAATGAGCAATATGTACTCTTAAGGAAGCAGAAAAACATATGCAGTGTGTTAATGTTTGCGTGTATGCATTTTAGAGAGAGCAGGGGTGAATGCACAATGTACTGTACATATAAGTTATGTGCAATGGGTTAGAGTGTGTATAATGTGACAGAGAGAGCATGGGTGAATGGGCAATGGCCAAGAGAGCTGTGTGAATGGAAAAGAGCAAAAAATACCATGCTCTGCAGTGTGTGTGCATGTGTGTGTGTGTGTGTGTGTGTGTGTGTGTGTGTGTGTGTGTGTGTGTGTGTGTGTGTGTGTGTACTGTAAGTGAGTGTAAGTGGGGCAGCCTTGGATGGAGCAGTGCTGGGGGTCCATTTCCCCCAGCACTGCTCTGATAATCCCCTCTGGAGAGGAGCATCGCAGCTCTGTATTAAATCCTCTTGTCCTGTGGCTTTCTGGATGAAGCCCACACTGCCAAGATGAGGCTGTGAGCCCTCTGGCCTCCTCTAACTGTCTAACAGAAAGCAAGAGAAGCCGGGACACTTAGCCGTGCCATCAGAAACAAAAGTGAGGAGAGATAAATCCACGGCAGGGCCCGCGTCTGGAGCAGTAGATTAGGAGCTATGTTAAAAAAAGAAACATAAAAAAACAACCTAGATATTTAACTCCTTATCCACGAAAAAGAGTGCTTTGTTCCTCTGATGCTGGTGTTTTGAGGTTTCCTAGAGAAACTGCTTTTAGCTACTACTCCGAGAATCCTGCCAGACTACATTAGATATGCCAGCTCTGTTGACACGTTTAAAATAGACCTTTTTAAAGTCTTTTTTTAACCGTCATTTTTACTTCTTTAATTTTCTGCCTTTTTATGATATATTTTATTCTTTTTTAGTATTATTCATAAGAATAAACACAATGTTGCAGGAAATGCATTACAGATCCGGCATACTATGTTTCTACACCCACACAGTTGATTTCAGCTCTTCATTTATCTCCGTTTTTATTCTCTCAAGAACATTCCTTTATTGTAATGGTATAAAACCATAAAAACATTTTTTTTTTTATTGAATCTAAAAGTCATCTGGTACAACAAATACATAACCTATTGTTTTTTTCTTCACCCCCAATGGAATATAATATTTTTATGACAGTTGGGTTGACATAGCCTCAAGGTCAGCCAATACTGCACAGTTCAATTCTAGACAGCTTTTGCAGATGGTTTTTGAGTTACATTCAATTTATTTATGAAAGCTTTACTCCTACAGCTTGCTCACATCTCCTGTGACTCATAGCAATTCTTCCCAAATCTTGCACGAAATCATACCGAAGGACAGGCTTAGTTGGTGTCGCTCTGCCTGTATTGTGTAAGGGGCGTTTGTATTTTTTCGAAGACTGCCGTTTTTAGAATAACACATTTTTGTGTGGATCTCAACAACAATATGATGATTCATAGTCTGCCTGAAATTGTGGGCTTATGCAGCTCAAATTTGAAAATATAACACAGACACAAGAAAACTGAGAATTCAATCTCATTTTTCTATTCTAAAGGAGAACTATGGAGGACAATCATGAGTAAAAAAGTACAGACAAAATATGCTATTCTGAACTTTAAAGGTCTCCATGAAAAGTTTTCCGTCCTCCCCATGGTGTCCTCGTCTGCTTTGACTTCATCCGGCCTAGTTATGATTGTTCCCAAAACTGTGACTGGCTGATTAGCGCTGATGCTAACATTAATACACACACACATATGGGGCGAAGCCTGCGAGCTAGTTCAGGCAGTCAACTCGAGCACCAATGATACATTATCACATGACGCGTCTCTCTTACAACCAACCAAACACAATCTCCTAAACTTGCCGCTCTATTTAAGCTGCCAGATCTGCCTGCCTCTGTCTCGCTAATGCTGCTGGTCTGTCACATTGCTGATGCGTTCACTTGCTGCTGCTTGCCTGCCCCACCACCACCCCAGCTTCCACCTGTAGGCTTGAGGGATAGTTACAGTATCTAATCATCACTCAATGTTCTATGTTAATATGTGGAGTGATGAGGCCCGAGCCTAGACGCCAAACTCAAACTATATGCTGCTTCTAATAAACATATAAAGAAACACGTGAGTTGTCTGACTGAAATGTCTTAGTTTCCAGAAAAACTACATCTGTGCACTAAAGGGAAGTTACTCTGCCACAATCATCATGATTTCTACACTTAAGTGACAATGCATTCATCAAAATTAAATGACAGTAATTAAAATTGGATGCCGCTCAGGGAAAGGAGGGATATGACGTCAAGTGCTGCGACCTCAGTGCGAGGATCACACAAGACTGGTCTTTTGTTGGATGTTGCAGCCCACATGTCCTGGGCTCTTACTGAAAAGATGTTTCCCTCGAGTCACTGCAACGGCTCTCAAAAGTGGAGAGCAGAATGTGTGCTATGCAAGATGTCTGGGTGTGTGAGAGTGTGTGGGAGAGAAAGCAAGAAAGGAATGAAACCCCTCGTGTGCAGTACTGTCTTTACATTATAAATACCATATGCCCAAAGTGTAACCGTCTACATATAGAGGGTCATGAACTCTGGTCTCTATGTGTTTTAATCAACTTCTGCTTGGCCGAATATTCAATGAGAGCAAATTGCAGGAAAAAAAAAAAACTATTCATGAGGTACATCTCATGCAAAATGTATGTTTCTTTATGTTCTTAATAGCATGTCCTGTATTGTAAGCCTGCCCTGTGTTATGGGAGAAACTTAAAGTTAAAATGTAGTTATGAATAGTAATTCTGCTCAAGGTACAACTGAAAACAGCAATCCATGACTTGGTTTCCAACAAGAGCTTGTCACTCTGAAAATAATATATGTTGAACAAATAAAAAGTATGATGAAGACACAGCTACATTACTGTATTATAACAACCGTAAAGGCTACAGTTTGGCAATATTATTTTGATGAAAATCACTGATATTGAACCAAACCCAGATCATAATCACGGATCTTTAGCACAGAAGGGAGTGTTTTTCATACTGCATTTTAAGTGTTTCTAGAGCCACTTTAAAGTGTGCGTGTGAATGAAGATACTCCTTTGCATGAATCTGAGGGAATGCAAATGTTGGCCTTTAAATGTGCTTTTTAAATAGGTCTCGGTGTGCATGTATCTGCATGTGATTCTGTGTGTGCATACCTATCTTCCTCTTTGCTCCTAAGTGTGCATGGATGGGAATTAATGAGTATGAGCAGGACTGCAGTGATGTCTGTGATAAAGTATGTCCTGCAGCCTGCTCTGGCAAAGCTCACCTGGAATCTGAGTCCCGCTGTCAGCTCCCATCTCGCTCTCTGGCGCGGCCCCCAGCCCACGGAGGGGACACTCTCTAACCTTTCAAACATTCGCAGTGGGTTGCCTGATTCCCCGTGACATGCCATGCTCGCTCCCTCACAGTATTAGCATAGCTGCGCAACACCTTATGTTTGGCTAGCATGCAAAGGTAAAGGATTATTTTTTTTCTTTCTGCACTGTGGCTGTTGGGTAAATGTGAGAGCAGATGGTCAGGAGGGACAAATGTTTAGGGTTAGGATATCGTCTTGGGATAGGAAGCACATGCGCAAAATTGGCCTAGGTGATTTGAAACATCCATTCTAGCTAATGCTAAGGTCCCGTCACATTTCATTGTCTCTTTTCCCCTCCCTTAACTGAGGCTGATTATATAAGTGAGGCAGCAAAGACACAATAAAACAGGCTTCAAGGACTAGAAGGTGTTTATCTTCTGTATATACAAAGATGCAAATCAGGAAATCAACTCTTTTGTTGTTCAATAATCGTGAAGTAACAAAGGCATATTGTACTTTTCAAGACATTACCAACAAATATCCTTAATTGACGCAGAAAAAAAAGTTTTACTTTGAGTATTGCTTTGAACACTAAATTATAACTTTAATTAACCTCCTGCATTTCATTGTATTCTAGTTCTTCTTTTGCCAATCCTAATAGCACCACTTACACTTGTCATATTAAATGATCAAGCTACATTTAGCTACATTTGATTGATTTTGCTAACTTATTACTTAACTTATGAGGCAATATACCTCTCCTCTAGTGAGTGGCCCAGGCAGTCGTATATTTTTCTGTATGTGAACCTCAGTGAAAAAAAAGTGATAATAACCCCTCTTCTAGATGGACGCTATTAGAAGCTTTTACTGTTAGTATGCTTGGAAAAGACAACCTTTAATATCCTCCCACGTTGTACTTCTTATTCTTCAAACTGCACCACACATACTTGTTTGTCTTTATATAAAGTGTATTTTGTGGCATCACTTTATAATCCGATCTAGGCGCCTTCATTGCACCCTGTTTGGTCGAGGCAGCCCAACCATGTCTCACAATGGAGTGTGTCCTATCACATCATACATCATAGGAGAACACTGCATCATCCTGTCATTATGTTATAAAAGACCACTCCATACATCTTCATATCCCCCATTCTGTCACTCGTCAGCGGCCACAGTGCCTCGATCTTCAGCTGATGCTGCTTCAGTACAAGAGGAGCAGAGGTGTTAACTGGGTTAAGGACCAGGAGGATTACCTGGTCCTTTGCTGCTGCCAGCCTCTCTCACTGACTCACTCAGTCAGGGTGGCCATTTGACAGCTCTATAGCACAGCCATGTCTGAGCTCTAAGAGGGAGGAAAATGGAAAAAAAGGGGAAATAAGATGGAGGGAGTTTTACTTCCCTGACCCTGGACTTGAGGAGATGACGGATAAAAAGAGCACCATTCAAAAAGATGACACGGAAGATTGCAGTCAACTTATCTCCCCTTATAACTTGGTACTCCCACTCTCTGACTCTGTATTACTTTCCTCCTTAACCCGCACTCACAGAGCCGCTTCAAGTCACTCACTCAGAAGCAAAGTGAGTCATCTTAGGGGGGCATCTAAGGCTGTATTTGATAAGCACCCCTGACTGGCAAGTGGGGCCACCACGAGGTCACTGAGCTCTGCCCCATACAAGAAAAAGGCACAGTCTGCCCTGGCATCACATCAAGTTCTGCAGGCAACAAAGGATGAACTCTAACAACACAATAACCTGCTTTGTCTGGGCACTGAGAGGGCAGCGGAGATGCTGTTCAGATAAGTGTTTCAATACTGAATTATAAGGAGAGAAAGAGGGAAGTGGAGGCGAGGGGTGGAGGGTGCATGTTTTCTTTCCGAGCCCAGAGCAGCATCCAGAGAGCGGGTTTGGCAGGGATCCATGTGTCCCTTGGCGTTAGTACCGCAGTCACATTACATTTCCCCTCTCCACTAGATCACTGTGTGCCCAGCCGACGCTCCCATCCAGGACATGTCGTGTCCACTTTAGACTTTAGGCTCTCTGGCTCGAGCCAATCCAACAGCTAACAAACTGGAGCGGACTGTGGAGTATATAATTGTGTAAATAATTCAGGTAGTCTATGAATGAAATGAGTTAGGGTGCTTGAGTTTGATGAGCCTGCCATCTGCTGTACTGTAAACTGGAACCTGCTGAAGCTGAGTGTGTTTGACAAAAGAAAAGACAACAGAAAGGCTGCTGCGCTACTTTCACATGCTTACACATCCAGAAGCACAACGGAGAGTCAGAATATAGCCGTGCACGTGCAGCGGGCCCCCGTGTTCTGCACATGTTGTAAAAAACATTTCAGACTTCCTGTTTGTTGATACTGACAGCCACACTGAGATTCACATGTGCCACATACTCCCTGTGCTGATCCTGCACCAATTAATTTCATGAATGACTAACTCTTGTTTGGTAACAAACTCCCAGTGGCTCTAGGCTTACCTCACTAACCCCCACCCCACCAGAGGAGTGGCACAGCCAGGAATAGTCACAGGATAATGGAGTCAGAAGCGTTGTTCCTCGCAAAAAGGGGGAAATAATTACACATCCAAGGCTTAAGATTAAATTCAGCAAGCCAGTTTCTGATAAAAAACCAGAGCATTTGCAGAGTAAAATAACTCCTGTCTACTCAAGGAAGCAAAGAAAAAATCAAATCTGATGCATTTACTTAATGCACTTAGATTAGCTTCTTTTGTTGGCCAAATGTCTGAGCTGTCACACAAACTGTGTCATTTCCGTGGAGCTTGTGCTGGAAAGAAATGTATGAGCTCTCTTTAAGTCTCAATTCTGCCTTGCCAAGGAGGAAACATTTTGGACAACATGGCCCTGAAGAGAGCTGGGGCCATGTTGTCTAAAATGTTGATTAGGTTTGGCATGTGTAGAGATAGATTGCCTGCCATCTTTTCATTACTTCTCTGGAACCCCCCAGAGAGAGGGCATGGAGATGGACTTGAGCAGGCAAGGCGTAATTAAACTTCCACAGGCAGGTCATGTGCTGTTAAATGCTCTGCCACCATTTCTCATTACTTAACAGTGTAGTCCAAATGATACGCTGTCACTGGGTAAATTAATTGGCATTTGGTGAGGGCAGTATGCCAGCATTGTCTCCTACATGTGTCATAGACTCTGTGGGACCATGAGAGGGTCCGCATTATCTGACCCTGATTAAGAACATAAGAGGAGTTGAGTACATAACAACTCTGGGTTATTCCACAAGTCTTAAGAATTCATATAGCATGTCATTTCACAGCTGTCGGACCCGTTTGACCTTTGAATGCATATTTCTTAATTTGCACTGCAGCAAGTACTTTTTTCTTAATTTGCGTTTGCCCTACATTTAAGAGACAGCTCATGATGTGAATTAAGAGAAAAGTCTTGCATAAACCATGAAGCAGAATTTTAAGTGAGCAGACAAACACTGCACAAAATACCACTTCATGCTCTCGTCGAGCTAATATCAAAGCCAGAACAGCATTACCCAAACGCTAGGTACCAAAGGACAGCACTATTAATATTAAAACAGAGCAGATTTAAGCCCCGCAGAAAGATGTGTGTGTATGTGACCTTTTGTGTTTCTGGTGCAGCGCCAGCTCGTCTTACCTCCAAAGTAGGAGCCATCTGACAGCTTGGTCTCTTTATTGCCTTTGGTTAGTACGCCGACGACCCCATGCTGTATGAAGTACATTTTTCTTCCGATGGTGCCCTCCCTGATGATATAATCCCCCGGCTGGAACACCTCGAACTTCAGCTTGGTTAACATGGAGGTGACAAAGTTGGGGTCGGCGTTGGCAAACAGAGGCATGCACGCCACCAGCTTTCGACAGTTAAAGTTGATGATTTCCTGCGTGAAAACACAGAGACAGCAGTTAGCGAGAACAGCAGAAAAAGGCATTGGCCTGTCACAATTTTCAGATGAAAGAGGATATTAAAACAGCAAGAAATGTCAGCTGTGTCGACATTTCTTAGTTTTTTTCTGAGCTCCTTTCAGTTTTACTCTGGTTTGGATTTGGACTCAAGAAAATAACAAAACTGAGTTGAACTGAGGGTAAAGTCAAGCAGTACACAAGCTTTTGAAGGCATCATATGTGTAAAAGCTTCTTAAGACAGGAAAAGTGATCCCACCTCTCGGAGCGGCTCGTTCAGCTCCCCCAGGATGCTCTCCTCGTCGAACATCTTTCCCTGGTACCGGTGCTCGTAGTAGTCGTGGATTCTCTGCCTCATATCGGCTGGCAGCTTGTGGAAGGACATGTACTGCTCCACTTGTTTGTACTGCAGGGACACAGAGACACACAACAATCAGGTTACTCAAAGGCCAATGTGCTGAAGCTCAGATACACAGCCACAGGGAACAGCTGGCACTGAGGTCACACACACAGGGAAATTGTGACGGATACATACAGGCCATGCAGCCTCTTGTAGGTTACGGCCAACAAGATAGCACTTTTCCAGTCTTATGTCTGGCCTCTCAGTCTGTCTTTCTCTCAGAAGACTGATATGAGGTAATAACTCAAAATGAGCAGGGTGGTTGTCAATTTTTATGTTTTCCAGTGCTTGGGATAAATAAAAGTTTAGCTTATCAAAATCATACAACATTTATTTATTGTATTTCAATACTTTTCATTCACATATAGTATCTAATAAGGTATAAATAACATAACTGGATGCAGTGTACTGTAGTGTCTTGAATGTATTTGAAGGCTAAAGTACTCCGTATGATCTGATAACAAATCAAATTCATGCATTTAAACCAATAACAGGAGATAAGACGAAGAACCTTAAGACAATACGCTAATGTTGTGTCTTTATGATAATGCATGTATGAAGTATTTCTGTGTGTGCTTGCAAATGATTGGTTAAGCATCATAGGTAACACCTAAACACTAAATAGACATTTTATTTTTGTTAACATACAAAGCATACTTATGTAGGAAATGCCTTATACACATATGTGCTGTAGTGAGCCATTCATTTGTTGCAATTAGTAACAAACAAAGCCTAGCGACTCCTCAAACACAGTGTGTTTAATGTGTGTTTAACAGTGAAAAAAGCATGTGGTTGCATCATCCGGTCTTTATGTTGCTTATTAGAATAAAAGTATTAAAATGTGTTGGATGGCCTTTCATTGATGCTATAGTATATGACGCAGAGATGCAGATCAAAGCCCACCGAGAGCACCTCGGGAATAATAACAGGTAGAATCCTTGACCCTTAGTAAAAGGGAAAAAAAGGAAGAAGAAAAAAGAAATTAAGCATTCATAGGGCGATGGTGGAGGTGCTCTTTGATCACGATTTCTATGCTGCCAACAGCCTTACCACTCAACGACATGGCTGACCTCAGATGTCTCCCTCTTTGTTATCCCACTCTACTACCATAGTCACCAATAATCTGGCAGCAGAGCATCAAAAGACCAATCTTCTGGAAATATAGAGAGGTAAATAAGGACAGCTGTTTCATGCAAGTCAAATGGTTTTTTGTGGAAAGCAGAAGAGCTGTCAGGCTTTCTGAAAATCAAGAGTTGGAAAGAAACGCATACGAATCCAGTGTTACAAAACATACAGGCAGGATAAACTACTGTATTATAAAACCACTTATTAATTATCAGATGCCAAAAATCCACTGACATCCTGCTGTGTTTCTTACTCTCTAAAATGCTCACGTCTGCAATGTTCTATTTGTTCTCTGCTCGTCTAAATTTGGATGGATTTGAGTTGTGTTTGACCAGAGCCTTTAGAGTCCCTCACAGACAAAGACAACAGTCTGGAGTCAGGCTGTGCATGCAGATGACTCAGCTCCCTCCACTGTGACCAGTTAGCTATAAACTGCTGCATGCCCTAGCTTGTAATCGTGATTTGTAATGCATCGTGTAATCATAAATGCTACAAGGTAAACATATACCGTACCTGAAAGTATAAGAGTATATTGTATGTGGATATGCAAACATGGGCTTCTACCAGAAATGCTGCATGATAAGTCAGATTAGTTGCATACAGTACATATTTCACCTCCAATAAATGGCTCATCTGATATTCATAAAATATATTTTCACCTTTTAGGAATGTCAATGGAAATATTTGGCAATTTATAAGGTTAAATATTTCATGATGCAAGGATAAGATGTGGAGAGAAGCTTTTACATATCCAGCCATGGATGAGTTTTGTCACGGGGGAAGGGTTTGAGTCTTTATCCCCACAATCCCTTTGGCATAAAATTGAGCATTTACTGATCTGATGATGAAATGGGATCCTCGCACAGAGAAGAAGTGTTGCACTTCTACTCCAAGAGACATGAAAAGCTATAGAAAAAACTGCGGATATCTCCAGCTGCAGTCCTATTGGCTACAGAGTCACAGCGATGATGGCTTGTCTGCGTGTGACGCCGGGGTGAAGATGGCAGGTGTAACCCACATTCTGCATCTTGTCTAATGTCTTTATGTCTCCTGCATTAGACATGCCGCAGCATGGCGCTCTGTTTCAAAGGCGTGGATTATCCTCCAGAATGTCTCTCAAACCTTTCTTTTTTTACATTCATAAAAAAACAAGCATTTATCCTCAGCTTTTCTACATGTTACACTTTGATTCCCCTAGCATGAAAGGGCATTAGTGAAGTGAACAAACGCACAACAATGTCTCATTGCTTTTATATTGTGATAAGTAGAACTGCACAGGAGCTCAGTGTCACTCAAAGGCATTTCATATTACTAATCACAGCTGAGCGTGAGAGGAGGAGCTGACAGGGACGTAAAGACGGCGACGACAGGGGGACGGCAATCTTCTGATGCTGTGATTGGGCTGATAACACCCCCTGTGATGGGAAATTATCTCATTGCTGCACAGCCGCAATCACGCTGCCACCAGGAAGATCCCTGCTCCCCTGCTCTACTTGGCTAAATCAAATCATTGCCAGCATTAAAGAGGTAATCATTCCACCATCAGCCTCCCTCGCTACAATCTGACAGCCATGGGGCTCAGACTGCAGGGGGGAATGTAGGAGCTGATGAGAGGCATAGGATTGATTCTTTCCATCATCCCTTTTTGCTTTGGTTTGACGTTTGGGGAAAAATGCTAAATCGCCAGAATTTAAGATTACCTCTGTGACATCTGTACGCTTACCATTAGCAACTTCTTAGCTTAGCACAGGGGGAAACACGAGGTAAATGTAGTCTGGTTTTGTCAAAATGGAACAAAATTGGCCTACAAGTACCTCAAAGCCCATGCAACAAAATATCCTGTTGCTATCTGCAAAGTATGGCATCCTCAAGGTGACAACCAGAAATAGTCACATAACTCATAAAAACACAACATGTCGTTCTTCTTCTTTGTTTTTGTACAGATTAAAACAAACTGGTCGGAAACAGGCTAGTTGTTTCCCGATGTTTAATTAACAACTAGGAGCAAGGTTTCAATCTTCTTATCTAAGACAGGAAATAAGTTTAGAATTTCCTTCAAGAAAGAGTTTCATCTAGCTGTTAAGGTTTTATCACTGCCATATCCAGATATTGATGATGATTTGAAAAACTAATATATGCATTTTCTGCCATAATGAAAAGCAATGACACAATGCATTCTGCGAAATAACATTGTTTGTTCTTTTAATGACAACCATTTCAGTAGAAAGTTCCATTATTAACTGTGTCTCTGTACATAATGCACTGTAAATAACTTAGTTTGACTTGCCGTCTTTTATATCCCAGCAGAGAGGTTTGAGTGTGAGCCTAATAGCTTCCAGCATTGGAAATATTACAGTAGTAGTAAACTCTGCCCCGAGCTAAACCGAATTGGATCTTCCCGCTTTTTCATTTCACAAATCCTTTCCCTCCCTTTCTCAGTTTCTGATCTGTCTTCACATGGCCATTCTTTGGTCGTTTTTTTTATCCGTACTTTTCTTTTTCTTTGTGTCTCTCTACGCTTTTATCATGGCTATTTATTTCCCCCCCTAGTTTCATCCTCTCTCATCCAGCTCTCCAAGCAGATGCACATTCTTCCCACATACAGTATGAATAATTCATTTCCCAACAGATATGTCAGCCACTAAATTATACTTTCTAAATATGTATTTTCCCCCCACTATTCACTGTCTGTCTACTACTCCATAACCTTGTGTTGTGTGGTCAAAAAGTCTGGGCCATACAATAAGGCATCCTGAATTCTGAAATGCTTGCACCCACAGATGTATGCATGAAAAATAGGCAAAAGAAACGTATCAAAAGCGCATTATAGAGACTGTTCACCTTCTTTACTTTCATGAGGGAAAGCTCAGTCTTGCACACGGGAATGTGCATGGGGAGCCGTTTATATAATGTAGTAACTAAGTATTCTGCCACTACGAGACAGGTGGTGTCCTAAAATGACAGCGACAACTTATTACATCTCCGCCAAATTGAGTTGTCATTCACTCAGCATGTAAGAACTGTCACTGTGAGCATAGCATTTAGCCTAAAGCACCTCTGCGCCTGAGTACAGCCTCACACAGCTGCTAGCATGCTGTAGACTCTTAATTTGTATTGCATATAGTCTGCAATAAATGCCTTTTCTCAGTATGGAATAAAACACTACACCAGGGATCTTCAATGTCCTTTGCACAGATGACACTTGTGAAATGTCAGGAAGCCAGGGGCCAGTAAACAAAGATCATTCATATTTATCAGATTACATAATAAACATTTAAAGAGCCATAACTTATCTTTCTTTGTTTGAAAACTCAAAGACCCAAGGACTGACACTTTGCCTTTATGCAAGATGAATCTACCCTTTAGGTGAAAATGCTTTAATTAATGTAAAAACACATTTATTTTGATAAGCTTTACTACTATTTCTGAATCATTTGTGTTTCCTTTGCGTAGCTCAGTGTCTGATCCCAATGCCCTCTGAAGTATAAAATGGTCAGCATGTCACATGGCACCCTATCATGGGCTGGATTTGGCGCATGCAGCTTAAGTTAAGTGTCACTCTCTAGTGACCTTAGAACACGTCCTTATTTACAGCTAAGAAATAACTACACTAAGCACACATATAACAAGGTTAATAGAAATACCCAGAATGAACAATTCATCTGTAAGCAACAGGGATCTGCATTGATCATTAAGTGCTTTATTTTCTAGTGATTTAATTAGGCCATAGTTAGTTAAAAGGGTGCGATTGATTAAAGTCACTATGGTGCATTCTAGCCTATTTAAGCAAGGTCATTCCCTTGCTCTTAACACACACCATGTTGCTACTGCAAATCTAAAAATACTACAGTATATTGGTAGCATTTTTCATTTGGTTTTGGTCATACTGTTATATTACCTCTGGGGCTTGTCAACGGTCCTTGAGTCAGCAGTACAAGTTGTGTAGTAGACAGGGAGAAAAGGGGAATGTAACAGGGTTTAGATGAATGCCCTCAGTCAGGTCCAGACTAATGAGAACAGCTCTCACTGTAAGGCAGAATCAGACTTAAGCTCCTCAACTTGTTGACAGCTGTGTCCTTGGGTTGATTGTATGAGGAAATCATGACTTAACCTCTGGAGGCCCCGCAAAGTTTTCGTTGGATGAACATATTTTTCGTATCCTGGGGTTTTTAAGGGCTTGAAAAATCAATCAACACAGACATGCCTGAGTGACAGTTTCAATAAGGAAACTCTTAAATTGCATATTCTACTAGTTCTCTTACAGCAAAATCCATGTCTCTCTCCTTCTTGGAAATAAATCAAATCTGTAAATGCAAATGTACTTCTCCTCTGATGACTATTTACTGTATTTCCAAAGGTCTTGATTGGGGGATTGAAGTGTCGGAACAAAAGATCTCTAGAGCCTCTTCACCCACAAATAATCAGCGTTGGGCCTCTTAACTGTTCCCCAAAGAGCCATGTTTAATTGCTATGTGTTAATTAGAGACTTAGAGAGGAGGGGCTGCAGAACCCAATGGCCATTTCCTTCTAAAGCCATTTGGGACTGGCATGCCACAACACGCCCATATTCAAGTCCCTCCTGGGCATCCCTGATTTCTACCAACAAACAAACATCACTCACTTATCCCACGCTGAAAAATGTTTATCATATACTTTTAAAAACCTGAGAGGATCAGACAGCTTATATAAATGTATAAATGTTCTTAGTCTTTATTATTTACCTACCTTATTGTTTTATTTATTTTATAGGTCTTAATCTTTTTGTTTTTATTTCTGTTGTACCTATATGTTCACTTATGGGGTTTTTATATTATATTTATATTTTATTTTGTTGCATTGACTCAGTTGTCTTGTGTCTTAGAGAGAAACCATTATTTATTTTATTATAAATTTTACCTCCTTGTGTCTATTAACATTACATTACATGATGTCAGGACCTCGACACAAACTGATGAACCCAAATGCACGACCCAGAGGCAAAGTCTCGAATGTAAAAAAAATGTATCTTTTATTTCAAAGATCAGGAAATTCCTTTTAGAGTAGGTACTGGAAATAACAAAAGGCGCTCACAAGGAGGAAACAACTATGCATAACAAAAGAGAACTTAAGAAAGAAACTTAAGCCTACAAAATAAACAACAAAACCTGACATGAGTGAAAGCGACCCTTTCTGAGCTGAGGCTTGGCACGACCATTCGGGGAAACAAACAAGACGAACTGACACAGGACAGGGGAGAGACAGGACTATTTAAACATGAGGTGAGTGGGAACAGGTGGAAACAATCAGAGGCGGGGCAGACACTGATGATGGCGGGAAAACACACAAGGGGAGGAAGAAACAGGGCCTGAAATGAAAGACAAGAGGTAAGTACAAAATAAAACAGGAAATGACAGACAAAATACAAAACATAACTAACACATTTGACGAGACACAACACATGACATGTCACTTGTTAGACGCTTTTATCCAAAGCGACTTACATACATTCAGTACTGTGGACAATCCCCACAGGAGCAATTTGGGGTGAAGTGTCTCAGGGACACAATGACATGCTGACTGCAGTGGGGTTTGAACCTGTGCCCACCTGATCCGAACAACGCACTAGTCCACTGCGCCACACGCCTCCCTATTAACCTGATAAAATGTTATATTTTGCTGCATGTACCTTTTAAAGTTCTTAACAAATAATCTGAGGGGAATTTCTTGTTGTTTGTTTTTACCTTGTGATGTGTCATTTTGTAAAGCACTTTGA
Source organism: Dissostichus eleginoides (assembly GCA_031216635.1). Lineage (NCBI taxonomy): Eukaryota > Metazoa > Chordata > Actinopteri > Perciformes > Nototheniidae > Dissostichus > Dissostichus eleginoides. Next base: position 33,929,944 of record CM062264.1, on the reverse strand, counting down.
GCTGCATGTGTTGTATGAAAAGTGCTATACAAATAAAGCTTTATTATTATTATTGTGGGGGAAACTTCTGAAGCAATTGGAAACAGGACTCAGAGAGACACGAGGAGAGCTGGAGCTTTGATGGCAAACACTGACGGTTTATTTGGAGTTACGGCCGGAGAATTGACGAGACAGGTGGTGTGTCACGAGTTGACACAACGGTTGCCAAACCAATTCTGAAGAACTCTTCTGCAGCTCGAGGTTTTAACGAGTTCGGAGTGTAATAATCAACATTCTTCATCAGCGAGACTAAACAATTATGGACCCTGAATCTAACTAGAGCTGTCGTCCATAGAAAAGAATGTGCGCCAGGGAACCTACGTCCCTGAACAGTAAACTACCTCATGGCGGCTTGTGCTCTGTCATAGACTGGCAACAACAATGCGCCCAAGCTGCCCCTCCTTAAGAGAGATAGCAGCAATACCCAAGGCCGTAGACCTATGCCATGAGAAAGGAGACAGTGAGAGGAAAAATGATGAACTGTGTCGAAGGTTGAATACCTAAGCAAATTATTCCCTAACAATTATTAATATAAAGTAGGTAGGTAAGACAACATGGATCACAAGTCACCTACAAATGAATGAGATAATCTCTTTTGTTCGGTGTCCCTATCCCCATGACTGTATATTTCCACAGTAGAGGGCCGTGATAAGCAGCGGCTTACAGGGATCTGGAGTGGCAGGCAGACCCTGTATGCACAGTCACACGTGCCGCCATCTTGTGCCCCCAATCTGGAGCCATGTAATTCTCGTTGTGTGACAGTGGTTCTCAATGTGCCCGAGACAAGAGGGAGGAATCCTTGAGGGAATTTGGCAGATGCTTAACCCACTCCAGCTCACCATGTTTCAGATTGTAATGCCGCAGAACTGCTCGCTGGGTATTACAGGAGTTCAATGAGGGGATGAGAGACCCCAACAGATAATTGAATACTATTATTACTGGGGAATTATAATACAGGACTATGTACTACAGTATTATACTAACAATTACAGTATTCTACTATGGTGTAATTCAGGTTTATCCTTCTTCTACTTTCAAGTCAGAGATATCAACCTATGGTTACAAGAAAACAATGATGTTAAAGAAAAAAAGAGAACAAGCAAATCCCTATTGTTCATCACCGTTCAAGTCTTATTTCATATTTTAGAATACATAATATAAATAGTTGAAGAATAAACATTTATTGATTTGACCAATTGTTCTAGTCACTTATCAAGCAACCAATGCAATAATAATATGTGATTTCAGTTTTTTAAATGAGGGTATTTGTCTGCATTTTCTGTTTCCTATTATTTAAAATTGTTATTTGGTGAAAACAATCAAGGTGAACATTTCATTTCAAGACATTGTTTTTGCCTTATTTGATTAATTAATGAATAAACTGATCTTTTGACTTAAAAAAAATAGTTGACAAAACATGAAATAATAAAATCTAATTGATACAGAATAACATAATGTGGCTTTTATAACGTAGAAATACATAAGTAAAACCCTGTTACTAGCACCGTCAGTACACGGGAGTCATTAGGAAAAATAGACGCTATGTCCCGCTTCTGTTTTTATTCAGTTTTGATATGAACTCAGCCTAACCCATGCAGTCAGATACATCTGCAACAAATTGAGTTGTAATCAGGTAGAAAAAGCTTTGATATTCTGCATGAAAGGCTCTGTTTACACGCAGAAAAAGACTGGCATCAGAAGGATATTTTTAGCCGATTGAAAATCAATCTAATAAAGCTATTTTTCATCTCAGCAGGAGTCACACTTCAACCCCTAGTATTTAATGTGATTGTTGGCCTCTTTACTTTGTGTAACAGTTAACAGGCTGCCTGATTCCTTTTTAAGAGCTCATTGAAGTCGGCTTGCTAGCTTCTGACAGCCCGGGCATTTATCACATGGTGCCACATTGTAATAGAATTCTATTCAGGAAAGATTATACCCAGGCTTTCTGATGATAATTTCACCATCTTTGAGCGCAGAGCTTTCTTTTTTTCGTCCTCGTTTCCTATTTCCCATCTGTAATCTTCTGAGATGTCCTAATAGACTGATTCTCTTCATAATATTCAAAGGGGGGTCACTCATTTGTTTCCTAACTAAACTGTAAACCTTTACCTGGACATCACCTCTGCAGGCAAACTGTAAAGAGGGTCTCGTGGCTATGTGAAGTGGAGCTACCATGTGGTACTCATTAAAGATAATTTACAGTGGATTAATGTAGAGCCTGTATCATCACATCCAGTATGAGGAATTGTAATGTGGCGATAGTGCTGCAAAGCTCAACATTTATCCAAAATGTGTTGTTGCCATTTAGCTGTTAATGCCAATGTCAATACACAAAGCAACCGTGATACACTGTTAACTAATGCTCATTTGTATATATATACACATCTACCATCTACATTTGAATTTTGTTATTGCTGTTTGATAAGCCGGACCATCAATACACAGGCCAATGATTTATGTGGCTACACTGCAGATAAGGCACTCATGCTTCTTCACTGACTGATCTTGTATGCAAATGATTCAGTTTTGCTGAATGCCTCTGTGGAATATCAACAGGGAGCATGTTTGGCTTCTCAACACAACAACTCCAAACAAAGTACAGAGAGCTTGGCAACAATCAAAGACGGCGGCTCTCGAGCATTGGCTAATGAGTCGAAATGTCTAAATCTTCATATTTCATGGTTTGTAATCTGCAACATCAACTATGCATGTGTCGAGTCAGCACGCCAAGTTAAGTGTCTCTTCTGAACACTGCAGTGTTGTTTGGACACAAACAAAGGAATAGGGCCGAGATGAAAATGCTTGTCATGGCAGAGCATTTAGGAAAACATACTTTTGAGAGTTGAAATAAAATGTATTTCCCTTTGAATTTTCTTTACACACTTAAATCACAACCAACCAATCCTTTTTGGATTGAATGTGTTACAAACACACACTGGTTATGATGAGAATTAAAGCTTCTCAGTGTCCTTGTACTATGATTACACACCTGTGAGTTCAATAACAATCATAAGAGTGCCCTGACAAGAGAGCACAGATTAATATAAACAGATACACTATTATTCATTATGTAAAAATCTAAGGAAAGCCTTTTCTTCTTTGAACAGTGTTTTTATATGATATTTCAAAGCAGTGGACTACATTTTTTTTTTTACTGCATTGTCTTTACCCTCAGAGACCACATAGGTAATTGCCGTTTTTGTATATTTTTGTGTTTTGCCTTATAAATTGTAATTTCTTTACAGTATAATCAAGTTTTACACATCTCAGATATCAGCACAACCTCAGCTAATGATGTATGTCAATTAGAGACTTATATAGACTGTGGATTTTTACCCAATGTGTGCCATATATCCCTCTACCATGCTATAGTGGATTTGTTGGTCAATGTTTGTAATAATCAAGCTATTTATATTGACCTTATTTCAGTCATATTACCATTGTCACATTGTGCATGTTTAGGTAGATCACATGGAACAGCTTTATTTTACTTGAACTAATATGACAACATAGAATATCTCTGTCTAAAAACAGACGTGTATAATAACTCGGTGTATGATGGCAGTGTGTTGGTGGCGTCTCAGCAGGTCTCTCTCCAGGCTCAGCAGACAGGAACAGCTGTCTCCGTCATGGCGGCCCTATGAGAACAGCCACCTGTCTTCCCAGAACTCCAGGGATTGACCAATGGATTGCCCACTTCTTGAGTGCATGGATTATGGTATTAGTCTAACACGGAAAAGCAGAGCGAAATCTCCAGGAAGCAGATCTCATTGTCACACAACTGATGCGAGGGCCAATGACAAAAAGCTCTGTGTCTTTGAAGGAGCTAACCCTGATAAGAAGGGAGGAGGAGTGGGTATAGTAGGAACGGCTACTATCTGGCTCCCACAGCCAGATGAGCACAAAGTGAACTTGGAGAACACCTTATCACTGAGGCAAGATAAATGAAAGAATTTGCACTCGTGAAAATTAATTGCAGTCTGCCGTAATAACCTTTTTGCAGGCACGCACCGTGGGAAGCTGAGGGAGCGCAGGGGAGCCTTTTTTAGCAGGCTGGGGGATTCTTAAGGAGCCTTAGGGGGTGATCCCAGGAGCGGCTGCAAATGGCTTCGGTACCACATGCTGACTGGTGCTCAGACAGGACAGCTGTTCAGGGTACTTGGCAACGAAACATCTCTAAAAGCGGAGCAGCAGACGAGCGGAGAGTGCTGAGTGGGGAGAGGGTTTGCTCCCCTTTCATTAAACAGATCTGCAGCATTAAAGCCATTTCAAACCAAGCACGTACTTTCGGAATAATGGGCCTTTTGAAACAGTTGGCAGTCCCCTCATCAACATGAAATAATGTACAACAAACACTGTGACGACTACCTCAACAACCAGATAAAGTACAACATATGGCTGGAGACTGGCCAGCAGCTGTGATACTATGAAGATGGGGATGTAGCTGGTATGCATTTGACTGCGTTATATTAAGGAACAGGTCTATTCCACAATATCATTACACTTGGGATCAGGTTAGTTATTGTGTTAAGCCCCTTGAACAATACACACCTGAATTAGCGTGCATGGTTTCAGGCGGATCATTTTAATGCAGATTTCCTTCATTTATGTACAGAAACAAGAACCACTCTGGTGAAAAACGTTTTTCATGTACCTATACTCACATGGTATATATTTGTTCACCTTTTAAGCTGGTGGGAATCTGGTGAGAACTAGTTTCTATATTACTCACCCCAGGATTAGTAAGTGTTAATTTATCGAGTGCCCTTTTCTCCTTTTGAAGATGTAGCATCACTCACCCATTACGTCATCTAATCTGTTCCTTTGCTCATCTCCGGTTCCTTTTCTGTGTGCTCTTTTCCTTCCACTCTACCTCTTTAATTTGGGTGGGGTTTCTGCAACCTCTGCCTTCATTCTCTCGATGTCATCCTGTCGCATCTCCTCACCACATTCGAAGGGCAATGAGGCAGCCTGGCAGCTCAGCTCATTATCGCCAACACTGGGCCCACACAGGGCAGGGCACCGTGGAGCTCCTCTCGGGCCTTTATGGCCAGCTGCCAGGGCTCCGTGTCCCTCGACTGGGGAGGCTGGGGTTACTGTCTCTATATGGATGGTTCATCCGCAAACAAGCCCATCCAGCCAAAAAAAAAAGTCTGTTGCAGAAGCTGAGAGGATGTGGCCAACTTTCCCGTTTAGCATGCCATTGCTGTCCAAAGAAAACCCTTTAAATGTATCTCAAAGTAATTCTTACTGTCTTCTTCCAAGTGTTTTCAAGCGATATCAAGTGAAACAAAGACACTGAACTTTGTGAGATGAAAGGCAATGATAGGAAAAACCGTTTACTAAAATGTCGAAATTAATTTTGTTTGTCAGACTATAATTCAAATCTGAACATGCAGCCATGATACATATGTGCTTTTGTGTAATTTCCCTTTACTATTTATTTATTATTAATATTTTTATTGGTGTGGGGTGTGAAATATACTGCCATGTTTGGGATTCGAACCCTCATACCCACAGCAACACTGGGCTGCCTGTTCTAACCACTGAGCAATACAGCTACCCAATTCACCTTTACATTGGCTGGAAATGTTAAAGATTTTTCCTTCCCTTTAGTCACAAAGTCATCTTTTGATCATTGTCTGTCGGTCCATGGGTACAACAGAAACAAACAGAACCTACATAGCAAAATTATACTTCCTTTAACATCATCCAAAAGCATTATTGGACCGGTAATGTTTGTTTGTTTTAATCTAGTATTTATTTAATTTGTTTTGGTTCATAGCCTTGATGAAACTGCAACACCTAGATATCAGTGATTAAATGGCTGCACAAACATCAAGATAATTCAATTGGGGTCGAACTGCTACATTGACAAAAGAAACAGAGCTTTAAGATTAGTGCGAGCATCCTGCCTTACCACCACTGTCCTCTCTGAAAGTAAAGTAGGGCAACACACGTCAGAAACACAACATCTTGACTTACCTTCTCCTGGTACTGCCGTCGAGATGAGTCTAGGGATTGGATCAGCGCGGTGGCGTGTCCCACAAACATGGCGTAGCAGGTAGCTCCCACAATCATGCTGAGGATGGTCAGCCACACGTCTGTCATACCCACCGGGGGGTACATGCCATACCCAATACACAGCATGTGGCTCATAGCTTTGAAAAGTGCGTAGGAGTACTGCTGTCCCCATGTGTCATTCTGGATGAAAACAGAAGAGGGTAAATTAGGGTGAGTACATTGCAACGTTAATCTTTCCATCTTTCCCACTCCCTCCCTTACTCTCATTAGGGTGGGGATGGCACATTAAAGGTCAATGAGCACCCTGACTGTTGACACACATCCAATTGCTTAAGACAAAACAAATGGCAGACGTCCACCTCGGACCGCCTTGGTTCAATACAGAGCAGATGGCAGAGTAAAACATACTTTTCAATATGCAAACATTCGAAGCGAGCAGGCATTTGGGCGAGAGCCTGAAACAGAGCCCTGAGAATGGGCGGATGGAGCGTGAGACACAAGAGGCTTGCATGCCGGAAAGTAGGTCAGCTATTTAGAAAAATGTGATTTCTCCGCGAGTTTTCTCATTTGTAGATAAATTGCCCCTTTCCCTTTAGATCCCGGTGGTAGTTCATGGCAAATCAATATCAACTCTCTCCTGGGGGTGACATGTCCAAATTGCTTTCTAACTCATTTCCACAGCGGTAAAAAGTCGGGAGAGATAGCAATTTTATTAGTGACCTCCTGAAAAGGTAAGGAGCGATGACCCAGTAAGATAATAGGACAGCTACTGTAAAAGAAGACAAAACGTGTCCTCTAATGATTCTAATCAGAGCCAAACCAACCGTGACTGAGTCAATACAAACTCTTTGTCTAGCAGGTAATGTAAGCAAAACACGAGGAGCTTTCCATCAGAGAGGTGCCTGCCCTCGAGGCTCGAATTAATTCACAAAGATATATTTGTTATTCTGTCACATTGAGAGCCATTATTTTAGTAATGCAATTAATTAGACAGTGTTTACTGTGCGAAACAAAACAAACTCCATTTTGATGGTAATGAGAGGCTACAGCTCTCATACGGGATTTGAAACTAAGTACATTATGAGTGTTCCTGCTCACATCTCAGGGCCTCTGCACTCCTAAAGGACTGTTTGTAGGTGCAGAAACCTGAGTAGGAAGACTAATAATAATCTGTGCAAGTTTTGGAAAACACAAGTCTGTGCTGTAACAACACAGTAACCTTAATATAATTTCGCCAGAACTGCATGAAATCCTCTTGTGACTTTTAACATGTGATCCCATATTCCAGAGTTGCTGAGTGGATGTATTAAAACATTTAATGGAAGACTCGATTTTAAAGTTTTAATAGCAGTAAGTAGAGGTTAAAGTAGGGCTGCTACCTAGTAAGAGTAAAGGCAACATTTATCTGAAAATGTAAACGTTTAAAACATAAATATATGTTTCCTTTCTTTGTTGTGGATTTGTGTATTATTCCGTTTTTTTTCGGGACCTGCATTGTACTTTCTTCACAAGTAAAAGAGAGAGATATGGCAATCATATCCTTGTTTTCAAAGCTGCAGACAAATATAGAAAATGTAATCTTTATCCATGCATAATGTACTATACCTTCATGATGAGTCACATTTGACATTATGTTGCCTGACAGATCAGCCTTATGATACTTAAAATGATCCCATTGCAACTTGGCTTTATGCATGTTGAACTAATAATAAAATGCATCTTTCATAGCGGTGAAGTTGAAACAAGTGGAAGGGGAAATTGTATGCTATTAAAAAGTCTGAATGTAAACATTTAGCTTTAATCATATTAATCCAGATAACTGAAAGAATAGGCTGCTGGTTTGATCCCCGGTCCTGATACTGTCCATGAGCAGGACCACCTCACCTGACTGTGTGTGTCTCTGCAAAGTCAGGTATGGAAAACGAGCTAAAAGTTGCTAATGTGTGTAACATCTCAAGGGACAGTGGTTTGCAACATCTGTCATTTCCTATGATTAAATATAACAAGTGAGCATGTCAGGGAGCCAGCGAGGCATGATGAACCAAATGCATCATACCTTGAGCGATGTAACTACTCATGTGACATCTGTTCTGGCACGGAGAGCTGAACATACAGCTGACGAGAAGCTGCTTCGTGTAAAACTCAGAATCCTTGAATTGTTGTTTTGTTGCCACAGTTTAATCTGTCATCTTTTTTATAAAACTTTTAGTATTTTGTCTGTGATTTAAATTATCACGAACAAAAAGTCATAAGCCTGTATTAAATTAAGTTGTAGAAAAAATGTGTTTATTTCTCTGCAAAGAGAATTGTGACAGAGGAGGATCTGATCATTATATGGACACTGAACCTCTAAATGCAATTAATTGAGGAAAACCTTGGTTTGAAATGTCACCAATAAAACTATACAATCCAGGAAGCTTCAATTCAACCGTGTGGACGTCTTTGAATTGTTCACCAATATGAGTTGGCGACCTCACTAAAGCCCAACTCTGCCCTGTTGGCACTTCCATCGACACGCATATTGATAAGCTATCAGTTAAGGAACAACTCTTCTCAGAGGCGTTGCTTAAGGGTTAACTATCTGTGGATTTATTGGTTGGTTGAACTGAAGAGAGAAGCAGTCACTGATGTCAGATCAATCGCTAATAAGGCCCCAACCACAAAACCTGACAATAACTCGGATTCCTTTGGTGCTGCACTCTTGCCTATTTAACACGAGAGCCATCAGCTGCGGGTTATTCAGAGTCGCACATCAGGTGTGACACAGTGCGCCTCCATAAGCAAATAAAAAAGAACTATATTATGAGTCAGACTTTAAAAGAGACTCCAGCAGCTGTTTTAACAATAACGCTTAATTAAAGCACAGCATGAGCGCTCACTGGAAAATGTCAATATTCTACCAATATTGAATGAGGCTATTTGTCATCCTTAGAAAATCAATGTGCCCCACACAGCCTATGTGTCTCTCCCCTCACAATATGGACAGATGTCAGGAGCTCCAAATAAATAAAAAATAATCCGCAAATTGAATAAATGTGGGCAACGCAGCAGATAAATATATTTGATTTAGGGCTTAAAATGACAGATATGCGATGCAATCTTTCCCAGGATGCTAAAGGGTTTTAGTACAGTAATTACTGCAGCTGACAGATGAGATAAGACAGGACTTAATCTGATTCCAACAGGCAGGAGAACTCTGTGCAGGAAGACACTTACCACCATCTTATTTTTGGACACCCAGCAGTCGGCGGGAAGTCCTGCAGCATGGGCACCAGGAACTGCAGGCAGCCGTCCCAGTGACACAGCAGCAGCATCATGCCGATCAGGTTGACGATCCTCACCATGGCGCTGGCGAGGTCATAGGTCATGTGGAAGATCTGAGGGGTGGGAAAGGAAGGAACCAGGAAACGGGTTAGGATAGGATGATTCAATAGTGAAATCCCTCAATCTCGCTAGATTACAAAGCACACACAAGGGAGATTTTCCTCCTCCACAAGCACGATTTCTGGGTTTAGTCTTTCATCACTTCATGCTTAGCGTGTGTGCTTCAGGAATCAAAAAACAATGTACATAGCATGCAGAAACCATGGCTTTTTCAAGAGCACACAGATGAGCTGGTGGATGCAGATGTTGCATTTGAGAGCGGTCCACTGGGGATGGTCGGCAGGCTGGGAGCAGAGCTTTGTGTCCCGTGCTGCTGACTCGCTCTTATCATCAGCCACTCAGACAAACACAATAATGCTACAAGGGTAGAGGTTGCTGTGCTCCTGGGGTGAGAGCGTTCACAGGCTGAGTTTGTTAATCCTAATGATAAATATACTCATAAGGCGCTCCAGGACTTGTGGGCCTGTGTAGATTTTTAATGGCCTCAACCATTCAAAGCCTCTTAATCCCATTGAAGACCACGGTGTGCACTGCTAACCGCTCCTTATTAAAATCCACTTGGCGCCTTTTAAGCGCTTGTGACTGAGAGGCGCTATTTCAAACCTTGCTTTGTTGTTTGGCGAGATGTAATGCAGAACACAAACATCTACATATTTGTCAGCCAAAGTTAAATCTTCCTAAAGCATTGGGCAGGTGTTATTTTGTTCGGTTTCCATCCGAAAGCATACAAATGTGAGCATGCATCTGTGTGTGTTTTCTCTGTGCGTGTCAAGAAGGAGGCAGGGATCAGGATGGTGTTTTTTCAGGACAGTGCGAGTACGGCTGCATGATCAAATCACATCAGTTTAGGTCCGTCAACAGGCCAGCATAAAGCCAGAGGTATGCCCGGGAACATGTGTCTGTGCAAGGATAGGAAACCGGGATCTGTTGGAGTGGACGGAGATATCCCCCCCCCTTACACACTCTTTGAACGTCCTCACAAACACACACTGAAACTCAACACACTGTCCCTTTCCTTCCTTCTTTGGGCTCTTGTTCAAAATGTTTAGCCTGAGGCGTTTTACATCACCTAAGCTGAATCATTCGCTCAGCTGCACCTTTTCTCTCTCAACCCACCAAATCCCTTAATTTTCTACACTTCTGTTCACAGCAATTCTGAGCTAATGTTTGTGTTTGTGTATTTTCCTTAAACTGTGGTAAATACTTTATGTTATAACGTCAAATGTCCTGCCGGAGTCCTAATGGCATTCCTTAACATTAAAGTGTTACATTCACTCTATGGCTAATGAATAAATCACGAGGCGCCCCTCTCCACTTCCTACTTTGAGCGTGATATATTTTTCATTTGTGATATCGTATTTCCAGACAGGAAAAGGAAGCTATAAAAAACACTGTCTGATTTTAAATCTTTAAAAACGTCTTAAGCCAGACGTGAATTTAAATAGAGCAATTACTGGGACATTAAGGACTGACAAAGATAGTATGCATAAAAGCGCACATATGTTGTTGACTATTTAAATTACTCATTTGAGATCCTGACGTAATTAGCATAGACATTTTACATTTATCCTCAGGCTGTTTGCACATTTGATCTCTTTATGATTGGCTCTATGTAGATGGGGATATTTAGATGTAAGGGGGAGATATAACATCTCACATTCTCACGTCTTAATGGATTAGATTTCTGTTGAATTTCTAGCTTGCTTTGACCGAGAATGAACATGAACTCTGAACTTGGAGTCTGATAGACACTGCAGCTTTAAAAAAAGAAATAAAAGGTTTAAAAAAAATTAATCTTTTTAATATTATTTTAATCTCATTCTATGTTGCATACTTTTTATTGTGGTAATGTGAAAGTAACAGGAACAAAATGGAGACTTACTGTATTTCTTTATTATTGTGATTCTTGGATTAGGTTTCTAAATACAATTTTTTAACAAATTATAATTAATTGTATCAAAATGTGTTTAAAATAACCCTCCAAACACTGCTTACGGAGCATGGGATGATCTACTGTCTTTAATGTGTCATGCGGTCTGTCCCATTGCTTTGTGTCCCTGAATCTGTCAATAAACAGAATACTACTGGACTCAATACAGAGTCAGGATATTTCTGAAGCAGGTTCAACTTAAAATATCTGGTGGGGGTTCCGACTGTCCAACAGTAACATTTCGTCTGTAGATTTGATCTCGAAAGGCCTCTGGCACTTCACCACTGTGTGGAGGGTAAAGCCTATGAGAACTGTCACGGGTAATGCCATGCAAATCTCCAGTTTGTAACCCAAAGTGCGCTGTCACCAGAGGAAGGTGATTCCCCTATCTCTCTCCACAGCTGTAATCAATTCAAATACACCCCGGCCAAGCAGGAACAGACTTTGCAGTTAACGAAAAATTGTTCCCGAGATTGGCTCTGTTAGAAGGTTGTTAAAGGATCATTACTCTGAAGGAGGGAAATGAGGTGCCGGTATATCCCCCGTCTCTCCTTTTGTTTCCGTCGCCTCTTGTGAATTAAAAAAACAGCTACATACATCAGGACGTAAGTGCTCTGCGAATTCAACATGCACTGTTCTGTAAAAAATGCACACGTGCAGAAAATGTAACAGCAACACACAAATGCATGCACTGTTTGCATTCCATAACATGGCGTGTTACATGGAGGATGATGGATTGCTGACCACTTTCTTTTAATTGATAGGGACTCAAAGTGAGCCTGGCAGTATCAGCATCAGCATAAACAGGAGAGCTTTGATTGATGAGGGCATGGAGACGCAACACAACAGCTTGTTGTTACTCTCACTAGGCTCCACATATGAGAGGCCATGCTCAAATCCACTTGCTTTTAAAAAAAATCAAAAACACGGGTCACATCACGTAACCTATAGGCCGTCAAAGGCAATGTTTCGTAAATGCAGCTAATGAAATAGCAGTTAAATGGTAATAAGCACTTTGAGATGGAGGATGTGTATTTGCATCATTAATCGTGTAGGAAAAGCTAATTCAACCAAAGGAAACATGTGAAATGGAAATGAAACATGGTGATAATGTTAGCACTATGACTACCGCAATAAATACAACTTTAAACCCTGCTGTGTACCATTGCTGTCTACTAGAGGTGTAAAAGACAAGTAATTATCTAAAAATGTATCTGTTCAAATGAAAAAACTATGTTGTGAACAATTTTTTAACAATCTATTTATCTTGTGGTCATAAACACTGATTTTGAATAAGCATAAAGGACACTTAGATATGTACATTTTGGTGTTTACAAAAAACATTTTTGGATATGGGTACATTCCTACTGGGTCAAACTACTCTACTAATACTAAAAACACATGTGTCCTAATGTACACAGATCTACATATACATGCAACTAAACCACGTTACACAGAAAATGTATTCTACTACTACTAAAAGGGAAGATAAATCAAAGATATTCACACTGTTTCAACTAAAGACCAGAAAACAGGAAAGAGGTAAATAACAGAGTTACGTGCTGAAGTCAGAAACTAATCGTTATCCTTGTGAGAGCCCACACAGGCACAGAGAGCGAAGGCAGCTGCCGAGTCATCTCCGACAGATGGAGAAAAGAGCGTGATCAGGTGAGAGAATAGATGCATATGTCCCACGGTGCTGATGGTAGCTGCCCAGACACATTTGATGTAGCACTATACCCGGGCATCTGGTGTTTGCTGCTCACGCTGCTAATGATGATGAATGTTTGGGCGTGATGGCTTCCCGACACATAAGAGAAAGCTAAATTCACATTGTTTTTCTGATGCCATTATGCTGACCGAATGTCCTGTAACTCAACTCTCCACCTAACCCCCATACCATTATTAAAGTAGTTTCACTTTATTTGGTTTTGCATAACTTATTTAAACATATTGTAAGAGCTACATTTCTACAGCAATTATTTAATACTTAACAACACAGTGAAAATGTATTTTATCATTTTTTAAGTTATTATGTATACACACTGTGCATAACTAAAAAGCATTTCACTTTCTCGGTTCCTATACTCCTATGACGATTGAATCTAATCTAATAAACAAGAAAGCTCTCCAATTAATTAACTTTGTGATGGTTTTATAATTATATTATTATTTATGCGTTTAATGTGCTGATAAATTATGCAATTTTAGTGATTTCTGAGATTTAAAGATTCAGCAGTGACGAACAGTAGAGCTCAGTGTGTTGCTTTAAATGTACATTTCACTTTCATTTGAAGATCTGATTTAAAGGTTTTAATGGATATGCTAGTTATTTTAATGTCTCTTCTCTTGAAATAGTAATTATTTTACTGCGCTGCTTATATTCATTATATATACTGTGACAATTGCCACTTGCTGCTTTGTCCTTTTCAAACAGGACATGATGAGTAATAATGTTTCCCAGCCTAACCAATCCACGGATGTCTCAGTGTTATCTTTAATCATCCTCGATGATGGCAGATTTGGGGAGCAGGGGTTAGATTTCTCACTTTAAATGCCTCAACCAAAATGTCATGTTCATGCATGCTGTCCTGGGTGGATGAAGCACATGTGGAGAATGAAAAGTAGGCCTGGGAGTGGACCGCTGGGAGCACCCTTCCATCATCTGTCTAAACAGGCCTGGAGGGCTCCCATCACAAAAACCACTCTCACTCTGCTCCCTGCCAACCTGCGCTATTGGGTTTGTGCAGGATTACACATTTTTTGTGTAATATTTTTTTAGGCAAATCCACTGTGGGTATTGATATCACACAGGCTCATTCAAAATGTTGAGGAGCTGTCACTGTTGCTGGCAAGCCTCATTGTGCACTCAATAATAGCCCATTAAATCTATTCTTTCTGCTTTCCTTATCTCTGAAAGACCAGTCCTTGGCAAAGGTTTGGGTCAGTGAGTGGGGGGCTGATTAGTTGATTTACCGTATTTAAATATTTTGTATAGATTTACTGGGTGGAAATGAAAAGGCGTCTCACTCCTTCTCTGGACCCACAGGGCAGCCACGTGGCTCACTTCCATCAAAGCCATTTTCACTGACACATCGCTTTGTTTCCAGCTAACTGGAGCACACAGTCATAAATCTTAACAATCCAAGATGCCAATATTAATAGAGATAGACGTCCTGACACCTTCTAATAAATAAACAGGTGGTGCAACATAGCTCCTTGCACCTCAAGTCATTTGAATCTACACCTTACCATCAAATATTCCCCCTCAGTAACGGCTCTAGCTCTTGTCTCATAAATTGTTCTCCATCCACGCTTAAAGCAACGTTTACTGGGTCATCCAGTCGAGACGGCAATGTTGTAGGAACTGGGCACGATGGGAGGAAGCCCTCAGAGCTTAGTCATTAGTGCAGTGCATTGAATCTGATTTAACAGGATGACTAATCTCATTCAAGTCACTGGTTCGTCAACAGGAGACAACTGCAATGAGGAGAATATCCGGTTATAGTCGTATTTTTATCCCGATGACAAGTGACAAGAGGAAGCTGACAAGAAGGAGACACGGGAGACGCCATACCCGCAGTCTGCTGTGTGTGTGTGTGTGTGTGTGCGTGCATGTGTGCGTGCGTGCGTGCGTGCGTGCGTGTGTGTGTGTGTTTGTGTGTGTGTGTGTGTGTGTGTGTGTGTGATGGATATCTGCACGCCATGTTGACCGCCATTATTCATGGCAATTGTATCACTGGCCTATAGCCACCACCACCAAAACCTCTGTCAACATGGCGCTTGAAAAAGAAAAAAACTTAAAAATGAAATGTTTAGACAGGAAACTGGAACTTTAATTAGAAAAAACAACAAGAAGGATGGAGATTTATGAGCTGGTAGAGAATCGGGGCATTGCTTCAGTTATGCAAAAGGATACTGCTGGTGTTAGTGGTGTTCAGATTAGAGTCTCTAAGAGGCAAAGATGATGTGATTGCAGTTTCAGACATCCCTTTAATTGCTAAAATGTCCTAGGAGCATTTGTGCTCAGTATTTAATTTAATAGCATGTCTCTGACAAATTGTAAGAGAGTTAATACGTTGTCAAAACACACTGGTGCAACAGATTTTTACCTCATTAAGTTAACAAGCCTTTTACTGTTCAAACATACTGTAGTAAATGTTGCATCCCAAACTGCAGAGTAAGTCAAGAACAACTTGAAATGCAAAGTAGGCTAAAGGCAAATCAATTAAAGTAATATAAAACATTAACTGGGGATAACTTGAGATATCTATGATGTAGAATACTGTATGTATTTTATTTAGTACCAATATACCTTAATCCAATGGGGAATAACTACTGGGGTACTACTGCTGGGTAGTTTAATCTATATAAGGATAGACCGTAATTCAAACATTGGAGTTAAAAGTACTTTTTTCTCAAATGTAAAGTTCTATTCATATTTTAAAATGATAGCTTTGTGTTTTTGATGAGAGCATGTAGCTCTTCTTTGACCTAAACTGGCCTCTGTGGTCTGCTGGGAAGCACCACTGGAGCAGTCTGGGGGTCAAGCATCACGCTCAAGGACACTTCAAAATGTTGTAATGTGCCAACATGTCTGAGCTCCAGGCTGAAGCACAGTATGCTCTCGTAAGGACACACTATTATAGTCCATGTCAAATAAACAGGCAAAAGGATACACACCCTCACACAAAGGAGAAACACTTGACATACATACCATACCGTCTATTACAATGATTTGACCTGTATATTGATTTCAATGCACTCTTGCAATATACTAATTTATATAAATAGTTATCACCGCAATAAACCGTATTTAATTTTGTCTTCATTTACATTATTTAATTTCATATTCTGTTCTTGTACATATCCCATATTCTATTGACATGTATTTAGACTTTTTGCACTACTTTTTATTTTGTATTTTTGTATTTTATTATATATGTTGCATTGTTGGAGGAGCTCAGGTCGGAAGAATTTCATTGCCATTACACTGTAGCTTTGTGCATACGACAATAAAACCTTTGAATCTTTGAATTTGAGATTGAGTATTTGCTTAATATGTACATATATGTGTGTATGTATGATAATGATGCCTTCACTTATCGAGGTTTTTTATGAAACCAGCTAGCAAGCTAAGGGAACTCTAAATATAATTTTAGTTTCGCTCTAAGAAAGCATCAGGTGTTTCAGCAACTTGTTGTTTCACTAAAGATTCCTGATGTTATGAGAGGATGATACTACGGGGAGAAAGCTAGTCAACTAACCCCAGAAGATTATGAAACAGAGTTATGACATGTTGGACCGGCCTATTGCTGTGAAGGTCCAGGGACCAGTCACACTGGTGCAATTTCTGAGGATGTGAAGCAAATGATTAGTAGGTAAGAGCAACCGGATATAACCTCAAACGTCACCACCCAAATCCAATAGACACGCCCACCACCTACAGTATAGTGACTAAAAGATGTGACGTAACAAACTTTACATGTGGCTCCTACAATTAGCTTTGTCACTCTTTTTCTATGGTCTCCTCTGAAGATGCTTTTGATTTTAAGGTTATTTTTTGGGCAACCTCAAAACAGACAGTCTTTGTCTACTCTTTAAGCACTTTACTGGTAATGCATCTGCTTCTGAGCTCAGTTTTATCCCTGGTTTGTGTAAACATTGCTTCTTCATCGCTTCAGAATGTTTGAAAATGTTGTGTTTCCATTCCCATTTGCATGTGCTTAATTCCTTAAAATCTTTATTCACCACAGACAGTACATATGAAAATATTCTATTTTTAATGTTTGTTCCCAACGGTATCCATCTACGAGGTATTAAACCATGCAAAGCAGTTCACTGAGCTGTATGCAACCCTCCCGGAAGAAGTGTCCTCTGAGTGACTTATTGAGGAGGAAATGAAACTCAAACAATAACACTCCAAATGAATTTGTGCGGGACTATTTATAGCTTGCGGATACTTGTGAAATATGAGTTAAATAAATCAGCTTTGTCTTTTGGAGGACATCACAGCATGCAGCTTCTGCCCTGTCAGAGAGATGCAGCTCATCGCGCCGTTATATTTAGTGTGGCGAGTAATGCTGAGTGGCATTCTGTGATGATACAGGGGCTAAAAATGGCAGACTGTCATGGATCACATGAATCCTGCCTCATTCTGTGAAACCAAGGTGAAATAATAACTCATCACAGTGAATAACTCTGTATTTATCAATTAAAATGTGAATAAAACATGTGTAGGACAGCATAAAGAGTGAATATGCGGATGAATAGACCAATGTTAGGTGAGTGTAAAGTGTTACAGAAATATTCAAATGGAGAGGAGATACAAACACGCTGTCTGAAGTGTAGCTGTCAATAGGAAAAAGTCAAAAAGTCAGTCAGGTTGGCGAGATCTCTGCGACAAGTTATTCTGCGGTGACAGATGACATTTCTGTGAGGTTGCATCTGGAGTACTCTGGCGCTGAGGCAAAGCTGGCCTTTCACTCTGACTGCCTAACTAGCATTCATCAGGAAACCTCACACACTCATGCAAACACACACATCACCCACACAGGCATAAGACTTCTAAATGGCAGCTGAAACTCTCTTTAAGGTATTGGTTAGGTGGTTTTTACTAGTCTTCACTGTCTGCAGAGTCTTTGCACGTTTATTAATGAATGAATAGGAATGTTTGCTCTCCTTTTTTCTTCTTCTTCTTTCATTTCCTTCAAAAAGGAGATGGTCAAATACAACAAAACACTAGCTTAAGTCCATAAGCTAGTTCCGCAGTTGATTCTGCTTCTTCTGTCTTTTCCTTCATTTTAGCTACTTCAGTCCTTTCCTACTCTCTTCGTCCTTCCTTTGTTGCCTCATTGCACAGCTGACCATGTGACCGCTCACTGTCAGTGTGTCCTCCCTATTCAAATGCAGACTGACCTCCACTGCATGCTTCCCTCCCTTCATTCTGGGCTCAGAAGTACAGCAGCAGACATGCATGGAGGCCCAAAGGGTGGCAAAGGGATTTTCCCCCAGCGATTCATTTGAACTTTTCCTCTCTTTGAAATGGCATGACAGAGCTATTGCATGATTAATGTCGCCACACTTATATACGCTGTTCTACAGAGAGAGCCAGCTCAATATTTGAAAACCAGGAGCGGTTCAAAATGGCCGTGGGCAGGTCTGGGGTTATTGTGGTTTGATTGGCAATCAGCTCGCTATTCAACCTTTACAATTGTCCATGTAAGGTCATACACTCAGGTGATGGACACAGCCACCCACTGTCTTAGTGCCACTGCATTTTGACAACAGTTTACAGACTGCATGGCTAATTAATGGATATCAATACAGTGTTGTAAGAAGAGACAATGTGAATGTGTAATTAGGGGAAAAGTGTTCCACACAGACGAGGCAAGAATTTATTTTCTGCAAATGTATTTCATTTGTTCAATGATCATTTTTAAGTTTGCTTGTATTTGGTAGAGAACGGATCTTTATTGTGTGCCTTTCTTTAAAAAAATAAAAGGGGTCATCATCCAATCGGTTCTGCCCCAAAGACACATGAATAGCTAAACCCAAATTTAAATGATTGTTTTTTTGACTGTGACAAAATTAATACGTACCCTATTCATGGAGTGGGTTTTTCTATGTGCTTAGTTTTTGTGCAAACTGAAACAACACTTTCTGTTTGTTTTGGAGTAATATTGTATAATTTATGATAACATACTTGACTAGAAAAACTGAGATAGAATTAGACATTTTAAGTCAACTGAAACTAACAAGTTTTATTTAGAAAAAACAATCTAAAAAGTGAAAGAAACAACACCAAAAATAACTATTCATTTAATATAAGTACTTTCGTCATTGTTGAAAACGTATCCGAGTACAGAAAGTGGTATTGGGTAACACATTAGATGTACTTACAGTACATGAAGTGCACAACCCATTTGTTACACAAAGTGACTACTGACTGAAAATGTTGCTTTGATCTCTGAAATCAACAACCGCAAAGCTGAATAGCATCTGTAATCTGCAACTTCTTGTGTCAAAGTATGCTACATCGAGAAACTAAACCCTGAACTAAAGCCCCCACACGGCACTGTCCAACGCCTCAAGGAACTACAAGCTTGTAGGGGGCTTGATTATTTTTAGGGAGGACATGTGGAACAGCAGTTTATTATCAAGGGCTGAGCCTCCAAGAAGCAGTCCTACTCGTGGGTAGCATTTATTAAATAACCTAGTATTTTATCTTATTTTGTGGCTGACCATAGCAGCCCTAACTGTCCAATATTATCTTCTAGTGCTGTGTTTTCTTGTTAATCCCACGCTGAGACTCTGATGCTTCGTTTTGCATTTTTACCTCTGAGACTAAACAACAAGATCCATCCAGTGAGAGCAAGCAATGAGAACTTTTCTAATTATTGCGGCAATTATAATCATGCTTGTGTCACAGCAACGCCTCTCCGGGCTCTGTGGTCCCATTGCTCGCTGAACGGGCCCACGGTGGGAAAATGCTAATCAACTTCCGGCCTCATCAACTTATTGGTGACTGGGGTAAAGCAAAAGAGCCTCTTCACTCCTTTCAAGGGTGGATGTAATCAGAAGCAGCATCTATCCATATTTTCTACCCAGGGGAATGGGGAAAGTAGAGAGCTTGTGCAAAAATGCTTGATGTAACTCCCCTGCATGGGAATACCATTTGGATTATAATTAGATGTAAGAAGTGAAGCCCTATGTGTTTGATTGGCTTCATCAAATAGTATGCGTGTATGATTGTCAATCATTGTGATTTCCCCGGTATTTTCCCAGAATCTCTGTCTTTCTCTCTCTCTGTGAGTCCACTTATCCACATCCAGGGAATCCAGTTTGCCAAAGCCAACTCAAAATAGCAACCTATCATACAGAAAAAGTGGCCCAACATACAGCACAACCATACACATACATCAAACACAATGAGCAGCACTTCCTACCTCTTCCCATTGGTGGATGTAGCGAATGAGTCTGGAGAGTCGCAGGAGCCGCAGCAAGCTGAGGATCTTTGTGAATCGGACAATCCGCAAGGCGCGTGCCGTCTTGTAGAAATCAGAATCGATGCGCGTCTCCACGATGAGGAAGATATAGTCCACAGGAATGGAGGAGATGAAGTCCACCACAAACCAACTCCGCAAGTACTTGATTTTGATCTGTTGCGGATCTAGAATGATCTCTGTGTTGTCCTCCTTGACGATGCCCGTCCGGAAGTTGAGGACCAGGTCCATGAGGAAGAAGGTGTCGGAAACCACGTTGAACACGATCCAGGGTGGCGTGTGCTCGTCTTTGAAGAACGTGATGCCCACAGGGATGATGATGAGGTTGCCCACCATCAGCAGCAGCATGGTCAAGTCCCAGTAAAACCTTATGAGGGAGAGAAATTGGAAGAAGAGAAAATGCTGTGAGAACCAAGTAAAATTCTCCAATCACTATTGGCAGCATCCTGTTTAGTTAGCGACCACGTAATGCTAATCTTCTGTGCAAAAAGTAATTTGATAGGGACTGTATGATGTATGATACACTGTATGTGCATCCCTTTGAATCAAACATTGTATACTGTATTGCAACACTTATTCCAAATGCTATTAAAAAATAAAAACATAAGATGCAACAGGAACGATACAAGTTATTAACTTCACTAAAGCCTTCACTAGTCTCTCATTGCTTTCCAACAAATTGAAAAAGGTAGGGATATATATATTTTTTTGTATAACTCATACTCTTAAGATGCATTCACATGAAAAGTGGTGAAACTGCTCCGTGCTGTCTGTGCAATTGCTAACCTATGGAGAGATTGGCAACACCAAACAAGGTGGAAACGCTATTCTTGGCATGGCGCATTGTTCGAAATTGCTACAGATTGCTGCCCTCAAATCATTTCAAATTTGACCCTTACAGCGCAGCCAATAAGAAAACAGTTGTAAGTGCAAAGCCAGAAGAGACAAAAAATTGGGCAGTAACTACAGAAACAAAACTGCCTAGCTGCCTTCAATAGGAGGCTCTGCGCTAACTCACAACGAATGAAGATAACAATTCCTATCAAGTGAAGGCAGTAAACTAATGACACAAGAGTCAAAGATACCAAAGACTAATTTGCAAGTGTTAATAGAGTGCAATGTCTTATTATTGTGATATTATATTTCCTGTATAGTATGTTTTTTTTTTTAACGAAGACACTGACCTCTACGAAAAGTGCAATAAGTACATTAAGGATGGTTGAATTCCTGGCGTACTTGGTGTGGGGGAAACTTCTGAAGCAATTGGAAACAGGACTCAGAGAGACACGAGGAGAGCTGGAGCTTTGATGGCAAACACTGATGGTTTATTTGGAGTTACGGCCGGAGAATTGACGAGACAGGTGGTGTGTTACGAGTTGACACAGCGGTTGCCAAACCAATTCTGAAGAACTCTTCTGCAGCTCGAGGTTTTAACTAGTTCGGAGTGTAATAATCAACATTCTTCATCAGCGAGACTAAACAATTATGGACCCTGAATCTAGCTAGAGCTCTCGTCCAGAAAAGAATGTGCGCCAGGGAACCTACGTCCCTGAACAGTAAACTACCTCATGGCAGCTTGTGCTCTGTCATAGACTGGCAACAACAATGCGCCCAAGCTGCTCCTCCTTAAGAGAGATAGCAACAATACCCAAGGCCGTAGACCTATGCCATGGGAAAGGAGACAGTGAGAGGAGAAAATTATGAACTGTGTCAAAGGTTGAATACCTAAGCAAATTATTCCCTAACACTTGGATTATATACATGTTCAAATAATTTACCTGCAAGTTATTATCATGTTTAATTTGATTACGATAATAATTTGTCAGATCAAGTCTGAAACTGTTCTTGTATCACAGCAGCTCCATTTGGAACATCAACAACGACAGAAGTAAAGGGAAGAAACAAGGAAACAGACATTTAACATATCATCACGATTAAAAACATTTTTTAAATGCCACAAAACACCACCATGCTTTAACTGCTCTGCAATTTTACAGAAGTTTACAAATTGTTATAATAATAATAATCATTTACGTACTGAAGATCTCTGCTTGAGCAACAAGGGATGAAACTCACTGTGACTCATCACGAGTTTGTTCTAACCTTAGATACCTTGTTGTGCATGTGTGTTGGGAGCGAGCGTATACACCGTAAAAAAACGTAATAACCTTTACATGATATGTTACCTCCCCAGCGTGTCAGACGGCAGCTTGACATAATAAGCTATTTGTGTTTTTACTGTAAATCCTAACTTAAAGGTCAAAGAGGGTTAAGTGTTAATTACAAACTGTACTGTGAACGCGTCTGTCTTCCAGGCCGGAGAGTTTGGATATAAATTGTTCTCTCCGCTGGCTTGGTAATTGAATCCAGATTGGCTCTTTTGTGTTGAGGGCGATATATCCTGGTAGCTCTATAGATCGCACCATGAAGGGGGTTCTGCATGGAGGAGTGGGATGATTTACCCACCTGCCTCCGACCGGGCCAAAAAGATCTGTCTCTGCGCAAAACCAATTTCAAGAGCAGGGCCATAAAAATGAAGGCAGAGAGGATACCACAAAACATAACCAGTGTAGGATATGCATTTTTACTGCAAGCTACCGCAAGTAATTACTGCTCTTTCACGTCCTTGTTGCAGCTGATGTCTATTGATTTCATGCTTGATTGTTGAAGTAAGTAACTCGCGGCTTTACAATGAACAGCTGCTCTGCGGGATGACACAGCCTGATCCAAAACGTCCTCTGGCCCATGTCGTGTCAAGTTAAGGAAAAATGTGGTCATCAGTACAGGTACGGTCTGCCTCGCAGAGCAAAAACAAAACCTGTCTTCCAATTTTTTTCTCATGAGATCTTCTTGTTCTTTGAAGTGTGCTTTGCTGGATGTGAACTTATCATTTTATTGAAGATAAGTTAGATATTAACGGCCTTATCTCTTTAAAGTCCTTTGAGACATGTTTGTGATAAAGCGGAACAACTTGAGGTGATTTTACCCTTACACGTTGATACTACTATTAATGCTTCTGAAATGATTATTTTCCTACACTGCTGTAATAAACGTTATAATTCAAATGGTGAATACTTGGTCACATACATAATTTATTCATGCATATAATTTAAAAAGGTGTACAAAGAAAGTTATAAATTATTATCATTTTGCTGCAATTATTGTTCTATGAGTATTGAGTCCCTACATTTTTATCATCAGAGCATTTCCTTGGAATTTAAACTAAGACTGGATTTTAAACTTTACTTCATTTAAAGGGCCCATGTCATGCTTTTCCGGTTATTACCCGTCCCCTTGTGTGTTATGAAGGTTTTTATGCATGTAAACGGTCTGCAGAGTCAAAAACCCTCAAAGTACACCCTGTAGCGAGTAAAACTCTAACAGAATATACCTGTCTATGCTGCCCCAGAACGCCTCGTTGGAGATTTCTCATTTTCCATTGTTTGCTTCCTGGGTTCTGTGACATGTGAATACCCAAATCAACAACAAATGACCGGATTGGCCCAAATGGACCAATCCGCGGCGCACCTCACACACTAGGATCCCTTGGCTAACTAACAGGGAGTCCCCATTGACTTGCATAGAGCTCCCTGAACGCTGGTAATAGACGAGTTGGGATCGCGGAGAAATGCTCTCCCGCAGACCCATTGTCACAGCGTTATAAACCTTTTTCTTACTCAATATCAAGCCACACTTATTGTTTTTACTTCGGCTGTGAGTGTTTGTGTGTGCTCAGGATGAGTTTCGCGCTGTCTCGCTGTATCGCTGTATCGCCGACCCGGAAACCTGTCCGCTCCTCGCAGTAGCTCGCAGCAGCGGCGAACAGCATCGAGCCTCGCAACGAGCCTCGCAACGAGCCTCGCAACGTCCCGACCAATCAGAGCACACTGGGCTCACAGGGAGGGGGGGCAGGAGCTCCAACAAGCCGTTTAGGACAGAGAGTGAATACACATACTATACAGAGATGCTGTATGAGAAACCAATGTGATTTTGGAAAATTGCACAATTTAAATCTATTCTAGTCGACCTCAACAATGGAAATATGATCAGTAGAAATGGCCATGACATGGGACCTTTAAATGATGCAATCAGGGTTTTCCTATACTGCTCTGTTAACAGCTATCGTTTAATTGGTGCAGACTAACACATTGATTTGTTTTCTCTTACAATGTTCTATTTTCTCTGAACACCATTACTGATGGATTATGGAGGGGAAATAAAATACATCAATGATGGCCAGCACTGTATTCTTCATGTTTGTTTGTCACGGTCGCATTAAAATTCAAGGATCTCATTCCCACTAACACATTAATCTGTGGACCAATTCACTCTGAATAAATAATACCTGTGAAATACTGCAAATCTACTCGGGCTGGTTTGGACAGTAGCAGACGATTGAGTGGTAATGTGCTTGAGTTACAGTTTACAAGAGCATTTCACACTTATACGTGTGTACATACATAGTGTACACAGAAACATCTCAGTTCCATGTCTATTGCACACACAGAGACACACACGCACACACACTGGAGATACGGTGACAGTAATTGGAATTCTTCAAAGTAAAAGGGTACTGTTCCAGCTTGTTGTCAAGTGGAGTTATTTTTAGACAGACCTTGCCACCACTGTGTTTGCTCATGTTAAGAGTGAAAGCCCAAGAGGATAAGAAAAACTTCAAAAGAAGAAATGCAAACATAGGTAATGACATTTGTTCTTCATATTGCCATGTTCTCTAATATTATAAATGCTAGATAGCCTTTGCCTGTGTTGTCAAATCCCCCCCAGCTACACAGCTTACTATTCGCTTGCAGCACTAGACAGGTAGCAGCGAGGAATTAAGAGTATTTGTTTCTTTCAGTAACTGCGTCGGTTTTGGTTTTGCCATTTTCATTAACTGATGACCCAAACGTGGGTTTTTATTTAGTTCACCATAATAAATATCAGTTCAAAGAGACTTGTAATTGTTCTTGAATTGTGTAACTGCATATTGCAAAGCATTACCACAAAAAATAAAAAATAAAGCCATTTTAATGCTTCTTAAACATAAAATGGAATAACCAAAACTCTTACTTTTACTCTAATATGCTTTATCAAAAAATAATGTGTTATTTCATGGATGGCATGTGCACACATGTGCAGACACGTTACATTATCACAACGCGACTGTCTACAGCCACACTGGTTCTGAAGGGTTGCTATTAGTGCTTCAAGATAAATGCTAACATCAGCATCACATCAATTCCTACAGGGACAATACCAATATTTGCTAATTACTACTAAACACAAAGTGCAGCTGAATCTGATGGGGATGTCGTTAAAAGTCATTTGGAGAAATGGACTTTGTCCTTAGACCACCCATCAATCGAGCCACAACACTACCTGGCAAATAAAAACAAATGCACTGGGTATCAAGAACTTGGTGTCTTTTGGCACCAGAAAAGAACAAGACAGATGAAGGGGCAACACAAATATATCTGGCTTCAGTTAAATGTCACTATATGAAGGAGAAACAGGGTGAAAGAAATAGAAAAAGGAAGATTTGAGAGTTCCTCAACACCTTTGCAAAAAGAATAGCAAGACAGAACGCTGTTTAAGAGCAACAACGGTTGACGGCCACCTGTTTGATTAAGCCCCTCACTTGTTTTAGGAGTGAGGGGATTGCTGGTAAGATTAAGAGCGGCTGCTGTATGCTCTTTGTGAAAATACGTTTTTTATTTTTTATATATGAAGGCTATGTCCACATGTTCAAACATAAAAAAAGAGAAAAAATAAATCAGCATGGTCCTTTCTTGTGGTAACATTGGATTTTTCTTTGTTGAAATATATCAATCTACTGATGGAAGACATCTTGAAGACATCTTGACATTAGTCAGATCGAGTTAAACACATCCATTAAACACATATTGTGAGTGACCTACAACAAAGTTGCAACGATAA
Organism: Dissostichus eleginoides; assembly: GCA_031216635.1. Classification (NCBI taxonomy): domain Eukaryota; kingdom Metazoa; phylum Chordata; class Actinopteri; order Perciformes; family Nototheniidae; genus Dissostichus; species Dissostichus eleginoides. The sequence goes on along the minus strand of CM062264.1, from coordinate 33,903,622 downwards.
GGGAATCGCTCAGTAAGCAGAATTTCAGAGAGCTGCGTAGGAATCCTTGTAGACTTTAAGTGATTTTATGTGTGAGTGTAGACTCGCTTTACATGCACATGTTTGTGTGCGTGCGTGCGTGCGTGCGTGTCTAGAGTATTTGCTCATGATTTCTCCTTTTCACTCCTGTGGTCTAATGGAGGTCAGGTCACCTAAACATAGCAGGGATCCATTTACTGTGTTTTATTATTCACTGGGACCCTGACATGGAAGAACATTGTTCTATAAATACAGTTGTGAGAGTGCGGGATCTTAGGCGGATATTATCAAAGGCATTAAACAATCCTGTATCTCTGTGTGCTTCCCAAATCAATGACTCACACTTTGTGGTGCTATACCACCTGTCTGACAGCAACCTAGCAGTGGGGATGTGAAGGTGATATTCCTAGGTGTTAGCGGAGAGAGAAACATCTCATTTTAATATAGATTTATGTATTAGATACATGCACGAAAAATACCAAACTGGTAATGTCAAACCAAACCAAACCTATATGTGTGGGGATAAGTCAAATTTGTTTTAATCAAAGCTATGCAATTAATACTTATTCTATGTATAACAATTATTGACCAAAAAAGAAAGGAACCACTGATGCCTTGACTCTTTCTTACATTTTCTACATTCATTAATATTATTGGTTGCCTTTGCTTGGAAACAAACAGTATAAAAATAAAATAGACAAGTGACAAAGTGCTTGGTGAAAACAAACAATTCTTAAGATTAATTTATTTGACAAAAAATCTATTATAACCACGATATCTGGAATAAAAAAGCTTGGTATTTTGTCTAAATATGTGGGGAACATCATCTTTCTTCCCCACAAGTAAGTAGACTTTGAAACGAGGCCCAACAAAGCAGAGAAACACTGGAAACATTGAGAAGAAGAAGCAGCAGAACAGCTCACACCTAACCTGTTATTGTGCTGAGAGTTCAGTGTTCTGATGAAGGGAGCCCTGACATTTGGCTGCCTGTAGGGACAGAGCCACAGCCCACTCTCCGGTGGGGTGACCAGGGACAGCAGGAACATGTTTTCACCCTCAGAGTGCATCGGACTACACGATAAGCCTCTCTCTTTCTCCTCACCCTGCTAGCCAGGCTACCTGAAAGGCATTGTGAGAGCCACCACAAACATCCTGAGATGGACACACACTTCAGAATAGCCTATATTTAAATTAGTTGGCAAATAGGATACAAGAATGAGGTGCATATACAGTTCTCCCTACACTCTGACGGGCATTAACAGGGGGTATATCTTAGCATTTTTTCCTGCATGCTTGTGTAGACTTGGTCACATTTCGCTTGTTGAGATGTCTATCTGTCGGCTGCATGCACACAGATCATCTGTCATGTCAGGTACAAGTGGCAGACAGTATTTAAAGGTGCCTCCCTTTATTATGCAGCACACTGACTGAATGGGAACAGCAGAAGAGCAGGGATCCAAAACTGCACTTCTATTAGGGCACAAGCCAACTTTGTGTGCACTTTAAATGTCATTTGGTCCTGTGACATGATTGGATTGTGCCTTTTTTTGCAAGAGAAAGTTGTTACCCTTTAGACATATTAAAACATGTGTGGTTTCATTTTCACTGTGTGGTTGCATTATCATGGGTCCTGAGAATCATGTGACGTTAATAGCACAAAGACCCCATTTTATTTTTTAGCATCACATGCTGGGATGCAGTTCTCATGTTTTATACCCAACAATGGATTTGTATACATCAACTTAAGGTTTTGGCTTATACCAAGTCCCTAATGCCACCAGTACTCTCTTTTTCTCTATCAAACTATCAGGATTTAATAACTAAAGTGACTTCAGGGAATTAAAGTTGATACACCAACACTTATTTTAGGCTTGTGTGCAGTTGTCATGATCAAGAAACAATGTATAAAGTCAATCATCATCATTGGCGAATAACCAATCTGTTAAGTGAAGTCTGTTTTATTGGACTAATATAACTGCCTGATCTCAGATAGGGTTTATTTCTGTGTCATTGTTTAAATATCTGCAATGCCATTTGAACAGTTTCTTTTTTTTGTTTTAGCTTAGTTGCAGATACAGACCAACATGTTACATTACATTACATGTCACTTGTTAGACACTTTTATCTAAAGCGACTTACATACTCAATACTGTGGGCCATCCCCACAGGAGCAATTTGGGGTGAAGTGTCTTGCCCAGGGACACAACGACATGCTGACTGCAGTGGGGTTAGAACCTGTGACCCCCTGATCCGAACACCAACGCACAACCCACTGCGCCACACGCCTCCGTATATGTTGTCATACCTACAAATCAGGCCTTCCCTAGCAATTGTGAAAAAACCCATATGATTTCCCCCAAAACGTGATCTTTCCAATTCCAGTTTGGTCAAATTCGGTCAGCCAACCCAACTTGAATACATTTTGGGCGATGTCTCTTTTGAAAGACATTAACATTGACTATTAGTGGGAGACAGGACATGATGAATCATGTTATTTGGTGGCGATAAAACAAAGTTGTGCTTTGCATTACCCCAAGAAGTGACTTCTCAGTCAACACCGATTGCTAAAATTGAATAATTTGAATGACCCCAGCAGTCTTCTTATTTTTCTTTGTGATGACCCCTTGTTTATAAAATCAGTTTCTTAAGCTGCAGAAGCTTATTTTGTTACTTTACCGTTCACTTTACTCTTTGGAGCTACTTTCTTTAGTAGCTGCAGTTAGCTGTAGTAGCACCATTTTAAATAAACCTACTCTAAATGGCAGCTAAACCTAAATGACAACTGAAAGATCAACAGCATTATAAAGTCCACCACCATTCTTGAATGAATAAATGAGAAGGACATCATCCAAAATTCAGCATCAAAGTATCTTGTGAGAAAGAAAACAAATGTAACTTCGGCTACACTTAGTCAGAGGAAGAGGTAGGCTTATCTATGATTACGCCTGTCACACTAACAGGACAACAACATCTGTTACAACAACAAAGAAAGCTGGTGTATTTACCATATACGAGCGGGCCATTGTTTTAAACAAGCCAGTTGCAAACACATCTAGATTTAACTGTCTAGGAGAACAACAAAAAAAAGGTTTAAAGGGTTAATCCTATTTTGTTGTCACCCGCTCCAATGCATAACGGCGCTGTCTTTGCCAAGCACAGCCAGCAGGCATACTGCAAGCACATCACTGACACTGGGGCTGTGCAGTCGCAGGTTGCTATATTTAGGTGAGTCACACTGTTTTATCAAACCCAGGCAGATTTCATCAGAGGAAGAGGCAAATCTCCCCAACCTTAGGCTAAGGGAAAACAGGGATTTACTAAATACCTACAGAGGGGAGAGGTAAAATCAACTGAAAGGAGTCCACCTTACCTAACGCCGCTAAAAGAGATCCAGAAATAAGATTACAAGTAGATTTCTGGTAGGACATGAAGGTAGGTAAAGCGTATGATTTTTTCATTCACCTCTAAAGCTCTGTCTAGGACTGTTATTCAACACAGCCAAGAGAAAGGCAATGTCCCATCTGCTGCAGTAGAACATTTCCCAATAGATAGAGGTCTGACCCCTTAAAGGTAAGCACTGACACATGAGAAAGAAGAAGGCGCCCAAACACACGAGCCTGGGATCAATATGGAATTGATTGACAGGTCTTTTGACTCACAGATTAACACTTGACAACTACCGAATTATAGATTAGATAGAAACACAGCAGGGAAAGCAGAATGTATTGATCATTAGTATCATGTGTGGTCATCTGGAAAACAGAATGCATGGTTGACTTAGCATTTCAGTTGTAATGTTAAAAATATACTTTCATTTAGAAAAATAAATCTTCCTGTTCTCACTCTCTGTGGGTCAATAATTGTTTGGATATTGCTCATAATTTAATGCCACAATGTGTAGGCTACAGTATGATCACTGTACAGTTGGCTTTGGTATCTAAAATTACCTTAAAAAGTTGTTCTCAACTATTTATTTCTAGTATAAAAATAAACTGGGCAGTAAAGATGTGTTGTGCCTCTGTCAGCTGTAATGACCAAAACAAATATCCTGCTTACCCTCAAACTTCACTGCCTTTGATTATTTATACAAGTTTGATGTATTCAGGGTCATATTTTCTGACTACACGCTTTGGAGCGTTTGCTGACGCAGGGTCTCCCACACCAGAAAGGCTTCTCAATTCTCTAATTTCCCCTCCTTGACTCCTCGACTCCATCGACTCCTCGGTCCTCCGGTAGTGACCCGGAAACGGATTTCAGCGCGCCATGTTGAAGGACATTTCATTTCTCTAACCGCCTGCTGCTTCCAATCCTCTCTCCTCGGTTCCCCTCCTCGACTCCTCCGCTCGCATCTCCTGTGGGCGGGACTAAGTCACGAGGATAGGAGTCGAGGATAGGAGTCGAGGAGGGGAAATTATAGAATTGAGAAGCCTTTCAGGTGTTCTTGTTATGCCTTCATCTAATTTAATCAGAGGGTTTATTTGCAAAAAATACGGCAAATGTCTTTAATGGTGAATTTATATTATTAGTTTGAAGGGAATTCAAACCATTATGTGGTATTATCATCACTGAAATGCTTGTTTTTCAGAGGTCTTGATCAAGCTAACCATCTTGAGAAAACTCTCGAATGCCACAGTGTCTGTCCCACACAATCCACAAAATGCCCAATTTCCACCTATTTAAGTTATGTCAGCATAAACCTGCTCTTGAACAGCTTGGACGTGTAATCATGAAATCACCAAAGCTACTTTGCAAACTGACCATGTAATCAGGAAGCCCACTGAGACTTTGAAGTAAAGTCTGTCCCTTTTTCATACAGCTGGGACTTTTTTTTACTAGCGTACCATGCTGTGAATGGATCTGGCAGATCTGGCCCTTCCTACATCCAGGACATGGTTAAACCATACACCCCAGCACGTGCACTCCGCTCTGCATCGGCCAAACAGCTCGCCGCACCCGCACTGCGAGGGGGACCCAAGTTGCCATCAGCAAAAACACGTCGGTTTGCTATCCTGGCTCCAAAATGGTGGAATGAGCTCCCCATTGACATCAGGACAGCAGAAAGCTTACACATCTTCCGGGGCAGACTGAAAACTCATCTCTTTCGACTCCACTTCGAACAATAAACTGACTAGCAAAGCACTTATATCATGCATTGGCAAACTAAGGCCCGCGGGCCATATACGGCCAAATATTGTCCAAATTGTAGTAAAGACCGCATTTATTTTGCCTTTTTCCTGCAATACCCGGCATTTCAGCTGATCCCACTAGATGGCACACTCTAAACACAATTGACCTTTGCTGGAGTCGGCAACCCGGCCAGATCTAAGAACCAAATACGTGACGCTTACATTGGAGGGGGTCGAGATTAACCTGGGCAATAACAGTTCATGGCGAGTACAGCGAATACAAGTTGTAACAAGCTGTAGCGCTGAGCAAAGTGACTAGAACGCAACCACACACTTACAAAAAATACTTACATAAAGTCAGGCAACACTAACCAGGCTGAGTGTGATTCTGTTTATTTTACCTTACTTTAATGACCATCCGTTCACTGTTATTGAACATTGTGAAGAGGCAGACGTTTTCCTGTTGTTTTGTATTATTGCAGCTATCGGATGGAATCAATACATGGGCTACATGTGGCCATCACAAATAAAATCATGACGAAAACTACGCCGGTAAAATATGCGTGTAGAAAAAGGCTTATGCCACAATATGATAGCAACAAGTAGTCAAGATAGTCTGATTAGCTTCGGTTGCTATGCTAACATCACCTGTAGAATGCCAGAGAAACTTTCATAACAGCGTTGTGATGTCAAACAGCGTCAATTCAGACTGAAACACATTCACTGATGGGATGGGGGATATGTATCAGCTGCTTGTGTGACAGTCGGACAGTGAATACTTTAAAGCGGCCGCTGCCGCGAGTTAACGGGAGAATAAACTCCGGTGGAAGAGCAGCACTGCAGCGGTCGGTAATGCCGCTGAACCACATTAATAAACAATGCACCACAGCACTCTGGAGAAAGGTATAAGGTTAGAGAAGTAGTTCTTTAATTTAATATGGCTTCGTATGATTAAAAACTACCCAACGCAGTCCTCTATTGATGTTGTTGTGAGCGGTGTTGCGGAGAAAATCAGCGACGTAAAACGCCGTGTGGGTCATAAGAAGGCACGTAAACGGTTACGCTATGACGCAAACGATGACGCAATAATTCACCTTTGAACCTAATTCACCTTTGAACCTGCATCTGTAACAATGAGTGGACCAAAGAAAATAAAAGTCGACAATGAGTGCCGAGTGTTTAATGAGGAGTGGACAGCTAAATATTTTTTCACCGATCTGCTACTGGCCCGGCCCCTCTGTCAAATTTTAAAACTCATAGTGGCCCCCAAGCCAAAAAGTTTTCCCACCCCTGACTTATATACTAATAAAGGACTGGCTTATCTAAAGCCAGTTGAGTAGCACTTGAAATGTTTTGGCTCTATGAAACCTGATGTACTTATATGATTCTGTTTTCTTCTAGTTTGTATCTTCTTGGTCGAATGCACTTATTGTAAGTCGCTTTGGATAAAAGCGTCAGCTGAATGCAATGTAATGTAATGTAATGTTAAAGAGATGTTTATCGTTACTTATTTTTGTATTATTTATTTTTACGTCATATATTTATTTATAAATTATTATTATTCTTTGATTGCATGTGTGGAGAATGTGTTCTGTGTTTGGGATAAGTGGGGGGGGGGGGGAGGGTATCATGCTCCTTCTTGATTGTGTTACCCTGTGCAAATTAAATAACTATATAAAAAAATTAATTAAAAAAATAGATGTTTATGAAAAGAGGCGCCTTGTGGTTTTCCAGTATCCTTGTCCTTCAGCCCTGCATAGTCCCTCACACCTCTCCAGAATGCAACCTGTTCACTATATGCACAGAGGAACAAAAACTGTAGTAGTCTGCGCTCAGAAAATAAAAATGATCTCTGTGGGGAATACAGCGAGAGACAGTGAGTGGCAGGGCCTTAATGTAGATCACACGGGGAGGACACAAAGCTCTCCAGCCGCTTCCATCAGCATGCACTTATCCAACTAGCATGTGCCAGTATCTGCACTCCAGCTTTGTGGACTATCATTCTGCCACTAATTGCATCAGTGTTTTATCATGATGCCTTGTTATCTCCCACAAGGTCCTTAGGGTCATGTCAAAGGGGTCCCCTGTCAGCCACAGAGTGTGTCAGAGGAAACACCGGCCAGTTCCTCTCGACTGAACACAAACCCCCCCCTTCCCCCCACTAGCACGAGCCAGAAAGAGCGAGAGCAACAGGCTTGCTCTTAACATAGATGAAGAGCTAAGATAATGTGATGTCTATAATACCAGGGGCTGGTCACAATGCACACCATCACCTCCCGCCCTTGCTCTGAGCTGCACCAGTACTGTGCCATTATCTTCACCACTTCAGCTGCTGCAATCAGCAAATGGAGCAGCCACATTGAAAGCCTTATCCACCCATCTCCAAAACGGCGAACTGAGGTCAAAAGGTGACAAGGAGAAAAGAGACACCAAAGAAGAAGAAAAATAAGGGGAGAGAAAATGTGGAAATAGTGTGAGAAAATTAGACTCTGTAGAAAATATATGGACAAAAGGACAGGGACAACCAACAGAGGACAGGGTAGAGAGATCCAAGTCAGTTCTGGAAACAGTGGTCATTATTATTCCTTCCGCACTGTTGTTTAGAGCAATATTAAAACAAAAATGAGAGGTGAATAGGACCAAAATAAATACAGTTTAAAAGCTGATGGGAAAGCCTCACTAAGAAGACACTCGGAGCATGAAATCAAATCAAATTGGAGAGGAGATGCAGTTTAGCTTATTTTTGCTGGTCTGCGTGAGTAAGCAAACGTGGAGGCTTATCTGACTGTTAAACCAAACGGGGCAGGATTTATCATGTGTATTTGTTAGCTCTATAATTTCTTGATTGTACATGATAAACAGGGTCAGGGTTGGATTTATACACAACAGCTTTGCGGCTGTCAAACACTGAGTAACTTTGTACAACCACAACTAGTGTGGGAAAAAGAGAACATGCAATCGACGATGGAGATGATGAAGATAAATCAGGAGTCCAAGCCTTAGCAGAGAAGAGGGAACAATCTGTCTCTCACTACTGCATGTCTCATACTCCAGCCATTTGTCTGAGTCTTCTAGACCCTCAGCATGTGGCAGAGACAGGCCAAACACATTGATCCAGGAAAGTATTTCTTGTGAATCACGCCAGCCACACACAGAGTTCTTTATTCAGCGCACTGGACTCTGGTCCTCTCTGAGTGGAAACCCCACTGTTTCAAACGTGCTTTCGCTTTCTATACATTCTTACACCTGGAGAGGCTGTGTAAGGAAATGGCATGATTGGAGAGAGTGGTAGTAGCAATAGAATAATAATAGGAGATGTAGAATAATGAAGTGTTATGACAGTTTTGTTGAGAAGGAATATTTTTCTCGCACTTTCTGCTAATCTGAATTTAATAACAAGTGTCTGTGTAAACTGACTTTGTAATTAAGTACATCTTAATGTAAAGTAATTTCTAATGTGTTTTTTCTCACATTGTGTCCACCCACTGGATCAGCCTATCAGTGCCAGTTTGACATCTTGGCCATTTCCTATCTAGGCTGATAGGAAAAAAAAGCAATCCAATTTCAGAGAGACAGGGGGTGTGGGAATGCACCTGGGACACAGGCAGACTGAAAAGGTCAACCTGTATGTACTAGATATAGCAGAAACTGTGTGAGGAGGAACGACCGGGCTGGTGCTGCAGCGTGCATGCAGAGGTCACCCCGAGGGAGGTTTACATTTGGTTACTCTACTATACAATCTATGAATACAAACGCAGCGTATTTTTTGAGGTGGGGGGATTAAACAGTAAGCAGCTTCTGAGCATACCGCTTCTCGTCATCTGAAGGACAAATCAGGCTCAAAATAAAGTTTTCAATTGATACTTTAATTTATTTTAACCTGCATGTGGGACAAAAGGATGGACATTCATATATTAGATGACCTTGTTTATATAATATATTGTATTTATATTTTAGTAGTTTGACATATTATAGTGAAATCTTCCTTTTCTTACCTTGTATATTGTGTATTCAGTACATCTGTCTATCTATATATATATCTATCAATCTTTCTATCTATATATCCATCTATCTATTTCTTATACTGTGAGTGTTTGAGTTGTGGCCCCCCATTGCATTGTCAACATTTGAAAAACCTAAGCCAAGTTATCTTAATCATTCATTTCAACAATGGGGACAATTCCTATAAATTTCCTATAAAATACAATGTGCTGTACTTTCTTTATGGCTGTCAACCAAATGATATCTTCCTTTAAAGTTTTTATTTTTTAAGTGCAATAAATATCAATACACTTGTAATTACACATCAGTTTTAAAATGAATTAGTCTCAATGAGGTTATGATGCAGAAGGCTGAATCATGCCCGTAATCAGAGTAAAGAATGCCCTCTTGGGTATCATCGGTAGATTACACCTATAATCTGTGTTGATGTAGATTGCTTTTCGACCAGCGCTGATTACTTGTCAAATGTCAGATTTAAATTAAAACTAAATATGTAAAATGAGATTTATAACCACAGCATATGGATGGAAATGCAATTGTCACTGTGCCACAGGCCAAGACGCATTACAGGGAATTTCAGTGTTTAATTCTACAGAGTTAAATTAGCCCGTAAGCCTTTTTGCACTATTTATATATTAAGTGTATTAGGTGTCACAATGCCCACAAATCTAACTGTAACCGCTTTCCTCCCATGCATGAACCAAATAGACAGAGGAAGTCAACATGGACGTATCAGTCCATTGTATGGAAACACATTTTTGGCGCTTTTTTACCAATATCTCTTTTCTATTCCATTGCTTAAATAATGCAATAGCATTACCAGTAGCTTAATGTATGAACAAGAATACAAAAAGGTCATTTGAATGTCACAAACAAGGCTTGACTTTACTTAATGGTGATAATTTGTTTAAATATATTCATTTCTTCCCTCATCCTACACCTTGAAGTGTTGAGATAAGTGAAACTGACATGTGTACCTCTGGTCACTGGGACAATAATCACATCTGTCCAGTGGCAAGAGATATAAATTGGACCCTGAAATGTGTTAAAAGAGGAAAAGAACTCTGGGCTGACTAGTGCTGTGTATCCACCTGGAGAGATTATAAATTGATGTTGCAGTGCGGAGGATGGTGGTGCGGGAAGGACACGCAACATTACATTTGTCAGGTGACTAAAATACATCATGCCAGCAGGGTGACGGCACTTAACAGAAAATGCTTCCAGCAGGCTTTCCCATTTTCAAAATGTATATGATGTCCAATCAATCAATATAATCTCACCTCGAGATTACCGTCACTTTGCCAAGGTTAAACTCAGCTCTCTACCTAATACGTAAAGCTGAATTATATGACATTTCAGGAAGGGGGAAAAACACTGACATGCAAAAAAAAGCCATTCTCTTACAGTTGTTATCTCGTGTCCTGATTTCACACTCCCACACAAGTGTGCCTGGCGAGGTCACGCAGCACCGTTCAATCATTCTGCCACTACGACAGGCCACCTTCCACCCACCGGCCACGCACATCATCCCCGGGCTCCCTCCATTAAATAAATTGTGCTGTAATAATCTCTTGGCTCCTAATATTCATGGATGAGCACAGCAGCCTATTTTGATTACCCCACTTTCAGGCACAGCCAAAACCATCTGTAATCCCCATGTTTTACCCTCACTAAATTAAAGGAGGAGTTATTTAATGCAGACCGAAATGAAAATAGTGTCATTCATCCTAAGCTTTTTTTCTCCTGCTTCCCATGCATATTAGCGGTATAATAAGAACAAATGCTATGTCTCAAAAGGTGTACTTCTTTACTTATACTTTTGTATGTGCATAAGTGGGTCCCGATGCAAAGCATGGCAACATGTTGAGAACTGGGATGGTGCACTCATTATGATCAAAGAGTTGAGTGTGGGATATTTCTCGCACTCAACGAACGGCATATATTTGTTTCACTATATATGTAACGTGCCATTAGACTTAATATGATGAGGTTTATTGAGCATCTCTATTAATTTCGTAGCATAAATACGTTGCTAGAATCTTTTCTGGCAAACATCGCGCTATAAAGTTGGCAAACATTGGCGATCGTCAGTTCCGGTGAGAGCACATCAGCAAAGTGCAATTTGAGACAATTTTAAACAGTCAAAATTCAAACAATGCATAAGTGTTCACAGTGAACAACATGCAGTTTTCTAAGGGCAGTATCCAAACTGAGACACAGCAATACTCAATAAGGCAATCTGCACTCACTTCATGCATCCGTATGTTAAACGTTTTTAATCTTGTAATTTCATCATGAGGTCTATCTTCACTGAAAACCTGTCAAAACGGTTTAGAAAGGCTCTAAATATCCAGGCTTTACATTCCTCTGCTGCATCGCCACAACCTCACCTTGACCTTTGTGTAACTCTCACCCAGACTATTACTCCTTTCACCGCCGCAAAACAGTTATCACCGTTCATTGCAGCCGTGCATGTTTCTCCATCTCATTTTTCAATAAATCCACTGAACGCAACCTGGAGGTCCCACGAGACCCAAACAAATCAATAGGAAAACATACTCTCAAATCAACCGTATCAACCTGACTGAAATAGAGAATGCTGTTATTTAATCTGATCCAATACACTAACAAACATAATAGACACAGACAGACACACACGCCCTTACTCTGGTACAGTCATAGTACTGTAAACTCAACACAAAGCCTACAAATGGTAATGACTGCTAATGCTTAATAGTAAGCAGTAAGGATACAATGGCACAATGTATGCAGTATATGTATGCAGATTTCATTTTAGTCTTTAGAGACGTGCAAACGTGTCAACACTATGAGATGCTGTCATATTTAGTTTTTCTATTTGCACTAATGGAGGACATTAAAAGGGCTATGAGTAACTGTAGCAAGGAAGTAAGAGACTGGTAAATGATTTCAATAGGCACCAAACACTTTCAGAAACACATTGCACAAATTCATGTAGTCATCAATTTGCCTAAAATGTACTTTCCTTTAACGATATCACAGCCTTAATGTGCACATCAGTGACTACATCTGCTCTACTTTTCTTTGGTATATTGTCTGCAAAAAATAACTGAAGTTGTAACTTGTTTTTTCTGAGGATCTATTTTTGCCACTGTCTAGGTAAGTGTCTTCTGGGAAACAGAACTGGAGTAATAAAAGGCTGTTGAAAAAGTGGAGAGGGGATGGAGGGATTTGCCCGACGGTTGCAAAGGGATTTAACTGATTGACAGAAACTGCAGGACAGTTGACCCTCCCCTCTTTGATAGTGTTGACAATGTGGTTCCAAAGGGGAAAGATGGGGGATTATTAGATCCTTAAGTGCACAAGTTCTCATGTGCGACACCTTGTTTTCCATCTCTCCAGGAAAATGTGGAAGACTTCAAACAGATGTGTCCTCTGGGCTCTGAATCACAAGATAATTAAAAGGCTCTTGACGAGCAGAGGGCTGCGTTGTAATATTGCGCCGCATCATCTGTCTAGAACTCTGCACAATGCAGCTGCATTGATAGAATCCACTCAAAAGGGCCCTATGCAAACAGTTAAGAAAATAAATGATCACCTGGTTTTCATCACGCACAGAAAGAGGACCCATTGTGTGAGAAAGGTATCATTTTGTCAATGAAGCACTGGAATATTCTATTATCTTCAAAAGGGGCAATAAGCATTGTATGACTTTAATCTCAATCTCTATTTACGACCAAGGGCATGCAGCATCAAAAGGTCTCCGCATAGTAAGATACAGCAGCATTCAAACAACAAAGTCACATTTTCAAGACGGTGACAAGTAGGTAGCAAAGCAGATATGCAAAAGAAGCATCCGGAGAGGAGCAGGATGAGGGGCAGTAACAATCCTTTCAAACCCCCACAGATATGTTATGGTCAGCATGTGCTCAAGGACTACACAAAAATATATAAAATACTTCTTATAATTGATTTTGTAGAACTACTTGTCTCTTTTTTTCCAGTTGAGGATGTCACTCTCTGGTGACCACATCTGCTCACTGGGAGTCACTTGTTCAGAGTGGAAGAAGGCTGTTCAGTTTTGGATCTGGAAATGAGGCTGTAGATTGGATTATGATGCCATTTTTAATCCATTTTTTTCCCTTGCAAGATATTGCTCCTCCCTTGCTTCTTAGCGTTATACAACACTTGACAAGAGGAGATTTTGCTCAATTTGGATGCAGTGATGACTATGTGATTCCTTGTGACACTCTAATTTGAGATTATAGGGCCAGGCTTTGATGCAGACATGGGAAAAAAAACTTTTAGTCACAGAGACCCTTCTCTTCTCTGGATCCATTAAAAGGTCCCCCTCATCTCCTTGTGTACTTTAATTATAGCCATCTTGTCCTGTCTCTGATCCTGATTTTGGCGGAATTAGGCATCCAACTATCATGTTTCTCCTAGAGTTCATTAAAAATAAAATACTTACTCATCTCAACACGCCGTCTTAACGCAATGACATGGTGTACTTATTTTCTGAGTAAATGGGCTTCAAATATAATTTGAAGCAGACCAATACTGATGAAATGGTTGATGTTCCTTCACTTATTAACCTTTAATCCATCGGTGATTCAAAATCTTTTCTCTTTTTCATGTAAGTCCATAAACAATTAGCTGAAGCACAGGTTCAATGCTTTTTCTCTGCTGATTGCCACATCTGTGGTTTTAATTGTAGTGTTGAGTGATTATGTAATCATAGCTCTGAGTGATTGAAGAACAAGCAAACTGATCTCAGACCAGCACAATGTTTAATTACGGTAAGATATAGTATCTACCCTCAGACCCCGAACAAGTGGGTGGCTAACCTCATTTTTTAGAGCACTTCTGTCTCATTGCATTTTCATTTATCCATTTATTTTGGACGCTCTCACAGAGAGAGAGAGTCACATGTCCATCTATTTCACTGAGTAGTGTATTGCCCCTGTTTCAGCATATTGCTCAAAACTGATGACTGGTGCCAAATCTCTGACCTTTCAGTATCAGGACAGTCTCCCCAAGCCCCAAATCACCCTTCCTCATGACATTTAACACAGTGAGTAAGAGAGCAGAGGGGGTCAGTGGAAACACAACCAGCTGGGAGGAGCACAACAAAAATGGCAAACTGTCTAATTCATGTCTCACTTCCTGATGATGACCTGTCTTAATCAGTGTAGTGTTATAGTAAATCTGTAAATAGTTCCCAGAGAACAGTATGCTTAAGAAACCCCTTGTTTAACGGTTTGGCGTGAGCAGACACTAGAAAAATACTATATCGATTTCTAAATGCAAAATCACAATCACCACTGGCAACACTTTAACAACAGTGTTGGCCACCTGGGTCAAATTCTGAGGTCCATCTGAATCAAAAATCTAAGGTGGCTTACATTTTATACAAAATAGCCTTTTCTTCTCAAATGCACAATAAAAACTACATCATGACATCTGAGGGATGAATCAGCCATTAATATAACATTCTTAATAACACATCGAGATATGTTAGCCACTGCAGTTCTTCCTTCACTGAGGATAAACTGGCAGATAAATGTGTCTCTTTTTTACTCTAGAAGTCTTGTGTTTTTTCTCTGACGCCGAGTGTGTAAGCAACTCACACTCAAAACTCACATTTCTCTCAAAGTCAGATATCTTGTTATTCACACTGTGGTGTAAATTGAGTGTCTATATAACATGCCATTACGCCATCATAGCCAATCAAACACCAGGAAGACTAGACAACATTCAATGTCACAGACAAGGAGAAATACAGTACAGTAAGTGGAACGTGACAGTCTTGTTCAATATCATTTTACAGCAACACAGATGTCTCAACATGATTTATATGAGAGGTGCATGAACTAAATGCGAAGGCTGACACAGCTTGTAATGAAAGTGTTTCACCTGAATTATTAAACCAGAGCAAATTAGTTCAATTAAAACAAGAGAAGCTCCATTACCTACATATAATACAAAATAGATGTATTTTTTCAAACCTAATTTAATTCGATAGATTAAAGGAAGCAAATTGAGTGAGCACTTTTTATTTATATGAGACCCATCTAATAAGATTATATACTCACTTGTGTAATAGTATGTAAACTTTGTAGTTCAAGCTACAATACTGTTTGGCAAGGTGTACACAAACAGCTCACTAGAACTTCTCAGAAATTAATCTTCTGAGATCACTTTAATCATACAAATGAATTTCACCAATTGTTTAAAAGCACATTATAATAATTTTTAAAGCCAAAAAAAGGGGTAAAGGACCAATCTAGTCTGGCTTCGCTGTTAAGAGACTCCATGTGGCCATAAATCAAATGCATATGGCCAATAACAAACTCAAGGGCACATACAGCAGAGAGGAATCTGTATGCCAACAAAAGAGGACATGTGGACTTTCAGTTGTGCAGCCACAGGGTCACTACAACAATGCAGACTTACAATGTGTTGTTCTTTCCAAAACTGCTCAAAACTTTAACAATTACTCATAATTAAGACTAAACGGATATATATTATAATACAATGCATACAAGAAGAATAAGAAAATCAATGTAAGCCTGAGAAAACAATGTTAAGTGGAGGCCTCATAGCTAACTCTAATCAATGATGAATAATGTCCCCTGTGCACAAGCTTCCTCAAATAAATAAGAAACCACTAACGGGCTTCAATTATGCATCCATTTGGATAGCATCTGCCCAGATAGGTAAATTGTCCTAATTAGAAAAGGTTGAGTTTTCTGTGTTGTTCTTTAACACAACACTTTGTATACAGGCCTCCTGAATAATAGGACCATATCCTGAAGCTAATGTAATTTGTTTACTGCTTATGAATATCCTTATTAAATTGTAAGTATATTTAAATAGCAGTAAAGGAAATCAATTATAAATATGGCTTTGGTCAAATGTCATATTTTAAAAATAAATGGGGTAAATAAGTAATGAAAGTGCCATGAAGCTGAATAAAACAATGAATATCTGCTCTGCCTTTATAAAAGATATACATTGTGAGAAAAATACTTTGAGTGGGAAAGACAATGATTGTAACGTGATGCTTCAATTTAAACCTTGTGTTGTTTGGGGAGCAGGAGTGTATGGTGCTGAATTTACCTGAAATCACTGTATGGGTGAATTATCCAAAATCCGGCGGATTTAACCCGCTCTTGTTCTCGTTCCACCGCCTTCTCACTGCCAAACATCCTCAGGGAGAACTTGTTGACCCCTGGTTGAAGCATTGCCCCTAACTGTCTGTGCATGAACCCTGCTTGAAATAATCTCTCGTTGTCCGGCAGAATTTGATCAATGCCATCCAACTTTATAAACCCTGACTGCTGTTCTGGTGGATCTTTTTGCGTACCACCACCACCACCACCACCACCACCGCCACCGCTGGCCCCTTGCGCGCCTTGATCCGGCGGCCCATCACCGATGGCTCCGGGGGGGCTCTCCTCGCTCGGGGTGACATCCCCCTCGGTGATGAGGCGCCTCTCCTCCGCCGAGTCAGAGTCGTGCACATGGCGACTTGTGATGGAAGAGAGGCTGCCTCGAAATCTCCGACAATCTCCATTTGAGCTGGTCTTCATCGGTTTCCCTATGTCCGTCTCCATGATCACAGTCTCCCCACTTTTGGTCTCCCCGATGCCTTTGCAGCTTCCTCCAGAGGTCGGCGACGGTGACAGCAGAGGCTTCATCCTGAGACTCTTCCTCCGGGTGTCCTTGTCTGCGTCTTCTCCTTCCCCCATTATAGATGCTTTTTGTCCAATGTGCTGTGGCAAACTATAGAGCCTTTTACGCATGGAGGAGTGCAACCTTTCCATTATGACATTGAGACTAAGTGGAGAAAATGAAATAAATCCAGGTTGTTAGGCTGTATAGTAACGGTTGTTTCCAACAGCCTCCGCGATCCCTATCTGTTTGTGAGAGCGATCAGTCTGGAGCTAATCTGAATCCCTAAAAGCCTGCTACACATGACATGGACCGCCGTGGCTCTACTGAAACAGATGAGGGATACACTTTCTCATAATAAGACTACCAGACAGTTTGCATATGTCCTCACGCACAGCCTGGGCGGTCCGCTTGGCCACTGCGTCCCCGATCTTTGTGCCGTTCCGACATTGTGCGCAAAAGTGGAAAAAACTGCTTGAAAGTCACCTTAGCGTGACATGTGAGGGACGTGCAGACGGACGGTGATATGGAGACGAGGGAAAGGTCATGCACGACGAAGAATGCTCTTTTCACCAGACGTCTTTCTCCAGCTGACATCAAACAACGCGACACAATCGTGCAAAATACAGTAGAGCATTCCAGGGACCGCTGACATCACTGATCCATAGTCATGGTGCGTTTTGGCAAATTGTGAATATTCATGATGCTGATCTATTGGGTTGCCATAGGAGCGAGAACTGCAAATAAGCTCAGCCCACCTTGTTTAAAGGGGAATGCTCTTCCCATTCTTAAAACGCTCTCTTAAGTTAAGGCTACAGGTAGGCAGTGCAAAGCCATTGTTCAGCCATGCTGTGGACTTCACTTGGAAGTAGCCCGTTTTCCCAGCACTATTATCAGTCTGATTCACTGCCTAAATCGCGCACACAAATACAGTTGGAGCTAGGCTCAATTTGGCAAAAGGTGTTTTATCGACTGGCTCCCATACAGAACTGCCAAGTCCCTTTTCAAATGGCAATGTATATCAAAGCTACATGTATACATTTAAATGTTATTTTATTAACCCATTGAGTATCTTTAACATTTCTTTAACATTTAACTACAAAATATATAAAGTAATATATTCAGACATTTTAAATATTGTTCTTCTCAACAAACACAAAACTATTCAATGATAAATCCTGCAAATATTTAGTTTGTTTGATTTCCCTGAAAGTCCGACTTAAATAACGCCATATTTTACCCAATTGTGTAATATAAACATAAATTCATTGTAATGGCCATCATTTGTCTTGCAAAAAATTACATATTTTGTAGCACAACATTTAAATTAGAAAGATGAGTCTCTGGTAAAAAATGATAATATATACAATTATTATAAAAGGTATATGAAAGAATGTTTATTTATATAGCCCAATATCACAAATGTTACATTTGTCTCAGTGGACTTCACAGTTTGTACAGAATATCACTATGACAATACGACACCCTCTGTCCTTAGACCCTCACATCGTACAAGGAAAAACTTCCAAAAAAGGAAAAACCCCACAGTTTAAAGGGGAAAATGGGAGAAACCTCAGGGAGAGCAACAGAGGAGGGATCCCTCTCCCAGGACGGACAGACGTGCAATAGATGCCGTGTGTAAATCGAAAAGATAATACATTTACAACATAGGTAGACCAAATGTTTGGAAATGCATGTGTCTATAATAAGAAGATGAATCCACGAGGATGTCAACAATCCTGTGGGAGCCATCAGAGAAGTAGTATGATGAGAGTCAGGCAGGACCACAGTGACAGGTTCAGCCACGACTCGAAATCCAGCACTCAGATCAGGACTCAGGACTCAGGATCAGCCACGACTCAGGATCCCAGCGTAGATAGACACCAAAAAGAAATTTGGGGGAAGCTGGGTTATTCGGAACATGAGAGTACTCAGGTACAGACAGAGAGAATCTGTCTGTACCTGAGGATCCTAAGGATTTTCAAAATATGTGTTATGTGTTCAAGAAGGAAGGTGGACATGACGTTTCATTAACGCCATACTATCTATAAGATTTTAAACAATTCAAATACCCAACTTCTGTATTATACAAAGCACTTTTTAAAAGCAACATATCATCATATATAATATCAGGGATTATCAAGGCCAGTATGTGTGATCACAACTTTACTTTGCTCAGATTGTTTTGAAATTTTTGAGAGCCATCATCCATTTTCTTAACATCTTCTGTCTTATGGCTTACCTGTGCTGAGTCTCTTGTTAGTCATATTAGCAGCTGGACATTGAAAGAAATAAAAACAGAATGGGGTCAGCCTGGATGTTTACAAGGTAGACATCTAAGAGCTGATTTATCTGCTGAAACCTTATTGCAGAAATAATAACGATAATATTATAATCTTTATTCAAACTGCCTGTAACAAGGTGCACTAATAAGCAGGAACAACAACATATATGGACTGTTATGACATAGAATCAGTCAATTACAACAATACGAATGTAGGATATATAATACCTGAATCATAAAGACAGATAGGAATCCGGTATCTCACCTTCTATATTGCCATGTATCAAGGCTGTGTCCAGTCCAGCCTGGGCCATTTGCTGCTTGTCATCCCTTTTCTCTCTCCAAGATATCACTATCCAATAAAGCAGAGAAGCCAAAAAATAGCTTGAAATAACAAACACAAGAAATATTGGTATATATAGCAATGATCGACAACAAAACAGATTTGAGGCAATTTTATAAACCGTGTCACCTTGTGAACAGTAGAGCAAATGTACCACTCACTTACTGTAGTCTTGGTCATAATACAAATATAAGTCTATGGGAAAAGCAGAAAAGCTACAGAGTATCGATCCCAAATAAGATTGTTTGTACATAAAATCTTTATGTGCTTCTTTTTATATGTAATCATATGTTTTCATTGGACACTTTCCCCTTTGGCCAACTGTGGAGTCACAAAGCAATACATGTGGATCTAAGCATAGCAGTAGGCCTATGGCTATGACCTACTGACCAGTGGTGGGAAGTAACTAAGTGTACAGTATTTACTGAGTACTTTTTTGACATATTTGTACTTTCATTTCCATTTAAAGCTACTTTATACTTTTACTCTGCTACATTTCAGTGGCAAAAATTGTACTCATTACTCCACTAAATTTGTATAACACTCAGCTATTTACTTTATATAATTGTGTCCACATTGACAAATGACGAGTACTTTCACTTCTGATACTTGAAGTACATTTAGCAGTTCCTTTAATTTATATTATTCTAAAATAGGTCACTGCAGAATGAGTCATTTTAATCTTTTTTATTTTAATACTAGTAATTTTGCACTTTAACTTAAGTAGAATTTCGAAATCAGGACTTTTACTTGTAGCTGAGTATTTTAAGATCATAGTATTTGTACTTTTACTCAAGGAGAGGATCTGAGTACTTCTTACTGACTAACATATGTATATATATGGTGGTAAAGAACATCCAAGCAGAGGTGGAAAAAGTACTCAGATCTTGTACTCAAGAAAAAATAAAAGTACCAGAGTGGGAATACTGTTACAAGTAAAAGTCCTGCAATCGAAATCTTACAAAACTAAAAGTACAAAAGTATTAGCATCAAAATATACTTGAAGTCACAATACTCATTGTGCAGATTGGCCCATTGCAGAATCATTTAAATCATATGTTTTGATTATAAATATTGATGCATTAGTGTTATCAAAGCTGGTAAAGAGCAGCTAATTTTCATTTAAAAAGAATTAATGTTGAATCCAGGTGTATCTTAAGTATTATTTCAGAGTTTATTATATTTCACATCATTAATCCCAATATGCTAACTAAAGGTATTCAATATTCAATTCATGTAGTGGAGTAAAAGTACACTATTTACCTCTGAATTGTAATGGACTAGAAGTACAAAGTAGCAAAAACATTGTACTTAACTACAGTACTTGAGTAAATCTACTTGGTTACTTTACACCACTGCATACAAGTGT
The DNA here is from genome assembly GCA_031216635.1 of Dissostichus eleginoides. Taxonomy (NCBI): domain Eukaryota; kingdom Metazoa; phylum Chordata; class Actinopteri; order Perciformes; family Nototheniidae; genus Dissostichus; species Dissostichus eleginoides. Next base: position 33,882,824 of record CM062264.1, on the reverse strand, counting down.
TAAAAGTGTGAAAATAATACAAAAAGAGAGTAAAGACAGTCTTTGGTCAGTTAAAGTAAAACATGTGTTATGCATTTGGTTAAAGTGGGCGGTGTCCTCACGCTGCGCGCCAATAATAGTATGTAAAGGGCGCCAATGCGTGAACAGGCCAGCCCACTCTTTATTAGCAGTCAAGTGTTGTTGTTCAGTTAGCCAGAAAATACGCAAAAAATACTGAAATGGACACCAGTCATGGATGGACGTTAAAACGCTATGGGCGCTATATTCCGGGATCTACAGGCGGAAAGCCTTTCAAGGTACCTTTTAAGATATTTAAGTTATTAACATGATTTATGCTAGCTCACTAGTTAGTTACTTAGCTAGTTTTCCGATTATGCTAACGTTAGCATCTCTTCAAAGGCCGACATTAGCTGCTCTTATTAGTCACAACAATGAACCATATTCTGCAGCTATCATTTGTTTGCTTATTGAAACAGTATTGTGTGCACACATGAATTCAAACTCAATGCTTAAATCGTTGATAAAGTTTCAATGTAGAGCCATACTTGGGGGGGGGGGGGGGTGTGCTAGTGGATCGGAGCTGTTAGGTTAACATTAACATGCGTATTGTAGTTGTAAGTGGAAAGGAGTGAGCAGAGGGTAGTGTTGTCCATTCTTGTTCTGTCACTATCTTCCTCACCATGCTGAACACCCTCTCAGACTTTCAGTTGCGCCTGCTACTAAGGAAACCAACCAATGGTGTAGCTGTATTAAAATCCGAAATTCATCAATTTAAAGTCCGGTGTCTTGCTCAAGGGCCCAGGAGGTGAACTGGGACCTCTCCAAGTAGCAGTCCACACTCCATATTTAGGTCTGTTCGGGGACTTGAACCGGCGACCCTACGGCTCACAGTCCAAGCCCCCTACTGACTGAGCCACTGCCGGACCACGTGGTTTCACTTAGGGACCGTCAATACATTACCATTTTAATGACCCAAAACCAATGTTATTTTCCTTCGTGCAAACTTGCCAATATTAGTTAAAATTATGGTAAAATAATAAAAGTGTCTTTTATTTTAGACTATTTTTTTATTACTGATGTGTCATGAGTTGATTTTACAAAAATGCTCTTTTTTTCAAGAGCATCCATGTCATGTGACCCATTGACTCCAAATCCATACCAATATATTATTACCCTTGACAGATAAGACACACATATTTCCATTTGATTTTAGTTCTTGTTATTTTTTACAAGACATGTTTTGTTCTAAAAATGTCTGCAGTTTTTTATTGAAATAGTTACTATTGATGACATTTTCTTCACTAGCATTAAACAAATGAATACTTGTTCAATACTTATAAGTTAACAGCTCTATTAGCTGCATTCCTTATGAAAGTGCAGATCTCTTCTTGGTCCAAACCACATGAAAAGTTTCACATGTATTAAAGGTAAATGTTAGCCTATAAAAAATATATATCATCAATTTGGAGCAAAAAGCATTAGCTGATTATAATTTAGTATATTACAGCTACTGCTAAAGTATACAGCTACATGAAAACATGTTTACATTAACAAATTCATAAATATATCAAACTACAAAATACATATATGGCAAAGTAGAAATATATAATTATTCACTGTTGCCTACATAGAACACTAATTTGGCAACTACTTTACTGAGTTAAAGACTTTGTTGTTCATCTTCAACTTGCCGTCCATCTGTTTTGAGTCTTAAGGCGTGAGCTGGGAATAAAGAGATTTGGGGATGTTTTTGTGTTGCTGAAACAAGTGTAAGAACTGTAGCCTTAAGGAGTTTGTCTTCATTGACTGCATCTGACTCTAAATGGAGCAATATGTGTGGTGAGAACACAGAGATAGATGGCTGCGAAAAACAATATCTGCCTACATCATGTCGACTCTGGTACAGAAATGCAGTAATATGCATACATTCCTAAGTCTTTGTGCCAAATGAGTTGAGGTACATTTATGGCACATTTCTACTACAGCGCGGTCTAAGCGTGCCGTTCCGTGCCTGGCCGTTTTTGGTTGCGTTTCCACTAGGGGTAGTTCCGTCTAGGGGTACTTTTTCACAGTTTTCTGGCTCTTCAAAATCGAGGTTCTTTCCGGGCCAACAACTGGGCTGAGTATGCTAAACTAGTGAGAGAATCGCCGGCTACAACTACAACACAATGAACATATTTTACAGTGATTTAATTGTGATACACGTTTCAAAATGATGCCGAAGTAACAACATACTGATACCGGTTAGTAAAAACCATGAATTAATGCTTTGACAAGTCTGCAGACAGACGTCAGGCGAAAACCTTTTAAAATGCGTGTTTTCTGAATGGAGATCGGCTAAGCTAACGCAGTATATGCTCCGACCGTCCACACTCACAACAACAGCCTACAGACATAAATAAACCAGCGACTGTATTCGCCATGACACAGACAGTCTGTGGTTTGTACTTGTTTAACTTTTGTCTAGTTTCTGAACAGATGAGGAGCTGTGAGCTCTGAGGGCTAACAGCTAATGTTGGTTTTGTGTTTCGCATTGAAGATGATGTCACGGCTCCGCCTACACTGCGTTACTATAGTTACTACCCCAGTTCCTAAACTGTAATGGAAACGCAGCATAAAGTGAGCCTGGCCTACCAAGGCCTAACTATACCGTACTAAGCCGTGCGAGGCCCTGCAGTGGAAATGCGCCATTACACTCCACCCACAAGACTCTACCACATTGCAGGATGTAAAATACAGTTCAACTCAATTTGTGAGTCTGGGATTACAAGATTGTATCTGGCTGATATTAAATAAAAGTAATTATTCTAGACACTCGTGATCTTATAAAACACCTCAAGGAGCAGATAGAAATGTATAATTCAATGCTGATGAACTGTCACTTATAGCCTACCATTTATTTCTTCTTGGCAAAAAACCTCTCAAATGTATAGAAAGATCCATCATGAGTTAGGAATACACATTTTGCCCTAATATTCTCCTTTTTTTTTCACCAGCTATTCCAGGCAGATCGTGATAAACCTGACATTATCCTGACAATTGCGGAATCTGGACACTTGCTGATTTTCCAAGGACAGGAAAGCCTGGTAGGAACACTGTGCCTAGATTTAGGATTCTGTTTTTGTTTTCTGTTTCCATGCATTATGATATACACACAATACCTGAAGGTTGGGCCTCTCTGACTGTATGTTTATATCCAGACCCAAGATAGATCGCTTTGCTTTTTCTTTTAGCTTAGTTGTATTTATTCACAGCTTTCTGTAACTCAAATTTGTATTTTTACACCGTACATTTTGTTTAATTTCATTGGTGATTGCAGTTATAGTAATTCACTGTAGAGTCTTTTTGTCTTTCTAATTAATTCGGATTGTGCTTCCTTCCCTTTTGAGTAAAAGAACAAAAAATACCTTTTTTATTTTGGGTTTGCATGAAATATATGTTTTGAAACACAAGTCATTATATAGATTGCAAGGCTTATGGTTTAGAATAACATAAGCATAGGTTATTCAAATGTTGATTAAAAAGGAAGATATACTCTCCTTCAAGATAGACTTCAGTTTTTTCAATACAAAGTGAGCCAAATTCCTTTAGCAGTTAAATATGATTTATTATTTTATCCAAGCTCTATTTACTCACGTGTGTCTATCAGGGCTGTACCCGAATATCCGTATCACCTGCAGCGGTGAGCGGAGCAAAACACACACTTCAGGTTAGAAAATCACACTTAGCTGTTTTAATTACCTCTCAAACTACAATACCTAAACTAGTTATAGATATGTTTATTTTTACTGTCGGGTGAGTCATTACTGGATCAGCGAGCTGCATGAGATACTGACGGGCTGTCAGGAGAGGGAGAGAGCGCTCCGTTTATTATTCCTGTGTTATTGTAAGTTACTGTACACTTTTCGAATCATATCAATTTGTTTTAAAGCTCAATAAATAACAAAGAAGACCTTTGACCGGCACTTTTCTCATTTGGTCCGGAAGATTTAAACTTTAACGGACATGTTGACCGGCAAAAAAAAAATCTGGGCACAACAACTATGAAAAGTCACCTGAATGCTGTAAGTAGTAGCTTAGCTTAGTTGTTGTCCAGTTGCCATGATGAAGCTGCTTTATCCGCAGTTTAAACAGTAACGTTACACATGATAAAAACGTGCACGCGCACGCCGAATATTCGCTGCTGATTACTCCCGAATATCCGGAGCCCGAAAAATGGTATTCGGGACAGCCCTAGTGTCTACTCTGAAAATTGCAATTACTGTATATTATGTTTTATTTGTTCCCGTGACTTTAGGATAGACTGCGGATACTTGGTGGGAGTTATTAGCAGGGTAGAGATTATGTTGTGGATTATCTTTAAGACTGTGAGTGTGGGAGATAAACAGTGGCAATTTTACAAGGAAGTTATTTTATTTTCACCAACCTATATGAATGGGTCAACAAAAGCCTCTTTTTGCTTTTACCTACAAGCGGTATGGTGTGAGCATTTAATCGTATGAACAGAAACTCGTGTCAATTTAGTGTGGACTTAACAAAGACAAATGGTGTTAATATTCAACGTCTAGCTCATAAGACCTTGACATTTGGCCTCTCTACTGTAGCAGAACAGGGAACACTGTGGCATAGGTGTTGCAGTGTAGCTGTCCATGAAGCTCTTCAATTCAGAAAAAGTATTGCTGCTTTAACAAAAATTGCTTTAAATCGTTAAATTATGAAGCTGCGGTCATGCTCCGACACAGTTGTTATTACTTGTTGTGCTTCTCAATATAAATGGAGCATCCTCTATGAACTCACTTAATTGTTAGCAATGCTACTGCAAAAGGACATTTTTGGATTGGACATGCTCTACCACTCTCTTATAAGAGTAAATCATATTATTTACCACTATGTTGTAGGGTTTGTGTTCATGTGTATGCTTTGATTTTATTATAGCTTCTCTGTGAATATAAACAATTAAAACCTATATATAAAAAGCATTTTTCATCGAAGCGCATTACACTTCCTCGAATGTAAATCTGTAACAGAAATCTGCTTTCCAGATAGCAATCTTCGATTAAGGGCATATGAAATATTCTGCTGAAGAGCTTGACATTTCCGCTCAAACCTTATGACATTTGACCGGATTGTGATGGTTGGGTCGTGCCAAATGTCACTCAGAAATGTATTAGACCACTTCAGGCTTGGTTCAGATTTTGATATATTTTGTATGGTAGTCAGGTCGGGTGTGAATTTGCATGCCTTGATTCATTTTCATTTGATATGCCTCATTGAACATGGACTTGGCATTTGTTGTCCTATTCATACATTGGTTAGTTGCCAACCTTGGCACAGCACATGTACATATTCATTTCACAAGTAGGCTAATGGCAAATGTGACCAATCTCACCTTCAAATATAATGGTGTTCAATCAACTTTGTCAACAGATAACCTTTATCTTTAGGTTGGTTACATTGCCAAAGTAAAGATGTTAAATGAATCTGGAGATTTTACCAGTTGTTGTGACCTTTTTTAAAAGTTAACTTCCCGCCGTGGAGGCAACACAAATGTGAGGGACTACTCAATGTCTCATTAATGAAGTTCTGTCAGGTGACATAGTTATCTCGCTGCACCAGGGTGCCAGACAGGTATTCAGGTCAGACTGCACAGAGCTTTCACCCAGGATGATAGACTGGTCTATTAAAGAGGGAATGCTCTGGAAGCTTCAGCACAGAGAGCTTAGTTCTTTAGGTTACATTATACATTCTTAAGAGCATTTTGGGAATTGTCTTTGAACACAACTGAAATGTACTTTATTTCAGGGTGTCCGCGGGATCTTAAAAAGTATTAAAAGTTGATAAATCAATTTAGCAAAAATTAAGGCTATTAAAAACGGCATTTTCCAAGGTATTACATTTTGTAGCTTGTTTTCAATAAGTATATAAATTGTCCAAAGAGGTTGTATTCTAAGTTGCCTGAATGTAATCATTGCGTAGGTGTGTAGTGTGATTCTTTGTAGTTTGTTTATGGCATCCCGTTGGATTTGACGTCATCTGAACAGGACATCGCACGCTCACTGCTTGATAGCGCGCGATGGTCCGTTTACGCCGGTTGTTAAACAACATCGTTATGGGGAAATGCAAGTTTGCGTCCAAATGGTTGGAAGATAAGGAGGAAGGACAATCAATACTGTATATAGTAAATGTGTCGCCAATGTAACCGGTTAAATGTAACCGGTTAAAACTCGCGATGAGGTCTTAAAATGTATGAAAAGGGTCTTAAAAAAGGTCTTAAAAGGTATTACATTTGACTTCAGGATTCCTGCATATACCCTGTATTAGAGATATTCAATGAGGAGCTCCAGTCCAGAGCTTGCAATAAAATATAGATTCTTTCTGACTTCACAGACATCGCCCTATATCGAAAAATAAGCTTAAATGCATCCTTCACACAGAGCATTTACAATAACAATTTAAAGGGAAAAACAACATTAACTGTAGTAAACTGTCTGTTTGAGCCTCCAGAGAAGATAACGCAGTACATGGCATTGTTTTTAAAGGTATTAAGCACTATTGTTTCAAAATATATTCTGACTTTTGGTGTTTTGATGATGATGGCCATTAGCACTGTCTCATCTGCTGATCCTGAATATCCTTTACTGTACGTCTTCCACTGGGATGGGAGGTGGCGACTGTGACCGCCATAAAATAAGATTCCCATCATTCTTCATCTACATTTGTTAGATTTCCATACACCTTTATTAAGCCAGGAAGGTCCCATTCGGATACAAGATCTTGTTTTCAAGCGAGTCCAGGTCAAAAGGGCTGGTGAAGACAGTTAAACATAAAAACAATTCAACATGTGAGAATACAATATATAAATGCAACAAGAGGGAAATGGAAGATATACAGAGGCTAATACAGGCCGTACCAGTAATCCATAATCTGATCTCATTCCACTTGAGTGAAGGATTATGTAAAACAGCAGTATGTTTCCATTCATCGGATTTTTCCTTTTTAATAATCCCAAATGATGTGTGCATTTAAATGGACATTAAAATCCAATCATTTGTTTCCCTAATGAAATAAAGCATTTGAATATCGCATTCATCAAAAATGTCATTGTTAATTCCCTATTTGTATTTCCACAATTACAGTAACTTAGCGATGGTATTTTTGCAATGGACCCAGATACAATTAGGTGACCTTACTATTACTACTTAGTATTTACTTACTTAATTACTTAGCGCTATTGATGTGGAATGATAATGCTTCAGTACAGCACACTCCCTGCTGGTGCAGTGCCATTGTTCAAATCAAAGCCTGTTGATATACCTATAATGTTATTATCAAAGTCTAAAAAAAGGCACATTTAACAGAATAGGCTTATTTTAATATTTGGCTTTTGATGAATACATCTGCTATTTTGATTCCCTGTGTGAAAAGCTTATTATAAGCCTCAAAGCTTAGGCTCGGAGGTTACTGGGTAAATAGAGACCCCTGCAGACAGTTTGAGGTATCTGTTTTTTTCTCACTACAGAGTGAATGTGTGGAAATGGAGCTGCTTCACTTGGAATAGTACACCTCTATAATTTACCCCCTCCACATTTAATTTAGCCTATGGATAATACTGTTTCCTGTCCAGGCTGCTAAGGACGTTTGTTGTCTTGTTGTGTTTCTCCCCAGGATGCAGTCCCTTTGCTCGGTGGAACCAATGTTTTCAAAGTACAACAGACATCTGATAACATGATCCTTCGATTTACAGATGAGGTGAGTCGTGAGATGAATTGCAATGGCTTGATGGGTAGTATTTTCTCAAGGTCTGTCCTAACACCATAACTCTCTTTCAAGATCAAGACCATTACTTTTATTCCACTATAACAAATTCAAATGGTAAACTAATGGTTTTCTGGGTTTTAATTTATAGTTTTTATTCGGGTTGCAGTGCTGCACAGCCTCCTTTACTAGTCAGCAGGGGCGGACTGGGACTAAAAATCGGCCCGGGACTATCGACCGGCCCACTTCGGTACCGCTAGTAAATACTGCTAGTAAATAGTCAACGGGGGGTGCTAGTGACTTATCCGACCGGCCCACCACGGTACCGCTAGTAAATACCGCTAGTAAATAGTCAACGGGGTCAGACATGAATTTCTGAAGTCTCCTTGTGTACCCAGCTACTTTTATATTACCTTTAACAAGCTGTTGATTTAACAAAAGCAACACACAGGGCTTTCATGGGCACAGCTTGAATGTGTTTGTGTGTTTCCTGCAGGGACAGAAGCGCATGATGAGGATGCAGTTTGATGGGAGTAGCAGGAAAGAGGCAATAAAGGATTGTTCCAGCGCTGTGAAAAAACTGATGGAGTACATGTCTGTCACCGCTCAGGAGGACGCCCCATTGCCCCCAAATCAGTCCCCTGCTGAGATCCCTGCACCGGTGATACAGGTTGCCCACTTTACAATTTAGGAAATTGTTTGTGCTGTTAAAATGTGTTGCCCTTAGAAAATCCCTTCTGACATATATGGCTTAGTCGTGGCTGTACAGTATTAAAGACATACTGCTTTTCTTTACCTTTTATAGTCTTTGTTTGGTAGAAATCAGACGCTTACCTCATATGACACCGTTGTACATTTTAAAATAAAATATCAGCTTAATTTTAAAGTGCCATAATTGATGTGTTATAATCAGTACTGATTGCATAAACTTAAGTATTGTGCTGTGGTCAGTTTCATCAGCAGTGGCTAAAGTATTTTCACTAGATGGTGCTATTTACAGTACTGTCTTAATGTTAGCCTCTGGAGCTACAGTAGGATGAGAGCATATACTGTACATGAATCAGAAGCTAATCACAATATATTGTGTAGAATACAGTGTGTCCCACCATAACGAATACACAAACAATTATACAAGTAATTAATAGATGCAAGCTTAAGGTGGCATACCTTTTTTTTAAGTCACTGGATGAATTCTTAAAATTGCCTTTAACAGTCAAATTGTTGATTATGAAACCGAGAACAATATAACGTGCTTTCAAAGCGTTTACCAGTTAAAGTTAAGACTCGATCTACCTCAAAAAGTCTTTACTGCTTCATTTCAGTAGCAAGATTTTATATTCTTTAAATGTGAAAACACTCGGTTAATCCTTGATTCTAATGTTTAGTAAAACTTAAATCCAGCCATGTGAATAACAACCTTTAACACGAAGGTCAGGACTCTTTAGTGAACAGACACAGTAAAGGAGTTCACAGTGAAGATGAAAGGGCTTTGGGGGGCGTGGATATGTTTAAATGAATAATGAAGCCATTGATTGAAACCTATGGAGTCACACTGAGTTCATCACCTGCTTTTCTGTTGTGTGTCTGAAGAATCTGCAGCAAAAGGCTGTGGGAGCTGAGCCTGAAGTGGCCCAGGGATCACTGAGCATCACGCGTCTGACTCAGGTAGGGATTGTAAAGTTACAAGTGAGATATAACAGAATTAGGTACCACTTTAGAATAAGACTATTAATGGTGGAGGCGTGTGGTGCAGTGGGTAGTGCTTTGGTGTTCGGATCAGGGGGTCACAGGTTCAAACCCCAGTGCAGTCAGCAAGTCGTTGTGTCCCTTGGCAAGACACTTCACCCCAAATTGCTCCTGTGGGGATTGCCCACGGTTTTGAGTAGTCGCTTTGGATAAAAGCGTCTAACAAGTCATATGTAATAATGTAATATAAAAGGATTACGAATAGTTTGTAATTCATTTATTAATTAGGTTGTGAACACTTTCTAAATCATTAATAAGCTTTTATAAGACATGAGATAAACAGGGCACCTGTGACCGGTTGCTTGCCAAATAGTGAGCCCACATTTATCTGTGCTGCTAAGCCTTATATTGGCTACCTAGCTTACTTCGTCTCCTTCATCAGCCAGCATCCTTGATATCTGTTGTTCACTGAATTGATTCTCGCTAAGTAGCCAATATAAGGTTTAGTCATCTTGCCAAATAGTGAGCCTGTGTTGACATATGATAACTATGTTAGAACTGGTTTATAAATGAATCCTTTATAAGGGTAGTCTTATTGTAAAGTGGTACCCAGAATTAAATACTCGCTGTGCAACATATTCATTGTAATTTTGTTTTATATATTACTGAAGAGCATTGATTTTCATATGGCGCAGGTGCTAAGTGCATATACTTTCTTAAATTGAGCATTAACATAGGTGTTTCTATTGTTTGTCTTCTTTTAATTCACTGTTCATTTCAAGTATTTGTCTGACTCAGGTAGTGATTGTAAAGTTACAAGGGAGGCTGTGGCTCAGTGGGATTGTGCGCTGAATTTAGTGCGCTGAACTTTGAATCACGGGGTAGCAAGTTCAAGTCCCACTGCAGTCAGCATGTCGTTGTGTCCCTGGGCAAGACACTTCACCCCAAATTGCTCCTGTGGGGATTGCCCACAGTACTGAATGTATGTAAGTCGCTTTGGATAAAAGCGTCTAACAAGTGACATGTAATGTAAGTGAGATATAACGTATAACAGAATGAAATACTGGCTGTGAAACATATTCATTGTAATTTTGTTACTAAAGGGTGTCTATACTTTCTTAAATTGAGCATGAACATAGGTGTTTCTGTTGTTTGCCTTTCCTCAGCACATCTTGGGAGAGCATGCTTTGATTCTGCCTATATTGTATCGCAACAATTCTACGATTCAAGGTGACTTGGAGCCCATCCTGCGTGTGTTACTCCTGGATCCCAGCTTTCACGCATTTGTGGAGAAAGTGGAGGGTGAGCTGAAGAAACTCATCCAAGAGTGAATAGTCCCAACAACCGCTGACGGCAGAAGTCAGTGCAATGTTTTTATTCGTGTAGAGTTTGTGTAGGCAGTGCCTGGTGGTGGTTATGGATTGTTACTGTACTGCGGACGTTGTTGTAAATGTTACACTGTGGTAGTTATTGTATTCACCCTGAAGAGGATGCTTCTCATGGTAGTGCATTTAAGTGGTTAAAGGAAGAATACAACCAAAAAAAGCTGGTTTCATTTTTTGACATTTTTATTCAGAAAAAAAATATTGGTCTCACTCATATGTTTGATCGTGGCTATATACTCTGTCTGGTCCCTCTGATCCCACCTTAACGCCGGCCCATTCCCACCGCAACACACATTTATACATCGTATTGAAAGAGGAGTCATGCAGCTACAGCCGTGAATTTTGCTATGCCAGCTTCCAAGTGATCCCACAATATTAAAGCTTCACTGAGTTAAACAAACTGCCCTCCATATATCTATTTAAGAATACATATTGCATAGGATTATAGCCATGCTATACAGTTAAAGAGAACAAATAGAAAGTAAAAATCAATCAATGAAATTGGGAAATATAAAAAAAAAAATCTTTTACAGATTTCCTATCATTTGAACACTCATACTTCAACATATACAAGACACCTAAGTTACTCTGGAAAGAAAAAAATAATAATACACTTATCATTTTTGATAGATAGATAAACACACAGGAGTCATTTTCTGTAAGCACTCTCAATTAAATGTAAATACTGCCAGTCATTGAAGCCGTTGCTTCACAATAAAAGTTCTGTTAAAAGTGGACTCATCGTCACAAACTCAAACAGTTAAATGACCATGATATGCTGTACAAATTGTCAAGAATAAAACAAACTATATATATGTATATATATACATATACATGTATATATATATATTATAGGGATGACTCCATAAAAAACATAGGTCATTTTAGATGCAAAAAAAGCCACACGGGGGATAACAACAGAAAATCTCTATTCTGAGTATCCTATTGCGTAATTACCTTGCATGCATTGTACATGATATGTAATACAAAAGGGATCACCTCATTTGAGGATATGATTAAATCAATAAAGGAGACATCAACAGCACATTAAAAATGTGTACACCTTTGTGGTGGTTTAGTCATTATTCGTCATCCTGAAACCTCCACGATAGACTGAATAAGGCATGCTTAAGACAGCCATTATGTTCTTTTTGTTGCCAGTGTTATGCTGATATTGTTTCTCATAAAATGAGACAAGATATGCTTTTTTTCGAAACTGCCCGGAGCTCTCTCCACCTCTGATACCTCCAGAAACTGCAGTTTAGCCATCTCATCTGTGAAAAGAAAATCAAGAGAAGGCGTGACTATGGATAATCCTCACAGTGAGTTCTATATTTAGCCGCATCCCCTACAACAGTGTCTTACTTGAGTAAATTGCTTATTTTGCATTCCTCTGGCGAATGTTTTTATCCTTGTGGTTGTTTGTTGAATTTGTTTTCCTGGGGAAAAAAGGGGTTAAGATTTAGTGACATTCAGGTAATAGCTAAATAAAATCACAGTACCCAGTAAATCAGCATGAATTATAAGTAATGTGTGTGAGTGATTTATTTACTTACATTGGTACCGCTGGTTCATCATCTTGGACAAGAGAAAAGAAGAAAAGGGACGAAATCAGAACACAGATATTAGATAAAGAATATCTGCTGCATGTTTCAACACATTTTACTGCAAAAATATTTACTTTGCTGACAGATTTCCCAATTGTACTTTCAGTTGGTGTGAAAATCAACCTGAATTTTGCCTGTTATAGACTACCAAAATCCTTCAGTGAACATAAATATTGTGGGAAGATGCAGCTGACAGCACAGATTGCTGTGAATATTTGAATGCTGGTGTGGCAGAGTCGTGACGGTAGGAAGCTCTGACATTACGACATGGGAGAGAGCTGCTGAACAGCTTTGAATGCACCAGCCTTTTGTCTGATTTACAGACTCAGAAGGAAACCACAATAATTCACAGAGTTTAGTAGCTTCTTGCATTAAAGAGGAACAACATGTGTAGTAAAGGGGCTGAAAATGTGGTATGGTACGGTGGTATGATCTATTTAATAAGCGCATATCTAATGCCAAGCCTACTAAACATAACTCCACATACTATCTGAATCTCAGGGGTTTCCTGTTCATTTGAGACTGAGCATATGTGTAGGAGGATTACAGATGGCTCACTTAAAGCCTTCTTTTAATTACACTTAGCAATGTCAGTGATTTTGAAAGAGTGTACATTGGTTTCACATTGTGACTGACTTGGCATAAAAACAAGAATCCCTTCAAAGCTTGCTCTCGGCATCAATTCCCTGCAGCTCACAGTGGTTAATATCTATGTGCAGTGTACTATTTCTATTCATTTTAACAACATAGAAAAATTGCACGTTTCGAAGTACAGTGAAAAACATAACATACATTACAATGTAACACTGCAGGAAGAAGAACTGGTGAAAAATAGTGAATATTGTGTGACAAGTTAGTCAAAGAAAGACCCACAGCCTCGGGGTTGACAAGGTGGTTGGTGTTTGGCATACAGAGGAAAATGTGTCAACAGGTAAGTAACCAGTCAGTCACAGTGAGATATTTTCCATGCAGTTATAAGTCAGAGATAAACAGCATCGCAGTAATATGGAGCAGATTATGGCAGTTATAATGTCAGACAAAAACATGGTTGTGTGATTACTTGGGGGAGGAACATCTGTTGGCATGTCCCGCAGTTTTAACACCTAATATCTATACACCACAAAAACTATACTTACTATAATTGTTTTTGCAAGTACACATTTTACTGTAAGATATATTTTTAGCTGATTGCTATGGTTCTAGTTGTTTTCTCTGACGTCTGGGTGCATGTTTTTGAGCTTTAAGTTTGCCTTATTATTACATTAAGTGAGCTGTTATTAAGCACAGCAGCATCTGTAATTTTCGCAACTGGTTTTGAACCGCTGTATAAAAGTGTCAGGCTGACAGGCTCTGCCTAAAAGCCATCTTGGCTCTGGAGTATAAAAGTGTTCAAACACAGCAAAGCCATCAAGAGAGCAGAATTCATAATGCATGCAGACAGGGGCCAAAACCTCCGGGAATCAGCGATGCTAAAGGGAGATTTTAGAGAGGCTGTGCATCGTGAGCAGGGAGTCCTCCTTCCTGATTTGAATGGCATAGACATGGCGAATATCATCCACCTTAATCGCTTCATTTTTCCGGTAGATGAATTCCAACTAGAGGCCATGCAGAGAGCCCACTTGAGCTGGGAGGGTTTGTATGTGCATGCATTTTGAGCAAGTATCGTAGTGAAGTGCAGTTTTTTCCCTAATGATTTACAATTGTTATGGATCATTAGCAAACAGTGTTCTGAAATTACCTAATGCAATTTGAATAAAGATAACAGATGATTATAAATGCAGTTAGCTATCATAGTGTTTTAATGTTCAGTATACATTATTATGTTCAACTAAGGACATGTAGGTACCTAAAAACTGATATATATTACTGAGTAAAACTGAATGTATTGTATATTATGTTCATATGATGCAATAGCAACTGGTGTTGATGCTAATGAATGGTTAATCAGGGTTGTAAAGCATCAATGAGCACTATTTTTAACCAGTCAATACATTTTTAGTCTCAGTCTAAGCCTTATGTGTGGGAAAAAGAGAAACAGCATCCCAGATGAAGATCACTTTAAAATACTGAAGCCACGAACAGATGTTTCTATTTCATATCCGTCACACATTTAACTCGTATTTAGTTGGAACTACAATTACATTTTTTAGATCTCTCCCATGTTAAATAAATGAAAAGCAGGATGTACCCTGAAGCTAAATTTGTGCAGTCTGTATTAAGAGTACTGTGGCCCAGTTGGAGTGATTCATATATTAGTGGTTGGGATTTTGTTTTTATCTTGTGTTCATGCTTTATTTGGAAATGAAAAGAAAGCAAAGCCACAGGAGTAGAGGTCAGACAGAACCTGTGGTGACTGGAAACGCCCTCGGGCTTTCCAGACATTTCTATCTCTCCACATTCTCATTGTAGGATTTAGCCTCCAAAAACACGGGACATTTCTTTTGGAAAAGCTGATTGTATGCTAGGAATAAAAAGACAAAACTAATAATAATAAGTACGTTGAAATAATTGCATAAATTGGTTATGTATGTTAACAAAACTAACTTTTTTATTCCTGTGTTTTTATTTGTTCATACAGCTGTGTTTTTGATATGTTGGCATAATGTTAAGACCTACTGGTGTAACCTCAATTAGCCACTAGGGTTAAAAGAGATGTTTCTCTGGCTCTGTAATGCTTCGACTGTATCTGCCTTAACGACTCAAGTTTTGTCTTTTTTATAATATACATTATATTGAAAAACAAGGGTCCTGTATTAGAGGAATTACATCTTAGTATTCATGTAATTTAATATTCTTATTGAGTTATAAAAACACCAATGTGTTGTTAAGAGTGGTCCTAAAGGGTTATGTCTTAATATTTCAACCTGTCCATTTACAGTGTGTCTGCTTGAGTGACTTACTCCAAATTGGTGAGATAATATTTGTTTAAAATAAAAATTCACTTGATATAAGAAGTATACATCTTTGTTCATTCACCAAGCAGAGGCACAGTTACCCAATAACTGAATCAAGGCATGCAGGTTTTGGGGATTTAAATGTCTAAAAAAGCAATTTAAAAAAGGGGAAAGTTTTGTCATTAACACTCAAAGTGAATAACTTTATCTTCTGCTCCCAAGCCTAACAGTTCATTGACATGATTAAGTAGCCTGTGACATTAGGACTGCTTACATACTTGTACAGGCATTCATTTTAATTAAGAACAGTTAAGGAAAGAAAATGGATTTGAATCCAAGTTAAAACATTAAAAAACATGTCAGACTGTATGGGTTCAACCTTATGAAAGGGGAAATGAATGAAGACACATGTTCATTTCACAATAACGTATATAAGAAATAAACTTTACTGCATTAATATCTCAGCGTCTGGTTTGTAAACACATATATATTGACAGAAAGAAATCTCCGAAACCATGCAGAATCTCTCACTTACCACCCGGTTAGATTATGTTTCCATTTGGAAAGATTGGGGAAGGGAAAAGAATAGTAACCAATTAAGTATATATAATAAGTATATATAGCGACAGGCTGACAAAACCCACGTTAATGTTTTTTGCTATCAACATGAAAACAAACGTGCGTTTACCATTACAGACAGCCAACTCTTTGAAAGGTTAGCCTCTGTTGAGTAGTTTACAAATGTATAAAGGTCATATTTACATGCATCCAAGACAATCCGAGACATTTCTTTGATACATATATCCATTGAGAGAAGATGCAACCTTGTGGTACTTCTCTGTAAACATCTTATTGATTAAATAACCAGTGTGTAGAATTTAGTGGAATTTATCGGTTGGAACCTATGGTGGCTTCAGGTAATATTAAAACAAGCCCTTCTCTAAATCCAGTGTTTTTCAGTGTAGTGGTGCAACACGGCAAACATTATAATAGTATTCTTATTAAAACTTGTTTATGAAATGATATTATACATCTGGCACTTAATTCCCCTAAATCCTAGACACTGGTTCTTTAAGATGTGATGCACTTTGCTTTTGATGACTTTTGACAATACTTTCTATGGCAAAGATCAGACACAAATAACCCTCTAAAAGGTTTGAAATTGCAACATTGTTCTTTAAATAATGGCCTTCATTCATACTATTCATTCATATTATGTTTTAGTGCCTACTGCTCATAACACGGACAAAGCTTTCTTACCTTCAATAATGTCGTCTGGATTCTTGCGTCGCTCGTACACAACGATGATGACTACTAGGATAATAATTTCTGCAAGCACACCCAGGAAAGGCCAAAGCGGTGCAAGGTTGCTCCGCACCCGTAGAATAGTGGTCTCGGCAGTGTTTCCAATCACACTAGTGGCATTGCATTGGTAAACGGCAGGATCGGTGGTTATATCCAGGTTCAGTATGTTGAGCTCTGTGTAGTTGTCTCTGATGGTGATGAAGAAGCGACCAGTGGAGTTGTCGATGTCCTGCAACACAACAACCATTCCTTAAAGTTGATTAAATTAGAAAGACTTAACTTGGAGTAAGGCAAGGCAAGTTTATGTATATAGCACTTTTCAACACAAGGCAATTCAAAGTGCTTTACACAAAATGAAAGACATTAAGGGCATAAAACACATTAGAAACATTAAAAGCAAAGATAATAAAACATTAATAACACAGGTACATGAGTAAATATATAGCATGCCCTCATTTTTATACTATTATGCTGTACTATTATACCCTGTATGTCTGTTTCTCTAAATTCAATATGCTTTATTGGCAATATTGACAATGCATCAAGTAATGATACAATAAGAAAGGTACGAAGAAAACAGTTGGAGAGTATCGAAGTTGTTAGCATTGTATCTTTATCTCTGTTTTCATATTTATGTATACATAGTACAGTATTCAGTATATATATATTCTGTATAGTATATTGGCATACCGTGTAAGATGTTCCGTCCATTTTACCCCATGTCCAGGTGGGATGTGGGTACCCGACAGACTTGCAGTAAAGCATTGCATTTTCCCCCTCGTTTTTATTCTCACTTCGCTTGTGACCATGGATTGCAGGTTTTGCTGGAAAGGTAAAACAAATAAATAAAAACGGATCATTAGCTGAGTTGGCAGAAGTAAGACGTTCAAAGGCACGTTTTAGCAGCTACCAGATGGCATGAATAAGGAAAGCGTGATTGGCTGTTCTGGCTGTGGTAATAATGTGTGTTATTCAGCTGTCTGTGTAAGAGAGAGGAGTGTAATTAAGAGTCTCTATAGCACCGCTGATCATTCTCCCTTATTATCACCACTTTAAACTTTAGCAGTCCAGATCAAATCACATTGCATTATTTAATTGAAGTCATGTAATTACTTCCCAGTATCTCACACAGAGAAAGAAATGTTTCCTTCATTTCAAGGCTATCCTTTTTTCCACTTGGCTCGACAATCTTTATTATTCTTTATAAAAAACTATGCTAAACGCCGATTCCAAAGTAAATCATTTTTAGCACATGCTGTGGCACTAATTATATTCTAATTATTAGAGTACAGCTCCCCTGAGTCTTTAACATAGACATGCAGACAAAACCTCAGGGGGGCTGTAGTTGATAAATGCTTACAAATAGCTTTCCCTTTATTCATATTAAGAAGGGTATATTTTTTTATGAAATACCAGTCATGTTTAAGCTGTATAGAAAGATTAAACATAGACAAAATAACCCAGTATGATTTTGTAGATTACAAGAAAGATAGATTAAAGAAAGGATATTTGTAAAGCGGCATTAAGTCTAGTAGAACAGACGCTTGGACTGGACTTCAACCCTTAATAAAACTATGGTTTTTAGTTTGCAGCTATTTTGTGAGCCTGTACTGTATACCCAAAACCCCAGCAAGGGGGAATATCACTATGGAAGAGATAAAAGCATTTCAATACAATTCATAACGAGTTCAGGGAGGTGGGGAATCAGTATAATATGCGTTACCAGATGTTCCCATTCAAAATAATTCTATAGTCAATTCCACAAAAGAGATTGTGTGCCAAAGGAAAACGGTGTAAATTGTCCCCGATTAATGAATAAACTGCTGATAAAAATGCAAGACAAAGGTTTTGAATTTAATAAATTGTCGGCATATGTCATAAGGCACTGCAACAGATGCCAAGTCCAACTGATCCATCCATAGAAGTCTTTCCCAAAGGTGTGACACAGACTCTCCGTGTAACTCTGCACAGTGTCAGGAAGATAACTGTTCCTACTTTCCCGCTAATCCTCAAAATGACAATAATTCCTTCCATGCAATTAAGCAGGATAAGAGAGACGCCTGGAGTTGGCATTTTTCAGCTGCGCATGGATAATGGAGCAGGAGGGGTCTGAGCTCTTTGCTGACATCACTGCTCTGTAATTATGGTGCGCACGTGCTCCCTGAGCAGGGGAGTGGCCAAGCTCGTTGTGCCTTATCCTGACTATTATGTCGGTGACAGACAGCACAGAGACAGGGGGCTAAAACGGGCAGAAACCTCCATTTCACACTCCTGACTACGATTACTGGGATTATTAATCCGCGTGCTAGACGGAGGTAAAGTGACATATTAATGTGAGAAGGTTGAGCAAGGTCAAAGCTGTCAGAAGGAATTTAAAAGAACTGATAGAGGTGACATTTAGAATGCAATTTAATCAAATCCTTTTCGTTTTAAGTGGTGACATGTTATGATTGACATGAATTGCATACACTGGGATGGTTCATAATTATTGCATGCATGTTAAAATATTTCATGCTGAAATTTGGGGAATATGATGAACGAAATATGTATCTATGGTAAGCTTAGTATCACAGACAATAAACTCCACTGCTGCCACAGAGATGGCTGGGACGGGATTCAGAGCCTTAATCCTACAACATCACAGAAGCCTCCATCTGTTGCCTCTGAGCTGAGTCCTGCAAGGGTGAGTGTGCCAAGGACACTGTAGGCGAGGGATCTCAGTGAACTGCTGCCAGAAGCGCAGTGCAAAGCTGGCTGGCAGGACAGCGGGCTTGCTACCTGGGTCACAAAAGATCTCAAACACCTCTAGAAAATCACAACAGTATTTAACTTAAAGAAAATGCTTTGTTTGGATCCAGCGGCTCTAAGCGTCAAAACATGCTGTTGTTTTTTAGACATAGGATGTAGGCCTATTTAAAGGGCATGCATCATCAGTTTAGTTAAAAGAATTATGTTTTGCTGCAGGGGACAGATAGCAAGCCTCAACAGTCACAGTCCTGCAGTCCGGTGACGGCTAGGACACTTCGGTTTGAATGGCGATGAGTCCCATCATCTCACAATCGAGTGAAAGCAGAACACACACGCTCATCACCCATGTTATGCAATCAGGCAGCGCTTTAAGACCACCGTGGAATATGAGGCAGGGCATGCTCAGTATGTACCATAGCCATGCCACAGCAAATTGGCTTAAGCTCTACACACAGGCAAGCTTCTCGTGAACAGGGTTTCACTTGCCCTTTGTCAGAGAAGATCCCTTATTCAAGTTGAAGGCTTTGGGATCAGCTTGAATGAAACCAACACAGTTGTTTGGTTATTGTTTTTTGACATTACATAGACAGTCTGAGTTCAGTTTCTCTACTTAAACCATTATTATTTCTATAAAACATAAAATAAATGTACATGAGTTGTGCATAACCACTCGTAGGATTGCCTCCCAGTGGTTTGTGTATTTACAGGTTTTAGTGAGCATGTGCAGTGCCTGTCCATTTTGCTAGACTGTTCTCTCAGTGAAAGCCAAGAGTGACAACGGCCTCAGGATTTCCCCGTCATCACCATTGCACAACATGAATTCAAACATCTTTTTCAACAAGGACCCACTTCACTCAGCATAAGGTCGTTTACTCATATAGGACATCAATCCCTCCCTCCGAAAACCCAGAAGAAATGCTAAAAGCTAAAACCGGCGCTTTAAAAAAATTAATTGAATTCAACATGTAGGAATTCAAAAGCAGATAATGCCATTTGGACTAACAACTGTTTGTGTTGATATTTCACAGATAAATCTTACCTTTTACTTCAATTGTAGCATTTGCATTCGGTGCCATGTCAAATGTGTAAACACACATGTATTCCCCAGAATCATCTGCCCGTGGTTTAACGATTCTGCAACAAAAAGCACAACACCATCGAATTTAATAACTTTAATTTACCAGTCACTTACACTGAAGGTAGTCAAGTAAATGAAGACAACTAATTTCAGTTTAACTCGAGTAATTAGTTGTGAATACCGCTGTGAAAGCTTGAGGCGTCTGCAAGGCCAAGCTAGACAAAATGTTGACATTATGCTGTTATATTACGGAACTACAGCTCAGGAGTCTGCAGGGCATCACAGGCATTTTAGCTGTAATGTTCAGAGTATCACTGATGCAATGTGACAAGGAAGTGACCAATTGGTCTTATCTTGTGGCTAGGGAGAGTCTGTGCTATGTCTACGGGGGCGACAGTCGCTCTGTGCTCCACTGATTATACCGTGTGACAGCAGGAAGTAACAACTAGTTGGTACTTAAGGTATGGTAGTTTATCTGCATGCATAGCTGTAGCTCAATATTTGGCAGTTTTTTCAGAAAACAGTGAGAAACAATCAACAGGGGTGTGAGGATGTTTAAAACTTGAACACATTATGCACCTGGCAACGCATTTTCCATGAGTCAAAATATCGATTGCCTCAGTAACTGCTTGAATTTGTCATGCTGACAATCTACATTCGATGTGAGGCTGTCTCTCCAGTGTAGGTGGTAATCGTGCAAAACATGCACGTTGACTGTTTACTGTAGAAGAAAAAAAATATCTGCAGCACTGTGGTCTGACCCATTTACACGCAAATACAGACAGTTAGTTATCCAAGCAGAACAACAAACCTGGGTTACTATTTCTGAAAATGTGAGCAACACTCGATCAGTATTCTGCCTTTGTCTCAGCGAGGAACATTCCCTCCCCGACTGTTTGAGATGTGACAGGATTGTATTTTTTTTTTTGCTTGTATAGTCCCTTCCCTTTTAATAATTCACTCTACAATGCAATATTCACTACTTTCTACATGGGGGCCATGCTGTTTGTCACCTGTGTGATGTGTGCTTCAGTTCTGTCCGTGTGTTTGCGATTTCCAGTCCGTTCTTCACCCAGAAGCTCTCTCTGTGTGGAGTATGGGCGGTGGTGAGGTTACACTGCAGGGTCACAGGTTTGACAGGAGACTCCCCCGTCAGGACGATCTGATCGGTGGCATTGATCTTTGGTTCTGCAAGAAAGAGAGAGTCAAACCTTATCACAGAAGTGGGGCTCAAAGCTGTTTCATTGCTTCTTCCATGCTGTAGTTGTAGCTTTGGGCTGAATGCTTTTTTTATATGATCTGTGTAGGAGGGGGTCTATGAAGTGAAGACAAAAGTGAACGCATAAAAAATAAACAAAAGACATAATAGTACATGAAACAGCTGTAAAAAATGTGCATAACATATTGATCTTCAAAGGAAAAAACAGGTGACGGATAAACATTAAACATATAAGTAAACACTAACAAAATGTCTCTGTGATATTGAGATTAAATCTAAGTATACATTTGATTTATTATGACTATAACACGACTATCTCTGCATTGCACTGCATTTCTTGAAGATTTTCTGAATCATTTAAATGGTCACTGTACAGGAGGATATTTTACAGCAAGCAGATATAGTGTAGCTGATAACTGCAGTCATTTTAACGTGTCAATTTAAAAAAGGAGACTGGATGGGCTCTCAAAGATGGCGCACCCTAAGATTGCATTTGAATGTCATCAGAACGAGGATGTTTAAAAAAAAAAAAGAAGTACTTGGATATCTGGGCTGAAGATTAATACACTGAGCAGTCCTTTGACATTTTACATTACTGCTGAATGACTGCACACATTGCTTCACCCTCTGAATTGCTAAACAATACCAGGGTCCATTTCTCAAGGACATTGGGGGGAAGCAGGAGGTGTCATCTGAGAGTGAGGCGCCCTTTGCTCTGAGTAGTGAGCAGGAAGCCTCCTCCTCCTCCCTGCCCCTCCTCCTCCTCCTCCTCCTCCTCCTCCTCCAGGGCGGGCCAACCATGGCAACGGAGGAGCCCCAGAGGGGAGGAGCAGAGAGGAGCAGCATCATAATCTACTACTGGCTGCTGCAAAGCCACTAGGAAGGCATAGGGGAAGCAGAGGGGTAAGAGGGGCGACTGAGATCTGCAAGTGTCATCTATTAGCATTCATGGCACCTTCCTCCTGCAATTCTGTACACTCAATAGCTGAGGGGATATCTCTTCCCTCCCCCATACATCTCTCGCCCCCCTCCCAAGCAGAGCCGCATGTTCTATTTATAGTATCTTTGAGACATGCATACACACACAACATGAGGTACATAAATTAGCATTTAGCAAACACGGCACAGTGGTCCACAGGCAATTTAACCAGAAGGTTGTTTGTAGGACACCTTGTCGCAACTTAAAATGTGGTAACTGTTGGATATTGTATTCCTATTTCACAATGTTACTAAAAATATACGGTTGCTCAAGATGTGGTGAAGCCTGATCCCCCTCTTGCTTCCTGCTGTTATACAGTGCTGCATTTAGATAGTATCCAATTAACTGACAGATATTAAATCAGGGGTATTACTTTTTTAGAATGATTGCATTATCAGCAAAGATATGCAACCAACTAGGCAATGTTTTTATATTAAGGGGGAGGATTATATCATTGGAAAAGTCCCAAAATCATATTATTGTAGCACATTATGATGCAGAAGGTGCACCAACAGAGAGATGTCCCAGTAATCAAACCAGAATAGTGGGCCGTCTTAGCACGTGGTTTAAACCCCTCATTCTTAATAAGGACATGCCATTATTAATACATTCTTGTGTCTAATTAACACATATTTGTTTGACTATTTATAGTATACGAACAGTGGACATTTGCATTGGCTGTTCTGAAAAGCAAAGTATCACAGACATGCTTACTGCTTTTATTGTACAGTATGTCCGTTCCCAGAATCCACTGAGATTCATGTCATAAGGTAAAGCTATACGAGATACAAAATGATTGCTTATGTATTCAAGCATGAATAAATCACCCCTTATTGGCTGGAACATTGAATTCCCAGGATAAAAATATTTGTTACTGTGAAAAAAAAGTTAAATCCACAGCAACACCGCAAACCACTCATGCACCATAATTACCATAAATGTTTTTAAATGTCATTTTATAATGTGATTCCGTTGCACTATATCTAAATGCTCCTAATGTCTTTCATTTTGTGTAAAGCACTTTGAATTGCCTCGTGTTGAAAGGTACTTTATAAATAAACTTGCCTTGCCTTAAATTCCCGACAACAATTTCACCAGAACATTTTAAAAGGACTTTTTCAAAGGGTGATGATGAATAAGAAGTGCGACACAGCAGCACTGTATTAAGCCACATGTTGGTGTAACAGCCAGCAATGATGAAAGAGTGGTTCAAGTTGTTTCAACAGTCATTTGGCCATCATTGGAATCAGTTAAATTAGACGAAGTGTGACATTATGGGACAAATGCTAATTGTCTTTCCTGCTTTGAGTTAAATGAGAAAAACAATACAGATGTTGGTAGAATATTACTTTAAGCACATGCAGAATTACTTTGTAGGTGTATCCCACATACAGTATTATCCAGGCATGTATATGTTTTTGCTCCTTTAAGTTTTTTGGTTAATTAAATTCATCCAAATGCTAAAAGGAGTAGTCATTAAAAAGTGTTGAAAAGAGACGGAATTACTATTTATGTAAACGGATTCTAGGGACATAGAATGACAGAATATATTTAGTGAGGACTGGATAGCAGAAAACAAGTACATGTGAAAAGTCCTTAGCACTTCTTATGATATTGAATGGCCCCACACCTAATCAAATAGTGCTCACACAGAAATCAAAATGTGTCAGTCCAATCAGAAAAGCCAGAATGGATCAAGCTCCTCTAAGCTTCTCAGAGAGCTTCACTATGACTAACAACATTCCACATATCCCTGTGCTCCAGTGGGCAGGGCACTGAAGCATGTACAGATTAGGAAGGTCCAGTTGAAATTCAGTTTGTTTGAATGTTGTGTGTGCATAGTGCAGAAAGTTAAAGGATATAATGTCATTACTGATTCACAGTCACATGCTTAATGGCTGAGAAGGCACAAGGTTACACATTGCACAGGCAAGTCCAGAGAGACTGTTTGCTGGAAGAGAAATACCTGCCTCATCTCGACGAGAATGAGACACTCAAGGCCCTCTCGTGGTCTTTACCACAAACAGATACTAAAGCAGAAACTGTTTGCTTTTATCAGGAAGGATTTGACAGCAGGAAACACTCTTTTTACACCTTAACGGATCCCTGCTTGTGTCTTCTTAAGGTGCCCATTTAAACTGTGCCCAGAGTAAGAAAGCCTATTCAAAAGCACCACAACTTCAAAGCACCACTAAGGTTTCCGCTGCTTTTAGCAGGCCGGGCTTTGAAGTAAACAAACCAATCAACGTAACACAAGAGACACAACATTATGGTAGGGGTATAAGTATCACAAATAAATACACAGATAGGAAATGTGTTAAATTAGGATACAGAGAAAAAGATAATGATCAGGACATTATAAAAAGGACACATGAGACAATAAGAACAAAGGTTGCATGTGGAAGTGAAGAAGGAAGTGTGGATAGAGAAAAGTTTCTGGGTTTGTGGTCCTTTACAACAACATGCTCTAAGGATTGGGGAGAAACATGGAGTTTACTGTAGAAGAGAACATAAATATTTACCAAACCCAATTAGGAAACTAAATTGAATATTAATGAAAACAAACACAAAAGGCAATGACTGGCATAAGGGACTTACACATCTAGAATGTTTTATAGACACTAATAATACGAAATTCATATTTTTGTCTAACGAGTGACTGCTGTTGGCTCTCGAGAGGTTTTTACGGGTGAGTGGTAGGGACAGGGGAATGGTAATTTGTGAATCATCTAGGTACTACAGGACATAGACCACTCACTCTGTAGCACCGAAATGGTGGCCTGGGCGCGGATCCAGGTGGTGGCAGGGTTTTGTCGGAGGTCATTGCGCTTGGGGTCGTTGCTGGCCCGGCACTCATAGGTCCCAGAGTCCTCCAGTGTGAGACGCGTGATGCCGAGCACACTGACCCCATTGGCGCCGTAGGCCATGGTGATGGATACCCGACGCTTGCGGGCTCCGTTCCACAGCTGCTTGAAGGAGTCAGCTCGGTTGATCTCAGCGTACCACCACTGGATCTCCGGAGTGGGGTTACCGACCACGTCGCAGTACAGCTCAAAGGTGTCCCCCGTAAGCTTAGTCTCAGACATTGGCGACTTCACAAACCCAGCTGGAGAGGGAAAGCGTATCGGGATGTCAGGGAAGGAAAGAGTAGAAGAGGGTTAGAGCAGTAAGAAAGTGTGGAAAGGCCAAGGGATGGAGAAGGAAATTAAATAGGTTAAGAGATGACTGATTCTATAATTTAGGGTGCATTTCACATCAACAAAACAGTACAAAAAAAGTGTTCTTTCTCAATAAAACAATCAGTGGTTCAAGTTAGTATATTCCTCAGTGTAACATATCCACTAGTTGCAAAGCTTAAACATTTTTTTATGTTATCTATTTTAGATATTTTAAATTTGAAAAAATGAGGTGCAACATAGTTGACAATGAAACTCAAACATTTGATGCAAATAACATAGTTGACTGGACACATTATTAACCATCAGCACTATGTTCATTTCAAGGCAGAAGTGCACAATTCCATTGATAATGATGTGTAATGACGTCTACATGTCATACAAATTGTCAACTAGGTTACCTGTCAACTAAGTTACTACAGTTATTACATTACTGGGTAACTTAGTTGACAGGTAACCTAGTTGACAATTTCCCTATTTTGAGCCATCATTTCAATGGTAGGCCTTGCCTGGATGACCACATGTCATTTTCTTGAACAGGTTAACATCACATTTGAACATATAATTGAATTAAAATCATTAAACAATTGTAAACCATAACAATGTACGTAACATTGTTGACGGTCAATTAATATACTCATTGACAATGTGCTATTATACATAAAATATTGTAAAACATTAGAGGACAATCACCACAGTGTGTTCAAAATGTCTGCCAAAGAGGAACATGGCATCATGTGATGCTGGTGACATGGTATTGGGACAAACAATTTTTGAGTTAAAGGGGGGAGTTCTGTTAGTAACATAGTTGACAGAACTTTTGTGGACATTCATATATTAAGATATTTAAATTATTTAAAGGAGGAAATCAATTTAAAAAATGTTATTATTCTTTAGTATTTAGACTTTTAAAATGAATACTTTTTTTAATTTACTTTAATGGTTTTTATTCATTATTTTGAAACCAAGACACCCTCAACTGAAAAACGGACATAGCAAAAACTGACAATTTAAGAACATCATGACATTTCAAGCTAAATAAAGCATAGGATGCACATAATGTGTGTGTGATATTATAACATGCTTTCCAATAATAGGCAAAATATGATATTTTTGAAGAAAATAGTTAGAATAATTATAATTATCATCAATGGACATCAATGGACATGGAATGTACCCTAAATTGTATACAAGCATAAGAGCAGATGGTTAAAGGCAAATGAAAAAGAAGCAAGCCTCGAATCACCGATAGGGGGAAATAGAAAAGGTTAGTGACGACCTTAATCCAGTCCGTTTAACGTCAGGGTTCCTCGGCCCGCTAAGGTCATACAACTGTCTGACAAAGTCAGAGTCAACCCGTTCCAAGTCTGTGCCAGCAAGTAGTGCTGGTTTCTTGTGAATCTTTCTTCTTCTCTCTTCTCTCTCAAATGTTACTATTTGTGCATTCTCACTAATATAACCTTGCCTTGTTGGGTAGGCTCATAATCACCCTCACTTATAAGTGGCACCATTCGTACTTGCTTGTATAAAACCTCACGCAATTGTCAGTGGTGAACAAGAACACTGCAAAGAAAATCACATGATTCATCAAAATGATTAGCTTGAAAATCTTTCCCTTGAGCTTAATTTTCATTACCACCACTGTCACAGGAATACATTTGACTTAAGAGTCATTATGATTATAATTAAAGGGTACAATAATAATGTGGAGTCATTGGTACAGATGGTGTTTCCTCAAAAACCTTATGTTATTGGCTCCACCAAAAACACAAGTTAGGGAAATATCTCATTAATTCTTGAAAATATTGCCATAGATTTTTGGAAAAACTTCCATTGCTGCCAATTACAAACCAATGAAGCCATTTTTATTTTATTTTTTAGCACATATTATATTTTGCATGTACTACAAACGTCAGTCTTCTTCACCAAACAGTTTTTAAGAGTTTAATTTGTTTATCATTCATTTGTATACGCTTCACCAGTTTCCTTCGATCCATCAATCTATTTTATAGACCTGCTTGTCCTGTGGATGGTCACATGGTGTTTGCGTCTATCCCAGCACATTTGTAGGTATAAGGTACACCCTGGACATGTCGCCAGTCTGTCACGGGGCTAACACATTGATATGGACAAACTGTTCACACTCTCATATTCACACCTTCAGGCAATTTCCAGTCACCTTTTCACATAGCATGCATGCCACTGTTGGAGGTAAGGGGAGATCCTGAAGGAAACCCATGCTATTCTCGGACACGTGAAAATGACCCTGTTTTTCTTTTTAGATAAAAAAATACTAGATTAAAATGCTCATGTGAGCTTCATTTGTTGTTGTACACATACTTTACTTTCCTATTACATTAAATACTGATGCCAATTCTCAAGGTTTATCTTTTCCTCTCAGAGCTTGAAATGCTTTCTTAAAGGGATTCACAGAAATCATGACGAATAGATGTAGCTGTATGTATGTATGCATTAACTTAATCTCTCATCCATATCAGCTCTTGCTGGTAACGCCAAAAATTAGGTCACCCGGCTCTCATTTTAGATAAGCTGGACTTTGGGAGCAGTTTGATAAAATTCATATATCGCCAGAAATGAACTGGATAGAATCACCAATTGACTTTAAAAGTGAAACCTCATTGAGTTTAAGTGTTCACTCCATTTAAAGAGGCCCTACTCGGCTTTTTAGGGTTTCACTTTCCTGCTTGTTATAAAGGTTGCATGTAAATGCTCTGCTACGGCTAACATCCTAAAGTTCCTTCCAGAGGGAGTTTCTCTCCCACACAACCCTAACCCTGCCTGAAACGCCTCAATTGGACTCCTTTGTTTACTTCCTTAACATAATGTCATCACGTTGGAACACTTGCGCTTCTATTAGCCAGCCTACCTACTACTACTACAATGGCCAACTAACTAATCAGAGCAGACTGGGCTCTGGTTTCAGACACAGGGTAAAAAGAGCTGCTACAGCACAGGGCAGTATGAGAACATGGAAGCCCTTTTTGAAAATTAGAACATGTAAACATGTGCCAGTAGAGGCACAAAAAACGAATATGAACCTGAAAACTAGAATAATATGGCCCCTTTAAGTAACACATGGAAACTAAAGATGCTCTCAAGTCCCCTGTGAAGCAAACCACTGGCATTTAATCTTTAGGGTTGGTTTCAAAGAGAACCCCCATTTTTCCTATCCACCTTACCTGCATGTGGAATATGAAGCACATCAATTGTGAAATGCAGTATAAATTATAAAAATAAATCTGTGAGTATACCGTGCCGTGCCTGCGCCTGATTCATGACCCGGTTTCACATCAGTAGTTAGCCCAACAATAAACTGCCATCTTTAGTGAACCTCATTTGGTGACAAATCACCAAGACCACAGACGCTGTTCTCTGCCCCCCCACCCCCCCCCCATGCAGCCTGTCAGTTGAAAACCACATGTGTCTAAATGGATCTGGAAAAAAAAACATTGCCTTAACTCTGCCCTGAATATTGTAAAACAAAGAGTCTGTGGTCTCTTGAGTGTTAGGCTGTGTTGTGTCTAAATACAACAGCTTACAGATCTGTCTGCCCTGCTCAAAGTAATTTATCGTAAGCAGAGATAAGCCTTTGGAAGCCCGAGTGTAAACAACTGCATCAGCTCACCCTCATAATGAAGCCAGTTACATGTTATTAATATACTTTTATTAAAAGTTTAACTGCCAGCTGTAGATAAAGACCATTCACTATGATGACATTACATCATTCTGCGCGCCCTGGTTGCACAAAGGCTATCAAAGTACATCCGATTATATTTCAGAATACATGAATTGTATCATTTGTTTCACTGTTGCTTACCACCAGATTGTGACTAAAAGACATTTGAAAATTAGATGATCTGTAACAGAAAATTTTGAGCAAAATTAAGCGATTAAATATTATAATAATTGCAATGCAATTTGCATTTCTATGCGCAATGCCTAGAGATATGCAGAGTAATTAGCATTTGTTCCTTTTCTGTTGAAACATCTGGGCCCATCAAGCTCACCACATAATCCCAGAGGGTGAATCCAAGCCTCTCCGCCTACACTGTTAAAGCAATATTTCATTCTGACAGAACATTTACTATGGCATTTTTTTACCATTATTATGGGTATGGCAGTGAATTAGCACCGGCACATGGCACAGTTCATTTTCTTCAGCCCCGCGTAAATACTCATAATCACAGTATTGCATCATCTTAAAAAAAAGAAAGAATGAATGTCATCCAAGGTGATGGGGAACTAAATCAGAAAAAGGAACAGATGACTTAATTTAAATTCAAGCTCAGAGATGCTTGAGAAATACTCGCAGAACAAACTAGGCAACACTTGGCCAATGAGCACACCAATGTTCGTGCTGTTTAAACAGTGGATTTATACTGGCAGTGAAAACAAAACACAAAGCAGACAGCCGGTACTCATCCATTTCAAAAGGCGTGTTGGGAGACAAGAAGTGACAAAGACAGACACAATGGATGGTGGTCGGATCTCAGAAACTTGGTGACAGAAATAATAT
Source organism: Dissostichus eleginoides (assembly GCA_031216635.1). NCBI lineage: Eukaryota > Metazoa > Chordata > Actinopteri > Perciformes > Nototheniidae > Dissostichus > Dissostichus eleginoides. The sequence goes on along the minus strand of CM062264.1, from coordinate 33,852,455 downwards.
GAGCAGAGTTCATCTTATGCACTATTTCATCTTATGTTATAATGATGATAAACATCTGCATGGTTTATTTATATAAAGTATTTACTGTATGTAGACATCAGTCGAATGTTGCAACAAACAGCAGATCCTCATTTATTTCATTTCATTGTAATCTAACAGAGCCGGGTTCACACTGGTTGTGGTAGCGCTGCGCTATGTTAGCACTAGCCTGGCTGTTCACACTAGAAGCGCCTTTCTTTGCGCTGGTCAACAAGCGATGCTGTTACTCTGCTGTTTCCTATAGCACTGAAGATGTCCTCAAATTGGATTTTCTGTCCTACCATGAACCTAAATTGAAATATATTCAACTTAGATATATAAAACTGAGATATGTTGCAATTCTTCACACTTTTCTTTGGTAATGACTTTAACAACTAAGCTCTAATCAAAATACTTGCTAATTAATTTTCTGATCTAATCACCTATCACCAATAAATCATTTGACTAAATACAGGGCAACAACTTCTGGTTTCAACATGAAACCATTAGTTTAAAAAGACAAAAGGTCTGTTTGTATACAGTACATATAAGAGTAGAGGGTCCTGCATGCTGAAACGGACAGTACTCACGAACAAGAGACATGTAGACTAAAAGCATCACTTAAGTGTTAGTACGCCTAAGTGGATCTATAACCTAAAAGCCCTGTAAAGCCGGCAGAAATATACCGTAGATCTTGCCTATGTCAACTCGCCTCTCCACCTGAAGTCTATCTGTTGAGTACAAAATACTTGCTGTCTGTAGGGTTAAAGTGTAACTGCAATATCAAGCTCTTCGGCAGGAACAAACATTGTATTACTCTCTTTGTGAATTCAAAATAGGGCTTACTGTACATCTACATTTCAATGCGTGTAGATGTGTAGTTGCTATGGTGGCTTCTATGCAATCTAACCAAAGGGGTCAAACATTAACTTGAGTAGGTGGTTTAACAGAAATACTTCAATATGAGAAAATACAGTCCATCACAGCCTGAATTGCACGATTTAGCTCACTTTACTCCCTTATGACAAGTGAACAACAGCATCAGAAAATAACCGCTTTTTCTGTGACAAGCTCTTTCTTAGTCTAAGTGGAAGTCACAGTTATTATGGCCTACATACTCCACTCATGTAGGTGGAGATGGGTACTCCCCTGAGGACTGACAGCCAGCCACACACACCACCATGCAGCCTGAGAGTGAGTCATCTCCCATCCTACAACCAGAGAAGGTAGGAAACAGGAAACAGTGGGTGCAGGTGCATATTTGTTGTACCTGACAAACAGGTGCGCCGTTCCAGGTCATTTGTATAACAAAATATCTAATAGTTCTGACCTTTGTTTATATTTAAATATCCCTAACACACTGGTGAAGGTTGAGTAAATCGTAGTGGTATAGTTAACAATATACAGTACTTGAAGTCACAGTAAAAATGAAACTTGTGTTTGTCCTTCTTAGTTATGTTTTTAGTGTGTTTTACTCAAACAAATTAGGATTTGACATAGTGATGATGACATTTAAAGCCTGTCCATTGCAACACTGGTGTTTCACAGATTGTTGGGTTGTAGCTGGGCAGAATGTGTCATCGTCACAAGTATTTTATTACCTAAAATATTCAGAAAGGTGTGACTTGTCCTGCCGTTACAAAGGCCACAAAACGGCAAGTTAGGGAGTTGTCAGTCAAGGACGGTGTGCACACCCTCACAGTTCTGAGGACATTTTGAATTGAGGTATATGAGAACACCAGTCTTAGTTTACTATGGGTATCTAGATAAGCCACAATATCTTGGTATTTTTTTTAGTGTAGGCCTTTTTTTATTCTTTACATTGTATCTAGCTGAGGGTATCAAAGGGTCACCTTGATATTCTCCTTGGTGTGTAAGAAATGTAAACGTTTGGAATTTAAATTGACATATTTCTATACCTCTGAAAATGAATTGCCATAGCTCATTACTTGAACTGTAATTTCTGTATTTATAGTATTCTACAGTTTTGATGGTACATAATTAAAATGTTTGCTTTATAATGTTTACTATGATGAATTACATGTGTCAATATTCATATATGCTAAACTAAATGTAGAACAACATATGAATGGACAGTAGGTAGTTGCTGAATTGTCAGTTGAACATCAGCAGTAACGTTCTGTAAATGTTTTTGCTTTTTTCAGCATCCACACTTCTCCGGCGTTTTACTACCCCTAACAATGTAACGCTTCTGACTCCATTTTAGCTTGTATGGAGACTTTTGAAGACGATGACACCCAAATTGCTCCCGATACGATTTTATCACCTCACCACGTGTCCCTCCCTGATTCGTCACGCCTGTATTACATGACAATTTTCAGGAAGAACACAAACACCCTCAGCCTTAGATTACCATGTGACTACCAGTTGTTAATTCAGCATGATGATGAATTACAGGCATTGCTGACCTTGTTGTCTTTGCTAGCAGCTGTTGTGCAGTTAAATTCATTTTATAACGCTACAAGGCCATTTTATGTACCTACAAGCAAATGTAGTGACATCAATAGTGGCATATAATTCAGGGCAAATTGTATTCAACGTATAGAAGTTATGTAATATAACTTTAACAACTATAATAACTTACAATACACTTTGTTGGTGTGATATGTGGTGTGCAGTTACATTTGTCAGAGAGGCTGCGGTGAGGTATAGCTCTGAATACACTCATGACAGAGCGGTTATAGTTTTCCTCACTGAATTTATCACATGACTGTTATTTTACCTTTTGATGTAACTGCAATGGAGCGACGTGACAAAAAGTCTTTGCAAAGCTGAATTTTCCAACATAGCAGGCGACCATTTCCATTTTGCTGGTAATACGTGAGTCTGTCATTCAGATCACAGGAGAGAGGCAACAGTTTAATGAGATTTAAATCCCAATAACCCCTGTGCTGAGTAGAAATGCTCTAATCCCATCTTCTAATCACAACCACCGAGCGCTTCCTATTCCTCTTTCCGAGGTCAAAACATGGGAATTCAAATGATTTGATGTAAAACCTAAGAAGCACGGAGACAGATGTGTCATGCCACACTGATCATCGAAATAACACTATAATTCAAAAATTACAAGAACCACACCCTCAGAAGTGCTCTATGCAGAAGTGACAAATGCTATTCCTCAATCTCCTACATACTGCCAAGTAATATTATTCCTTAACTTAAATGACCCTGGTGTGCTGAGTATCAGCTGGCATGAGCTAACCCTGTGTCTGTGAGGTTAGTAGTTAAAATACTCAGGCAGACGGGGAAAATGGGGCCAGGTTTAAATGAAAGAGACCTCCTTTGAGTATTCTGTCTCTGAACTGCTCTTGTGCAGCGCACTTAACCTGAGCTGTCCCGGCAGAACAGCCAGTAGTGCAGGGCTGTGTCCAAATTGGGAATCTTCCAGCTGTGAATGTGTGTAACTGTATGAATGTGAAGCAGGGTGGTGCTGAAAGAAGCAGCATGCATGCTCAGCAAAAACCTTCACTGGACAAATGTACCTGCAGTGTGTTTTATACTGTGGGATGCTCCTCCTAATCAGTGCAGTCCATATCAGATTTCACAGTGGGAAAGCGTGACTCAGTGTAAGAGCTGGCTTGAGTCCTACAGCATATTTTCCAGACTCACAAATGTGCCTCGGTCCGGAGCTGGTATGATACATTATAATGGACAAGCTGCTGCATCATATAGGACTATTGATTTAATTCTATATTTTTCTATATTCTATATTCGCTTATCTGCAATGTTGATGATAATGCAAACGTGACATAGAGAAGGAATTAGGGGCCACTATTCACAAAAAACAATACATTATAATTGCAGTTCATATTGCAATTCATGCGGGCATATCTTTCTTTGCATCATGTCTGGTATTTTACAAAATATTTAGAAGACATTTTATCAAAAATCCAACAAGAACCAATCTTTTAATTAAGCTTCTGCTAGCCTTACATTTAAATGAGAGAAAACTAGAATAAATATTTAATTTTTAACATAGAGGTTACAGTATCAGCTCATTATTCTAAAGCTTGATGTTCTGATTCACACAGGCAGCGATAACAACAACAAAGTTGGCAGCAGGGGCAGGCTACATCGTGTGGGGAACTTACATAAGACAGAAAAAGCACTTCCTTAGGTCAGACCCAGCCACCTTCTCAGATGCTTTTATTTTCTTTGCATAAAGATCACATCATCTCTCAGATTAGATGGTTCACAGCCACCTAGCGAGTCTTTAGAAGGCTGTGCAGCTGTGCACAAGGAGGCCGTCCATTAAGAGTTAATGAATTCACTTTCACAAAAGGACCTTAAAGCCACAGTTCTCAATGCTGTGTCTCGGTGGTAAAAATAGAAACGAGGCAGAATGGACGGATGCTATTTACAGTCCTCCAAATATCTGTCGCAGAGACTGGCCACCTATAGTAGGCCTGCTTCTCACATGAGAAATAATGACATGAATTCCCTCTGCTTCTCAGATACAGTGATTATGCACTTATAATTATTATACTCCCACATGCTACTGCCTGAACTCTGTATTACCACAGGAAAATCTAGGATTGCATAAGAAGCCATGCACCTATTAACCTCATACTGAAATATGGGAAATAAATTAAATGGCTTTGCGATGCATGGGATGTGAGCAAATATCAGAATATTACCAACGCTGTTTAATCCGACATGTCGCTTATTACAAATGTGATCAAACCTGAGAGGCCTATTTACTGAAAAGGAAATCTGCAGATAAGCTAAGACTTTAGGAATTCTATATTAAACAGACAAAGCGCTCACATGTTTGGTGACAGTGTGGCACCAGTCTGTCTCCAACTGAACTCCGGATGTGTGTGTGAGTGTGTTCCTTTGTCGTTAACTGGGCCTCAGTGAGTGCACTAACACTGGGCAGAGACCACAGGAAGTGTTTGGAATGCCTTTGCTTGAGCTTTATCAAACAATGGAGGGCTTATTTGGTATTTGATTTTCCATATTGCAAGACCAGAGAACATCTCGCTGTGAATGCACACACTTCAAGCACCTGAGAGAAATAAAAAAAAAAAAGAAAGGAATTCAGGGGATAATATTTTGGTATATAACTGCTGTGGTGTTTTAGTGGGTTCCCAATCAGAGGTAGCCAGATTTGCATATCGTTTGTCTAGTATTGCACAGAAATACATAGTACAACAAATAGTGCAAACTCTTAAAATGTATAATGCTAAGTTTAGTTTGTATCGACAGAAATAATTCACATTTTTGCTAAATAGATCCAAAAACTGTACTACAGCGTTGTGAGGTTTTACACCACCTTCTCCTAAGGATGACTTTCTTATTAAGTCTTGCATAGTGGGTGTCCGATTATCCGACAGAAAAGTCGAGGTGGAGATTAAGCTTTAAAATTTGAAGTATGCGGATAAATCCCTGCCTTATTTTTCTCCGGAAGACGATTAGATCATGTCAGTGATATTGATTTATGAACGCAGATGACCTGACACGTGGGTAGCTTCCTAAAAATGATATGAATACAGGCAGCGATTGTTCAATTTGTATATTAAAGCATCAACAACTTCACAATCACTTGAGAGTTGCTCAGAGATCGAAAAACCCCAGAAAGATTGAAAAGATAACACTTTTATCTCATGCATTTTATCTGCTGATTTGTGTGGCCCTCTGGGTGATGTGATTCAACAGAATTTGAAGTAAGGACATGCTGTGTCAGAGGAGGGCAGCCTGGAACACCCAACAGCATGCTACTGACATTTACTTAAACCAAATCATGTCAGGTTTAGTATGAATAATGCACAGTGAACTTTAGAAATCAAAGTCACAACTGAAAATCCTATGTTAACAAATCCCATATTCCCTGTCTTTGAATATTGAGAATAGAGAAAATAACTAGTGCTGCATTATAATCACTAAAAGTAAATAGGGGATTTATCTGTGCATGCATCTAGTTGTGCAATAATCCCACACTGAACCAGTAAAGCAAGGGAGAAAGATCCATGTAAGGTCGTGTGACAGAAAATGTATTATTATAGTGGACTAGTTTTGTCAGTCAAGTGTCAAAAAACATGCCTATAGTCCCAAAAACTGTAATCACAATGGGCCTGGTATTTACAGTAGACCTATTCCCACACACTGGGCGAGTCTTAATCCTGTGTTGGGTGTAGATAATATATGACTGGATCAGCATCCGTAGCAGGTTAGTCTTGCTTGACACACTCTACCCAACCCCCTTTAACTAAACACACCGCACACTGGCATGCAGCCTAAGGCTTCCCAGGGGCCACTACTAATTGTAAATATTCAGGAATAATTCTATGCAGGTGCAAACATCACTTTTTCCCCAGCTATAGTCTATTTTAAATCACATTTGACAGCATATTCCTCCCACAGACACAGTTGACAGGCAATAACCTTGCACAAAAATCCCACACACGTTAGTTTCCTCCTGGTGTATTCGTTAAGAGTTCCGTTGTGTGTTCATATATTCTATCACATTTGCTGGCGTCTTACTCTGGCCTTGTTTTGTCGAGATGCGTGAAACTACAGTAGTAGCTTTAACGCAGTCTTTAAATTTCGCTCGGTCGTCCTCACACAAGTCAAGTCACTTTCCCTCAACGCGATGTTTACAATAACACCAGGGTCACATCTGCTTTTCTTACCGTTTTGAGCCGAGATGAGAGGCAGCATCAAGTTCCCCAAAAGGACCAGCGCCAGCATCACTGCGTTAGGATGCATTGCTGGGGTTCGAAGAGAGGACCAGGGTCTCGGTCGGACGAATGTGGGAGGAGAGATCGTGTATTAATCACAAGATCTAGAGAGATGGGCCCTGCATAGCACCGGGTGCTTAAAAAAAAATTGTCAGCGTTGGATAATTTTACAAAATGTGTAAAACGCCTCCCTGCTTCAAAGACTCTGAGGACAGCGATGGGTGAAAGGTCCGGGACGAGGCCAGCGGCTCAGGGATGCCGATGTGCGGCCATAGGCGGTGAAGAAGCCTCGTCGGATTGCAGAAGAGAGAGGTCTCTGGATGTCAGGAAGATTGTCCACAGTGTAGTTCTGTAGATTCAAAGATGCGCAGACCGATGCGCATTTGCGCACTCGCGGTCACGGTTCGGTGGTTAGAATAAAAGTATAGCGCCCAAATTATTCCCCACGAGAAGTGATGTAGCCGAAACATAAGTGTGTGTTCCAATACAAAAAAAAGAGGAACAGATGCTGGCAGGACTCAGCAACGACGAGCTGCGCGTGCCCTATGCGCGCATGACCGTGGATAAATACACATATGCACACACACACACATAGCACTCATTCAATTGATGGTGTTGGTGAACTCATATTATCTGCCTTCATTTCCTGGTCAACTTTAATTGTTATTTAACGAGATGGTTTAAAAAATGTCCCGTTTACAGCAGGTTGTTTCTGCTCATACAGTATTTAGGCTACTGAACTGGTCGGCTACAGTAATAGCCTATGATTCCCTTACTATTTCCAACATCTCTTGCAATATTAATGTACCCATAAACTGTCAGCTCGTTTACCACCAGTCAAGTCGGATTTGTCACAAACCATGCAGCACAAATGCCTGTAGGTTAAATTTCTTTAGTCAATATTGGAGTAGTTTTGATCAAAAACTGGCACTGGTTATGCAAACAAACTGAAGGCGATCCAGCCACAGTTTTCAGCAGTCCCATCATTCCAAGCCTAAATACTTTCCATTGTCAGGTTTTAATGTGAGGAGATTATGGTGATGCTCTTGAGCTCGCTGAGGTCATTTATAAATTATGTCATCACATCGGTGGCCTGGGTGTTCTCAAGCTGTATGTACCACATCCCCCTTGAAAGTTCAACATGGCCTCCTGTAATCCTCTCTGTCTTTAATCTGTGCTGCAGCGTGGGCGACCTCATGTGGCCATTTGGGGTGACATCAACAGTCAGCATGTATTCACTTTGTAATGCCAATACTAAGACATAAAACAAAAACACCTGAGGACTTTAATATATTATAACCAGTCTTTTTAATTAGTTGATTTTTTTTAAATACACCATTTATTTAATTGCAACACTTCCTTCTTGTGTTAGGTTTGAGTAAAAAAGTGTGCCTGTAACTTGATTATTCAATGTAAAGTCTTGCCCTGTGATAAATACCTACATGTCCATGCAGGTTTTTTGGCCGGACTGTTTGCAGAGGGACAGTCTGTGCTCAACTGCAGAACAAACTTCCCTCCACTTTACAGCCCTCCCTCCAGTTTGTCCATGAGAGACCACATTTCAAATGTAACCCCACCTGAAACCTCGCACAGACCAATCAGCTAGAGAAATGTCAGAGCCGTCGGCACACCCTCCTTTGTTCGAAACCAATCAGAGTGGAAGTGTGGCATTTGGCCTGAGGGGAAAACTTACCCCTGGATGAGTTAATTACGCATCACTTAGCTGTAGCCAATGTGTTCACAACGGTGGACCCTCTTTTGGGCTTTTTGCAGCGGTTGTCTTCATTTCTCGGTCAATCTAGTATGGAAAGTAGACAACAATGGCTTACCAGGCTGAAAAATGAACTTAGCAACAGTCCTCTGGTATCAAATGTGGCTTTTGGCTTCATCCTCATGGGACTAGAGAAGCTGGTGGAGTTGGAGTTTGAGTGTCCTTGCAACCCTACGTGGAACGGAGTTTTTTCATCAGCCTTCTTCATCATTCCTGCTGTCATGGCCTTCACGTTGATGCTGATCATTCAAGGATGCAGATGTGATACGTGGTGCAGGAAAAATGTTTCCCTCTCCAGCTTCGTTCCTGCTATCGTGTGGCTGATTTTGTTGTTCCTCGATGGCCAATACTTTGCTTGTGCTATGACAGACTGGGAAGGTAGATTTGTAATAGTTGACAAAGCAGCTCCGCAGAAGTGGTGTGAGCCAATTAACGAGGGAGATGTCACCCCACAAGAACTAATGCTCCGCTCACAGCAGCTGTTTGTTTTTTCTCAGGTCAGTTGAATATTTTCTAGTTTACAGAAGAGTGTGTAGGATGAGTGGAAACACCTCCCCCGAGTATACACTGTAGAGAATATATGTAATGCCATTAGCCTTTGAAACTAATTATAGTATACACTTTGTTAATCAAAAGTATGCATTTGCTGTGGATGTTAACTAAACAAACTCTTTTGTACCCCAGGTTATAGGCATAATCCTCCTCATTTTCATCTGTGCGGGTCTCGTAGTGTATGTCATCAGAGAAAGCTGCCACCAGGAGGAGGAGATGCAGGATGCAGATGTAGCCGAGCTCACGGTGCTCAGGATGAGCTCTCTACGGACCAGGACATCCTGAGAGGACTGACACCGCCCAACACACCCACCCTGCTGGCATGGACACTTTGTAAATACCCTGAACAGACTTTACTTTTCACAACTGTTGTCAATAAGTGATGTTTGAAAGTATTTTCCCTCTATACAACTGGACAAATGTATTATCAACGGACATATTACCACTGTTCCTCTCATACTGCAGTATTAGTTTCAATCTATGTAAACGCATATTTTGATATCGTGGGAAATGTGCTTATTTTCTTTTTGAGTTAGATGAGACGACAGATGTTTGTCCATTTATAATACATCTACAGTCTTTAGGCAGGTAGTTTAGAAACGTATAGGGGGGCCCTACACAGCCCTAAGGTAACACATTGCTTGCCAGACAAAACAACAATGTACTGTGTTATCGGGGGTTATGTTACTCATGTTACGGACCATTACTTGTGTTGGAGAGTTGAAAGCCAAACAGTGGAGAATCCGGGAAATAACTGTAAGATATAGTCGAGGACATAGCCTCCCATAAAATGGTGAATTATGTCTTTCACCCTTCTTTCTGCTGGCTGCTGACTCCAGCCTTATATTTACCGGGCAAACAGAGAAGTATCGATCTTGTTATCTAACTCTCAGCAAAAAGTAAATAAGCATGTTTCACAAAATGTCAAACTATTCCTTTAAAGTGGTATTTCACTTTGGTGCATTTTGTGTGGTTACTGGACTTGAATTCACAGCCAGCAGATAAGAGAAATGCTTCTCTCTTACGTATCACTTTATACATTGACAAAAGCCTCTCTTTTTTATTTTACGTTTCTTGTGCCTTTTAAATGATCTAAATTGACCCAAATGGAATCCACAAGGCATTTAATATGGATTAGTTTCATATGTGTTGGCCAAAGATGAAAATGTTAATTCAAGGTGACATTTCACTTCACTATGTGGTCAGACCCCGTCATGTGATATCCTACCAAACAGATCATTCAGATTAAACTGATCTTCCTGTTTGACAGCTAAAGATGTAAAAACATGTACATGATGATCTGTATCATAGCTGCAACCAGCCAATGTATGCATGTAGAACCAAATTGTGTACCACTATTTGCAGTATGTTTTTTTATTGTTTTGTAATAAAAGAATTTATTTATTTAAGAAAAACCCTCAGGGATTTGAACAGTGGTGTCATAATATCAGTCAGTTTCCACAATACAAGTGCATTTCACAAATACTACTACACTGTGGAACAGAATGTTTATTTTTTATTTAAAGCAATGCATGTTAACATTCGGAGTATCCTTTTAACTTGAAGCTTATATTGCTTGCCAGACACTCGATGCCTTACACAAATTAAACAATCGCCATATACAAAAAAGAGCAAAATATCCAGTGTAACACGTGCTAGAAACAGTATGAAATCTACAGAGAAATACATCGACAGGCTTCCTGCCTTATGAAAGCCTTTCTCTAGACGAGACTGTGGTTTGATGGAGTTATTGGCAGATCTCAACCGCCTAGAGATGTGTATGTCTGCCTTAACCGACACATACAGCAGTACTGTAGCTCTGACTTGTATTTTTGTTATTGCCCAAGTGCAAGTTAAGCCAATTAAGCGTGGAAATCGGGAGAGACCCTGCATGTTCATCCTGTGGAAGGGGTTTATTCACGACTTCCTGTTTGGCCTTGAGGAAGTTGTTGTGTTTATCCGCTCCCCTCCCCACACAGCAGGGCGTCATATTCATCACCAACAAATCAAGGCCGGGACTCTTTAAGTATTTTCCTAAACTACTTTCTTACATGAGCAATAAACTGTTTAGATGATGGTTAATGTTCTTGTCGAGAGACCTATTACCCGTGTGACTTTCAGAGGTCATTTGGCAAATGTGCAGTTTTCTTTTTTGTAACGTAGATTTCACTTTCAAAAGTCTCCAGAGGCAATTCAACATTAAATTATCAAGGGACAGCTTTAGCGAGAATTGGACATTGAGATTTAAACACAATTGAAAATCTACTAACGTGGTTCCAGGTCCAAAATACACAAATCACAATCAATGTGCAGCTATTGTTTGGCAAAGACGGCTAACAGCTGTCTCATAAAACCAGTTGTTCCTTTGTTACATAAAGGCAAGGTCATCTCCACATCTACACCCCGTAATGGTTAGGTAAAGATTAGCAATTAGGTAATGGCAATGATAATGATATTGGAATGAAGGGTACATTAGGTATTGGACTGATTAGTTTATTCATCACAATTGTGTTTTTAGCAATATCAAAAGTCAAATGTACTGTAGGGTCTTTAATAGTGTACATGTCACCCCAGCCAAACGTTAGGAGAAATCCTGTGGTAGAAAATAGCCATTCAAAATAATTTCTCTTTATTTTCAAAATGTTTACATCCGTTTGAAATAAAAAATCATTCTTAACACAGAAAATCCGACTAAAATGAAAGAGGTTCCTCATCAACACTGGAATGAATGTAACCCAATGTGGTATGAAGCAAGATTTAGCTATCAAAACAAATATTGTGCAGGTAACAACATATTGAGGCTTGTTTAAATAAAGGATTTAAGCATAAGGAAAATCTTAAGTTTAATGTGGCAGAATAGTGTAATGATTTAATGTGAAAAGCCTGGTGGTGCTTAGAGACAGCAAGCCAGAGCATTGTGAGTTAATTAAAAAAGATAAACTCATGAACAGTATCCACATAGTTTGAAAACATTTCTCCTAAAAGGTTAAAGTTTTTATAGATTTTTTTCAAAATAATGAAATGCTTAATGTTATGACACGTTTGTTTTTTCAAAAGCAAAGAGTTTCTAAACAATAATGGGAGCATTTTTGGTGAAATCTAAAAATAAACAGCCCTCAATATTCAGCACGGGTTCTTCTTTGCTGATCAAATTAAGTTGTATAAAGCACTGATTTATAAATGTTTGTTGGCTGGTCTTTTCTTGAATTAGAACAATCTTTTTACTAATTGGAAATGTTATTCTTTTGTTATGGTTACATAACAGTAAAAATGGCTAGGAAAACATTATTTGATTTGTTCAGATGTCATTATGTGTGCTACCTTAATTCTTGTTCAAAAAGAGCATCACATTTACAGAGTGATAAAAAAACAAGGGCAGTCTGTACGTCTCTATTTTCATATGTATGTATTCTCCGCAAAATGGCACAATGTCTTTCCTGTGAATGTTCAGTCCCGTTTCACTTTAGATTTACACATTTTAGTGCACAAAATCCTGATGACAAAGAAAAAAGTGAACAGCACGAGCAGCACCGCTCCAGCCAGGAACAAAAGCACATCTACAGAGTGGTAGGAATACCAGGGCAGTCTGTAGGACTCAGTTCTCAGGTGAGCTGCTCCTTTGTGTCTCATGACAAACTCTATCCAGAAGAGGGCGGTGTCCAGCGGCTTCATTGGCTGATCTCTGTGCAGCCTGGAGAGTCTCTGCATGTTCAACCTGTAGGAGGGCTCATTCAGGACTTCCTGGATGGCATCCTGAAATGTTTTGCTGTCCAATTCGGAAACGTCCATAACCTTTGCAACGCCTTTCACTCTCAGTCTGGAGAGGTTGTCGGCTTGATCAAACACAATGGGAATGCCTACAATAGGAACGCCATGATATATAGCCTCATATATGCCATTGGTTCCTCCATGACTGACAAATAGTTTCATATTTGGATGTCCTAAAAGGTCATTCTGAGGCATCCAGTCTACTAGCAGAGTGTTGTTGCCCAGAGTCGCTGGTCTGTCACCTTTATATCTCCAGATGACTTTCTGGGGTAATTTAGCAAACACTGCAGCGATCTCATCAGTGAGGTCATGGGGAAGCTCTCCAATCAAAGTCCCCAGAGACATGATGATGACCCCATGCTCTCCAGAACTCTGCACAAACTCCTCCAGGTGCTCAGGGAGAGGTTTTGCTGGTTTGCACTGGAACCCTCCCATATAGATAATATTAGGCATGGTGGGACGAGGGAACTCAAACACAAAGTCCACTCTCATCAGCCACAGGTCTGCAGCTTGAAATAGAGAGAAGTAATCCACATCGGGCCCAAAGTAGCGGCTTGCCAATGCAGAATAATGCGGCCCAACTACCTGTTTGTACAAATGCATCCTCATGGTGTAAAAGACAATGTTTTTGACCCTCTCAAAGAAAGTCATTTTATCTGATAATTCTGACGGTGGAAGGGGAACGTATGAAAGCGGGGAGGGTGCGATTGCAAAATGGGCTTCACCATGAACAGTCCATCGAGCATTAAAGACTAGCGGTAATCTGAGATAGTGAGCCAGCATTACTCCTCCTCCGTTTGCAGGGTCAGTCAAAACCACATCGTACTTGGCGTCTTGAATGGACTTCATTAAGTCTTTATTTTCAAATAGGTGAATGACCATTTCACAGATTTTCTTGTGTAGTTCAAAGAACTTGTCTTTTAACTCCATGTCTAAGGCAAAACGTGTCCATGCAGATCCCTTGCTTCGTTTAATTCTAATAACTTCAGAGACAAATAGGCAAAAAAATCTTCATTCGCACCACCGTCCATATCCACTGTGACAGTATTGTAATGTGGAGACGTATCACTGATGTACCAGCTGTCTGCAGGCCGGATGACAGTCACAGTGTGTCCTCTTGAGTGCAGCTCCTCAACAAGGACCCTCATGTTCACCCAGTGGCTGCCGTCATGCGGAAACACCAGGACTTTCCCACAATGGGCAGCAGGAATAATGACAGCCAAAAGAGAGATGACGGAAGCCAATGACAAAAACATCTTCAAATCTTCTCAAACAGTGCACTCTGAAAGTAGTACAGAAAGAAAAGCAGAAGTGGTTACTCAAGTTGTCCAGGAAATGTGTGCACAGAGACAAATGATATACCAGGATGCTCACAATAGAGAGCTACAATGAGGTTCCTTTCAATGGTCTTTCTTTTGTGTGGTCTTTCAGCCCTCACGTGGATGTGGCACATGGAGCCTCTCTCAGGAAATTAGAGTGCTGTACGCTGCCAAGAGCCTCATGTGCATTTTGTGTTTAACCCCCATCTCCCTGAGCAGAACTGTGAACAGTCTGCATAAAGGAATGGATATGAATTGGCATCTATCTAATACACCATATCATGTCTGTGCAACACATCTCATGCACCTATTTTCCTTATGATAAAATGTCTATTCTTTTAACAATAGACTTGATTCAATAACATTAGCTAGAAAAACATTATTTCCCTTTCAGTACGGAACAACTGCTACAGCCCTCTATGTACAAAGGTCACTTACCCTGCTCGCATAAACCGCTAAGAATCTTTAAATGTGAAGATTAAAACCTTTCAGGCACACATGTAAACAAAGTCTCCGTACAGATAAGATCCAAACACACAGTTTGAGGACAAACCAGTGTGGCTATAAAACACTTCCTGCTTCATTGTGTCCCGCCCACATGATAGTTGCTTCACAGACTCTTGTCCCTTACCGGGGAACTTAGTCATCATGGTGCAATAATCCAGAGCTGTGGTGCAGTCAACAGGAAAATGTTACCGTGTTATTCATATACATACACTCTATGATCTTATACATATGTTGTCTCATACATGTACCTTTAACACAGGCAGTGCCCCATATTCGCATATCAATAAGATACAAAAAAAACAAACATTTTTCTGTTTATTCATGCTGAAATATGTGTGCACCTAAATAGCATTAGATTTTATATTTGCAGCCATACAGTATAATTTAAATGTTGTGCAAAACATGTATACAGACACCTCACTATGCACTGAGTGCTGTTGAATGCTAATAATTAGATGTAAAATGAGGAACTGTATCATCATAAACATACTGAATGCATTATACAGTATATCAAACTACTTTGGCACATTTCATTATTATATACATCATCTGATTTGTATAATCCTCAAATGTAAGGACATGAAAGAGTAATCATTTTGAAGTTTATCTCTCAAAAGCCATGCAAAAAACTGAACGTGTTTACCTTTCATTTGTTTTGAGCAAGAAGCGAAAGACAAATGTATAAAAAGCAAACTTACAATTAAACCTTTCGGGCTTTGCTCAACTGCTGCTTCATATTGTTGAGGCAGGACTGTGCATGCCTGTATTCAAACTTGTCAGACTGAGAAACACTTCCTGATTTTCTTTGCCTCACCCATAACAACAGTTCTGTTAAACCAAACAACATTAAGTGATCGTCTCTTAAAGGGATATTCACTCAAACTACAAGATATTGTTACCAAGCTGTTAAACTAATGAACATGAATAGAGCTCACGCTGAATACTCAGTTTAGGTTCAAAGGATAACACAAAACACTTTGACCTAACATGACTTCATCTTGAGTAATACAAGCCATAGTATCCACATAGATCTGTGCACAGCCTTCAGGTAGAGACTCCACCTCTTGGGAAACATGATAACTCAAGGAAGTTAAACATAGTATAATGAAAAACAGGTAGGACAAAGTGTAGTACTTGCCCTTCAAAAAGGCACAGAGAGGCCATTACTGTGAGAGGGATTTGTGCTTCCAATAAATAACCAGTTTGAAGATAAACAAACACATTGTCAGGTTCTTCACAGCTCACCATTGTTGATATTCTAATGTTACACAAAAGTACTTCCCCCGAAACAAAGGCAATGGCTCAGCATGGCAGGAGCACATTAGAAAAACTGTTGTCACATGATACAAAGCAGAAACACCTGAAGCTGATTGAAATGTCCTTCTCTTGTGCATCTACATCAGTAGTGTCAAAATACAGATGCTCCGCCTGGTGGTTGGAGGTTTAAGAAGGTCCCACAACACAGAGCCAACACGAGGAAATGAATGAGTCTAAATACAGGCATAAATCCGACCTGAACAATCAAATCCAGTGAATCTCTTTTAATGACATGTTAATGTTTATAGAGCTACATATAGTCTCCTGCAAAATGCCCTTTGACAAAGGTTAGATCCTAAATATCCTGACTTTGATCAGTGAAATGTATCTCATTTGACATTCATTTCAAGTATTTTATTCATAGTGTTAGTTCTGAAAAAGTTCTCAACTTCTAATAAGTTATACAATGACTTCATGAAATATGATCAAACTAATTAAAGTAACACAACATAATGTCAAAGGTTCCACAAATGGGTTAACAAACAAATCTTATATTAGTCTATAATACTAAACCCAAAATCAATTTACGATACATTATTCTTAATCAATGTGGTAAGTGTTTATCCCTTGAATGCTCACTCACGTTTCACTTTAGATTCTCCGCAAAATGGCACAATGTCTTTCCTGTGAATGTTCAGTCCCGTTTCACTTTAGATTTACACATTTTAGTGCACAAAATCCTGATGACAAAGAAAAAAGTGAACAGTACGAGCAGCACCGCTCCAACCAGGAACAAAATCACATCTACAGAGTGGTAGGAATACCAGGGCAGTCTGTAGGACTCAGTTCTCAGGTGAGCTGCACCTTTGTGTCTCATGACAAACTCTATCCAGAAGAGGGCGGTGTCCAGCGGCTTCATTGGCTGATCTCTGTGCAGCCTGGAGAGTCTCTGCATGTTCAACCTGTAGGAGGGCTCATTCAGGACTTCCTGGATACCTTGATAGAAGATGTCTCCAGTCATGCTAAAGATATCAACTATCTTCCCGGCTCCTCTTACTTCTATTCTATATAGATTATCAGGCTGATCAAAAATCAATGGAAGTCCTACGATAGGAACTCCGTGATAAATAGCCTCTTGGACTCCATTTGTTCCTCCATGAGCCACGAATAGTTTTGTCTTGGGATGTCCTAAAAGGTCATTCTGAGGCATCCAGTCTACTAGCAGAGTGTTGTTGCCCAGAGTGGCTGGTCTGTCACCTTTATATCTCCAGATGACTTTCTGGGGTAATTTAGCAAAAGTTGCAGCAATCCCATTTGCCATATCAGAGGGAAGTTCACTTACAAAGGTCCCCAGAGACATGAGGATGACCCCATGCTCTCCAGAACTCTGCACAAACTCCTCCAGGTGCTCAGGGAGAGGTTTTGCTGGTTTGCACTGGAACCCTCCAATATAGACAACATTAGGCATGGTGGGACGAGGAAACTCAAACACAAAGTCCACTCTCATCAGCCAAATGTCTGCAGCTTGAAATAGAGATAGAAAGTCTGCGTCTGGACCTAAATATTTATCAATCAGGTCAACATAATATGGTACAACATAGTATGCAATTTTATATTCTGTGAAACCAAAAACGATTACGTTAAGAACCCTTTCAAGAAAGTTCATTT
Organism: Dissostichus eleginoides; assembly: GCA_031216635.1. Taxonomy (NCBI): domain Eukaryota; kingdom Metazoa; phylum Chordata; class Actinopteri; order Perciformes; family Nototheniidae; genus Dissostichus; species Dissostichus eleginoides. The sequence continues at coordinate 33,834,894 of CM062264.1, read as the reverse complement.
TATCTGAAAGCACAGTCCCTGTCAATGGAACATAAGAGAGAGGAGTGGGTGCGATTGAAAAGTGGCCTTCACCTTGACTTGTCCATCTGACATTGAAAACGAGAGGCAGCTTAAGGTAGTGGGCCAGCAGGACCCCCCCTGGTATAGCAGGGTCAGCAAGGACAAGGTCATATTTGGCATCCTTCAGCGACTGTATCAGATCTTTGTTTTCAAAAAGCTGCTCAAGCATTGTGGCAATGTTCACATGCAGCGCTGAGGCCATTTGTGCTTGTTCCATTTCCAGTTTGAAACGTGTCCAGGCAGACTTCCCTGCTCTCTGGATTTCCAGCAATTGGACCACGAACGTTTTTGCAAAGCTTTCACCAAATCCAGAATCTGATTCGAGTGTAATTGAAGTATACAATGGGGAGGTTTCCTTGATGTACCAGCTGTCTCTTGATCTCACAACCGTTACTTGGTGGCCCCTTGCATGGAGTTCCTCAATGATGACTTTCATGTTCACCCAGTGGCTCCCGTCCAATGGGAAGACAAGAACTTTACCTCCGTAAATCACAGCTGGGCAGAGCAACAAGAGAGTGATCCAGAGCTGGTTCATTTTTGGTCTAAAGTTGGGAGGAAACATAATATAATTATATATATATGCATATTTTCATAGTGTTTTTATTAACATTGTATCTACCTTCTACCTTTAAAAGTTGTAATTGTTCACATTATATTACATTAAAGCTTTCTACAGTCGTATACTCTATTTCACCTGCTGCAGATACTTTGATGATAGAAAATCAAATGCAGGATTAAAAACAAAAATAAAGAAAGTGTTTACATTTTAATTTTAATCTAATTGATGCGTGATGTATTATGCATTATATCCGTTTTCACATTTATATAAATTACGATCTAAATAGTGAGTCCTGTACAACTAAGAGAAACTAAACTACAGACAACCAGAACATGTACATTGCATGCCAGATAATATATGACTTTTGTAAAATCCCTGTATAGTTCAAATGGGAAGCTATCAGTCATTTATTATAAAATACAATGCTAAACACATGAAAGTGTTACCTTTTTTGTGTCCAATGTATGCTTTGCAATATTATCCCTTGCCGGAGAGAAGAGTATGTGCTTCTTCTTCCAGGTTCCAAGCAAAGTAGGACTTTGGTACTGCAATATCATGTCGTAAGCCACACAGGTGATAAGAAAGTAAAGGTGCCTCATGGTGTTTAGCTGAATGAAATAGCAGTTACACAACTACATGACTGGAAGACAAAATAACATTAAAACAGGATCATTATAATCCTGTGTTTCCACTGTTGAGTTAAATAAAAGGTTGAGATTGTGAAAACATTAAAATGGTTTGTCTTATTACAGTGGATAACAGAAGAAATCTACAGCCACATGTTTTAATAATGGATTTGTTATGTGGCTTAAAATGCTCAGGTGAGTCTTGTCTTGTTCTTTGAAAAATCTCACATTTTAAAATAGCTCATCTCTCTGTGAAAGCAGCAGATGGTGGAATTTCACCCCCTGCTGGCTGGTAAAGGTATCAACACATCCTCATTTAGATCATTTCCTTATCACATTTATATCAAAAACCTTTCAGCAGGTCATGTGGGTTGGATGGAAAATTAAAATGTTCCTGCATTATATTAGACTTAGAATAAACAAAAACTACAAAACAATATCAACAAGTTGTACAACTAATATAGATGAATATAACTCATTCAGCATTTTTAAGTTCAAAACAGTGACAACACGTTGACCATAGATCACATGTGTCAAACTCAAGGCCCGGGGGCCAAATCAGGCCCTTGGTGGATTTAATTTCGGCCCGCAGGATAATTTCTAATCACTATTAGATCTGGCCCGCCGGTATATTGCACGCACACCTTCACTCAACCCTGAGGATTTCCTCAGCTCAGAGCCTGACCCCAAACATTGATGAACTTGCACCCAAGATGAGATGCCAAGTATGTGGCTTGAACTAGCATCACAGAGCAGCACACTGAGTTTCAATGGATGTTTCCCTTTGCACTTTTTTTCTTGCGACAACAGGGCATGTTTGGTTTTTTCTTTGAGGGAAATTGTTTTTTGAAGCTGTTGGCCTGTGGAAAAATGTAATCATAAGAAATGACTCCAGAAAATCTGCAGATAGAGCCATAAGAAATGAATGCAACTGATTATTTCATGTTTAATGTTGTTTTTATAGGCAATCATTTAAGCTTTGTTAGTTCCAGGTTTAATATGTGCAATAAATTCTTTTCAATAAGTTTTGCAATAAACATTGAACCAGTCCGGCCCTCGACTAGTACCGATTTTATAATTTTGGCCCAGTGTATTTGAGTTTGACACCCCTGCCTTAGATGATGTTGAGCTTTGGATCTATAATAAAAGCCAGGCACTGATAACGCCTTTTTAATCATAGCATTTGAATAGACCTGTGCAGATCCTTCAGTTAGAGACTCCACCTTTTAGGGAAACAAGAAAATTAGAAAAGTCCAACATACTACACTTAAAAATATAACAGAGTGTAGAGCAGACTATGTTCTCCCCTGAAATCCACTAAGAGGCTGATGTGTGCCTCCAATAAATACACAGTTTGAAGGTAAACAAACATGTTTATTGTGTGGTTCGTTACAGCATACCATTCAGATCCAGTATTGTCAAATATTTGCAAGGAGCACATTAGAAAACTGTTGTCGAGCAACACAAAGCAGAAACACCTGAAGCTCATCTCAATGACTTCACAAAGTTAATCCACATCAGGTCTGTCAAAATACAGATGCACCGCCACAGTACAAAGATGATGTCATCAATGAGCCAGAAAACCTATTTTAGCGCTGCTTTAGGAATGACCAGACCTTAACATTGAAAGCCTGTGAGTCTTTCAATTTGAGTTCATGTTTATTTAGCTACCTTTAGCTATACAATCACTCCTTCAAAATGCCCTTGGGCAAAGATCAAATACAGACCATACATTTCCATACTTTGACTTATATAATACAACAATATTTATGTACATTTCAAGTATTATGCTTGTAGTGATATGAAAAAGGTCAAAACATTAATTAAGTTCATGCAAGTACATGTCTTAAATATAAACAAACTAATTAAATGAATGTACCTACCTAAAAGTTAATGCATCTCAACTGTCAAATGTTCCATGAATTTGCACTCAAACAATCTCTTATCAGTCTATAATATGAATCCCAGAACCCTTTTGCATATTAAAGTATTTATTTGATTTAATGTACACAAATGAAATCAAATCCCTTGAATGCTTACTCACGTTTAATTTTGGATCTACACATTTTAGTGCACAAACACCTGATGAAAAACACAAAAGTGAACAGTACGAGCAGCACAGCTCCAGCCAGGAACAAAATCACATCTACAGAGCGGTAGGAATACCAGGGCAGTCTGTAGGACTCAGTTCTCAGGTGAGCTGCACCTTTGTGTCTCATGACAAACTCTATCCAGAAGAGGGCGGTGTCCAGCGGCTTCATTGGCTGATCTCTGTGCAGCCTGGAGAGTCTCTGCATGTTCAACCTGTAGGAGGGCTCATTCAGGACTTCCTGGATGGCATCCTGCAAGTTGTTGTCTTTGTCCACTGTTTGAAGGGTGAGAAGTTTAGCCGCGCCTCTCTGCTTTAGACGCAGCAGGTTGTCAAATTGGTCGAAAAACAGGGGCAGACCCACAACTGGGACTCCGTGATACAAAGCCTCTTGGACTCCATTTGTTCCTCCGTGAGCCACAAACAGTTTTATCTTGGGATGTCCTAAAAGGTCATTCTGAGGCATCCAGTCTACTAGCAGAGTGTTGTTGCCCAGAGTGGCTGGTCTGTCACCTTTATATCTCCAGATGACTTTCTGGGGTAATTTAGCAAAAGTTGCAGCAATCCATTTGCCATATCAGAGGGAAGTTCACTTACAAAGGTCCCCAGAGACATGAGGATGACCCCATGCTCTCCAGAACTCTGCACAAACTCCTCCAGGTGCTCAGGGAGAGGTTTTGCTGGTTTGCACTGGAACCCTCCAATATAGACAACATTAGGCATGGTGGGACGAGGAAACTCAAACACAAAGTCCACTCTCATCAGCCAAATGTCTGCATCAAGCATTAACTGGTTGAAGTCAATATCGGACCCAAGATATTTGTCACACAGTTTCTGGTATACTAGCTTCACCACCACTTGATGTTGTATGAGGTTGATTAGTTGCAATAAAACATTTTTAACTCTCTGAAGAAAGGTCATCTTATCAGTGTGTCCAGATCCTGTTATAGGGACATATGATAAAGGTGAAGGAGCAATAGCAAGATGAGCCTCTCCACCTATTAGCCAACGAACATTATAAACCAAAGGAAGGTTTAAATATTTGGCCAAAATGACCCCATGGCCCCAGCAGGGATCGGTGAGTACCAGGTCAAACTTGCTGTCCTGTAGGATTCTCATTAACTCTTTGTCGTCTAGCATTGCTGATACTAATTCACCCACGGTGGAATGAGCATCCACAAACATGCCTATCATTCCTACGGCCGTGTTGAGAAAACTTGTCAAGGGAATAGCCCCCCTTTCAAATTTCATGGCCTCAGATATGATTTTTGTAATGAACTCCTGATCAAGACTCCTCTCCACTTGAACTGTATAAGTATTGTAATAAGAGGATTTTTCCTTGATGTACCAGCTTTTGCTAGAACGCACAACAGTTATATTGTGTCCTCTGGAGTGCAAAGCCTCAAGTAGAATATCCATGTTGATCCAGTGGCTACCCTCAGCGGGTAAGACCAAGATGTTTCCTCCATGACAGCCTCTGGGAGTAAAGACAAGCAGCAGCAAAGCACTGCAGAAATGGATCAACCTCATCTGGAATGAAAACATAGACAACCAATGAATAAAGGATAATAACAGCAGAGCTGTAATACTGAACTTCAACTAAACAAAATGTCCATGCTGTAGGAAACATATTTTTTTCATAGCCTACACTTGTTTCTGATTTTCTACATACCTCCAATATTTTACACTGGAACCTCAATGTTTTTTTAGTTTTTTTAAATGACCGTTAAAATACAAATCCCTTTAAGCGTACCTTTAAATTGACTTTTTATGGATTATATGACCTATATACCTGAAGTACAGTTAAGTAGCAATGCATCTTATTTGATTCCATTAGAAACAAACGTGAGCAAACACACACACGGTTTAGGTTAGCTTATATCTGCAAGTACTATAACAGAGGGTCATTGAGAAACTGAACAATAATGTGAAGCAAATCGTTCTGCACAAAACACACAAGTAAGATAACAATCCTCAGAGGGAATTTGAGCACCACAATTTCCCGTTGACTGCTTAGCTTCTGCTATTGTTTAAATACAGTAAAAAGGCAAATATACATTTACACATTTTTAAAACATGGTGCATGTTCTTACCGCTGTATGTAATGTTATTCTACACAGGAAAAAAGCCAGGCTGGGAACTACTCAATCTGGCACCAGACTGAACCCACCTAGGCGAGTCCAGACGTGTGCACCCAGGAAGTGAGCAGTTCTGAGGGGAAGGGATGAATAAATGGCAAACGGCCAACCATGTGCGTGCAAACACCATGATAAGGAAGTTAATGATTGATTAAATCGTGTCTACACATATCCAGGACCTTATCTTTCAGATGGCATATCAGTTTATTACGCTAAACAAATCCAAATTCTGTGATTTAATAAGTGCCATTCATCATCCTTAAGGATTTTATAGATTTATCTTACCCAACTCCTGACCTCTTAAACCAGCCAAACACAGAATAAGAAGAAGTCTGGTCACTATAATTCTGTTACTTGGTGATGAATAAAGACAACAGGCCCCACATCAGAATCAGAATACCTTTATTCACACACAGACGGGAAATTTACAAAATATAAATTCAATTACATATCATTTATAAAGTGTCAATATGTATATGCTTTGATCCAATTCAGTCTTTTATATGATTGCTATACTTTGAAAGGACAACCTAAATGTACCTGAGTTATTAGACTTACTGAGTGTTAATCATTATTTTCTTCAGTCTACTCTTCATGTTGATACATTTTTTTATTCAGTGTGCACAATGTATATCCATTGAATGCTTAATCACATTTAATTTTGGATCTACACATTTTAGTGCACAAACACCTGATGAAAAACACAAAAGTGAACAGTACGAGCAGCACAGCTCCAGCCAGGAACAAAATCACATCTACAGAGTGGTAGGAATACCAGGGCAGTCTGTAGGACTCTGTTCTCAGGTGAGCTGCTCCTTTGTGTCTCATGACAAACTCTATCCAGAAGAGGGCGGTGTCCAGCGGCTTCATTGGCTGATCTCTGTGCAGCCTGGAGAGTCTCTGCATGTTCAACCTGTAGGAGGGCTCATTCAGGACTTCCTGGATGGCATCCTGCAAGTTGTTGTCTTTGTCCACTGTTTGAATGGTAAGAAGTTTAGCCGCGCCTCTCTCCTTTAGACGCAGCAGGTTGTCAAATTGGTCGAAAACAGGGGCAGACCCACAACTGGGACTCCGTGATACAAAGCCTCTTGGACTCCATTTGTTCCTCCGTGAGCCACAAACAGTTTTATCTTGGGATGTCCTAAAAGGTCATTCTGAGGCATCCAGTCTACTAGCAGAGTGTTGTTGCCCAGAGTGGCTGGTCTGTCACCTTTATATCTCCAGATGACTTTCTGGGGTAATTTAGCAAAAGTTGCAGCGATCTCATTTGCCATATCAGAGGGAAGTTCACTTACAAAGGTCCCCAGAGACATGAGGATGACCCCATGCTCTCCAGAACTCTGCACAAACTCCTCCAGGTGCTCAGGGAGAGGTTTTGCTGGTTTGCACTGGAACCCTCCAATATAGACAACATTAGGCATGGTGGGACGAGGGAACTCAAACACAAAGTCCACTCTCATCAGCCAAATGTCTGCATCAAGCATTAACTGGTTGAAGTCAATATCGGACCCAAGATATTTGTCACACAGTTTCTGGTATACTAGCTTCACCACCAGTTGATGTTGTATGAGGGAATTTAGTTGCATTAAAACATTTTTAACTCTCTGAAGAAAGGTCATCTTATCACTGTGTCCAGATCCTGTTATAGGGACATATGATAAAGGTGAAGGAGCAATAGCAAGATGAGCTTCTCCAGCCATTAGCCAACGAACATTATAAACCAAAGGAAGGTTTAAATATTTGGCCATAATGACCCCATGGCACCCGCAGGGATCGGTGAGTACCAGGTCAAACTTGCTGTCCTGTAGGATTCTCATTAACTCTTTGTTGTCTAACATTGCTGATACTAATTCACCCATCATGGCATGAGAATCCACAAACATGCCTATCATTCCTACGGCCGTGTTGAGAAAACTTGTCAAGGGAATAGCCCCCCTTTCAAATTTCATGGCCTCAGATATGATTTTTTTAACCCACCCACTCCTGATCAATACTCCTCTCCACTTGAACTGTATAAGTATTGTAATAAGAGGATTCATCCTTGATGTACCAGCTTTTGCTAGGACGCACAACAGTTATATTGTGACCTCTGGAGTGCAAAGCCTCTAGTAGAATATCCATGTTGATCCAGTGGCTACCCTCACCAGGAAAAACCAAGATGTTTCCTCCATGACAGCCTCTGGGAATAAAGACAAGCAGCAGCCAAGCACTGCAGAAATGGATCAACCTCATCTAGAATGAAAACAATAGACGAACAATGAATAAAGGATAATAACAGCAGAGCTGTACAACTGAACTTGAATTAAACAAAATGTCCATGCTGCAGGAAAAATAGGATTATTTGAATAAGCTACTATTATTTCTGACTTTCTTTAATACTATATACCTCAAAAGTTTTCCATTGGAACCTCAATGTTTTCTGTTTTTTTTTAAATCAGCCTACTGTTGAAAATCCATTCATGTACCTTTAAACTGACTTGCATGGATTATATGACCTATACCTGTAGTACAGTTAAGTGACAATCCATCTTATTTTTCCCTGGGACACACACACACACAGACACACACACTTACCATTGTCTGTATTGCTCTTCCACAGGAAAAAAAGCCAGGCTGGGAACTGCTCAATCCAGAACCACTAAACCAAACTGAGTGAGTCCAGATGTGTGCACCCTGGAAAAGTGAGCAGTTCTGAGGTGAAGGGAAGAATAAAAGATAATAGGCCAACCATGTGGTGCAAAAACAATGATAAGGAAGTTAATGATAGATAAAATCACGTCTATCAACACATATCCAGTACCTTATCTTGGTACTGACTGCTATATTTTGAGAGCACCCCCTACATTGACTTGAGTTGCCAACTTTACAGTTGTTTATCATTATTATCTTCAATATACTCTATAGAGGCTGTGTGTAGCTTTCACTGAGTGAGAGCAAAACGACCATTACTGACACATTATCAAAAATCACATGACCTAGCCTACTTGCTGGAAAGGAAGGTCTGATAGTCGAACCTCTTCTAGCTTTTCAGTCTCTGAAGGATCCTGGATGGGGCATGTAATACGAAGCCAGTTCAAAATACCCTGGATATCTTTGAGTTATCTGGCTCAACGTATGGTCTCAACTTACCCTAGCAAACGGGATCTCGCTAAGTGGTCCTACGACGCTGGTTATCGACTCGGTCAACCCAGGGTTCCTCTGTCCGGCTGAGAGCGCGTTCACATGAAAGGGGCGGGGTTAGCAACATTTGACCAATCACAAACCTGGAGAAGCGTACTGACAACGGAGCGTTATATTTCATGAACGAGCAAACTATAATGTTACACAAATATGAAAAAGTTCAACTTTAAACATCCATGACCTAAACACATAGTTGCATCTGCAAAGTGCAGGAAGAACGGCTGTTTAAACTCCTGATTGTTTCAATGCGTAAATCAACAGGTTCATAATATCACTGCCCCATCCAATACACAAGTGGATCTGACTTAAGTTACATTTGAGTTTTTCGTCAACTAAATGTGTTGTTTAAAACACTTATGAATACAGTTTGCGGCACTGTAAGTTAACTATGAGTTACTTTGCTCCGGTTACTTGTGTTGTGGCAGATTTAAGTCAGTTTGCTCACCGCAAATGTAATAAGATAGTTCTGAAGATGGGCAGTGATATGCTATTAATTTACATGTTCACACAATCGGCGATTTTTTTTACAAGCCGTCTTTCCTGCATACGATAGTTTAAACAGTTGTTCCTTTATCCTGTAATATTACTTCATGGCCTCAGACTCCGTGCACCGAGCTCTGAAAGGTCACAGAGTGTATCTCTTATCTAGAACATAACCTGCTCCGGAGCCTAAATCCTGCTTCGTAGTGTAGGCCTCTGGTTCGCATGTGTTTCAGAGAGGATTCACTGTACTGCCTCCCTTTTCCGTGTCTCCCCGGCTGGGCGTGGCTGACCTACATTTGGATTCCCACCTCTCCTCCTCCTCAGCTACAGCTCATCACCTGGATTGCCATCTTTACCTGCATTTAAACCATAGACTGCATAAACCCGTGCTGGAACTGCTACCTCTGCGACCTGGATTTTGAAAAGAAGATGGTTGAATGGATCTATGGATGTGTTTAAAGCATTATCTAATTTATAGTATGTATCGAAATGTTTTTTGGTTTGAATGCATATTTTCGCAGTCCTGCATGCAATAGTTTAAAGGGAGCTTGAAACCAAAGTTTACAGGGAAAACCCCGTGAGTCATCCAACTTCTACGTGTTGGTCAGGGAACCAAATATTATGGCATTTTAGCAAATACACATAAAACATGCTTTTTCATACAGACCCACAAACTTCTATACATATACGCACACATGTATCGAAATGTTTTTTGGTTTGAATGCATATTTTTGCAGTCCTGCATGCAATAGTTTAAAGGGAGCTTGGCATATTGATGCGACAAGATTGTTTTATTACACAACCTCTAAATAAAGTACACTCACATAATCCATAGGTTAGTTCAGGGACAAATTATCATGGAATTATCTGTATTTCCTCGAAGCAGGAGTCTCATCGTTCAAGGCTTTGTTTAGGACCTAATTATACTGCATAGCTGTAGCCCTGCTGGCCTTTTTGACCATGTATATATATATATATATATATATATACATTTATCTGAATATATTGTATGTTATGACTTAGTTTGTCAATTCAATTTCAATGAATCAAAAAGAAATGCAGAAGTAATGGCAAAGTGTTTTATGAGCACATAATAACAAGATACAACTGAAAACTGAATATGTAGGGGATGGTTTAACAAAAGCAGATTATGTGGCCCCTGCCCCTATCCCAAATCATATGGGTCCCCCAATACGCTGTCGCCATGGAAGCAGACACACACACACACACACACACACACACACACACACACACACACACACACACACATACAAAGAGGCATGTATCATCACATCACAGGCTCAGTGGCAGAGCTGTACTTGTGATTCCCGCATGCTGCTGTGGAGAGGCAGTGAAGTGAGGTGGCTGCACGGAGGCGTCGACTATCCCTGTTTATGATTGGTGACCACAGAATGCCAGGAGATGGGGAAGGGGAGTTGTGTGTGTGGGGGGGCGGACTCTCTGTAGAAAGAGGAGGAGGAGCAGGAGAGGAGGATGCATTGCCCGTTCATTATTGGAAGCAGCAGGGAGTGAGGCAGCATCTGTTTGAGGCGAGAAAAAGAACCTGCATGGAATGGAGGAGCGCTAGAGCTGCACCGTCGCTGTCGTCAAGACTCCCACCGCCTCCACCACTGCTGCCACTCTGGACTGGGATTTAATGGGAGACACTCAGAGCAGGTATCTATACATCATTTGAATGCTTACTCTGTGAAATGTATTAATCACCTTAGAGAGGGTCAAGTTAGCAAGGTGATGACAGATTGTATTCTTGGCTTGTAAAGGATGCTATAAAATGTGTAATGGATACTGTTTAGTATGGACGTCATTAGGGTTTTAGCTTTGCACAGCTTGTTCACTGAAATCAGGAACTGTGGTTGAACATATAGCTTCATTAGAGGGGAGGAGGGTTGGCTGCCTGGGGATTTGAACCCTTAACCAAGGTTTGATTGAAGCTATAGCTCAGATATGTGCCTGTACACAAAAGCAGCTTTTTCGTAACCACTGTTATTGATATTCTTTCCAGCTCTGTGATGCCCGAGGGACCAGTCGTGTGGATCCAGTGCCACCTCTGATATGATGCTGAGAGCAGGGGGGGCAGCCACCTCTCTGGCACTGCTGCTGCTGCTGCCGCTGCTCTGCTGCTGCCACCTGTGCCACTCGTTGCGTAAGTTTCTCAAGGACTGGGAATGCCTCATCCAATTACAGATGGTAAAGTTGCAGCTAAGTTGGTCTCTAAGGGATATTAAGAATCAAAGAATGAAGATGTAGAAATCGTCAGATGGTCAGTAAAGAGTAGAGAACTTGCAGAGACAAATCAAAAGTACTGATTTCAGTTTACAACAGTATAACAGTTTAACATTTGTAGGGGGGTTAACGATTTCAATTTGTTATCTGGTTTCCTAGTCCTGGCTGTCTTTGTAGGGATTTACTATTTACAGGATTATCTTTGCTAAGTAACACATAATCAATGATGCAGCAAAACCTGGATAATAGTGGATTAATGCTGTGGCATTCATGCCATGTTGGATAGATGGGAAAAACTGTCATTGTTACAACTCGGGCACAAGGACAAAGTTATAGTTCCCATTTGATCAAAGGACAACTCAGGATAGGAAGAGAGTTGAACAATAGAGTTCTCTGATATAATAACAACTTATGAAATAACGTTGGTTTTATTTCATTGTAACAAGTCTATTTTACTGACACAAAGCATCCATGTTGCCTTTAGTTTCCAGATATTTCCATATTATGAAATCGGGGCTGCCCCCTCTTAGTCATTACTTGACTAATTTTCTCAGTCCGTAAGACCTCTTTCATTAATTAGTCATTTTTTAGTTTTCATGCTGAATTACTAATTTCCAAGAAACTTCAGAGCACATCTCTTGTACCCGAGATTAAAAGTGATGCTTTTGCATGTCACTTTTTGGAGGAACTCGGTTTTACAGATCTGACTATTAAATAAACTAAATGATTAGTCGAAAAAAGGTATGAGTTGTAGTGCCGATGAAAGGGAGTCGGAGGCGGGGTATTCAGAATGGACTTCCACACTTTATTATCCATTAATCTCTCTCAGGTAAGTACATGTGCTGCATTGTATGATAAGCTAGCATCTCTAACCTCAAAACCCGGTACCCTCACTAACGAGTCCGGGTTGCAACACAACAATCACAATGGTGAATTATGTCCCATAACGTGTCACCACACAAGCCCCCCCAGAATTCACCCATAAACAAAATCCGCGTGGCGGGGCGGAACGACAGGTCGACCCCCACGACTCCTGAGCACGGGAGTCGGGAAAACGACCTCCGCATATGCGGCCTCCGGGAGAGGCGAGACCGGAACAACGGGCCTCAAGTCAGTGACAGGGACCAAGGCCGGGGGACGCCCCCGTCGCGGAGGTCGTGCCAGCACCACCGGCTGGCCCAAATCCAAATGGGCCGCCTTCAACCGGTCTACAGAAACGCGCTCGGCCTTACCACCCAGGTCGACCACGAAGTTCTTGTCCCCGTGCTCCAAAACACGGAAAGGTCCGTCGTAAGGAGGCCGTAGAGGACCCCTGTGCGCATCGTGCCGTATGAAAACGTGCTCCGCCGAGCGGAGATCCGCGGGAACCCGGAACACCTGAGTACCATGTTGGGCAGTAGGAATCGGAGCAAAAGTCTCGGCGGTGTCCTGCAGGCAAACCCGCTGTGCCGACGCCGACCAGGAAACCGATGCGTTAGGGAGGAAATCCCCTGGAACTCTCAGCGGCTGGCCGTAGACCATCTCAGCCGTGGAACACTGCAGATCTTCCTTGGGCGCGGTCCGCAGGCCCAGCATCACCCAAGGCAGCTTGTCGACCCAATTTCCGTCCTTCAGGCCGGCTCTGAGCGCTGCCTTCATGGAGCGATGGAAACGTTCACAGAGGCCGTTAGCCTGAGGGTGATAAGCGGTTGTCCTGTGAAGCTTAACCCCCAGACCACACGCCACGGCGTTCCAGAGCTCAGACGTGAACTGCGCACCCCGGTCAGAGGAAATGTCCGACGGGGTGCCAAAACGACACACCCACGTCGCAATGAAAGCCCGGGCTATGTCAGCCGCCGACGTCGACACGAGAGGAACCGCCTCCGGCCAACGGGTCGTCCTGTCCACCATGGTGAGGAGGTAGGAAAAACCCTGAGAGGAAGGCAATGGACCCACTAGGTCGACGTTGACGTGGTCAAACCTCCTCTCCGGCACCATGAAACGTTCCAAAGGAGCTTTTGTGTGGCGATGCACCTTAGCGCGCTGACAAGCCACGCACTCACCAGCCCAAGTCCTCACGTCCTTTTTCAGTCCCCGCCAAACGAACTTCGCGGCCACCAAGCGCACCGAAGGCTTACCGCCGGGGTGGGACAGGTCGTGCACCGCCTCGAAAACGGAGCGCCTCCAACCGGCGGGAACGACCGGCCGCGGCAGGCCTGTGGAGACGTCGCAGAGGAGAGTAACGCCTGCGTCACCGAAAACCACGTCCTCCAAACGCAGCCCCAAGCTGTCCTCCTTTAGGGCCTGTACGCCGGGGTCCGTGACCTGGTCCGCCGCCATGCGGGTATAGTCCAGGCCCAACTGCACGGCCCCGATGACGACCCTGGAGAGGCAATCTGCGACCAGGTTCGATTTGCCAGCCACGTGCTTAATGTCTGTGGTGAACTCCGAGATGTAAGAAGCTGCCGCTGCTGGCGTGCAGACCAAGGCTCAGCCACTTTTGCCATGGCGAACGTGAGCGGCTTGTGGTCGACAAACGCCGTGAATTCACGGCCTTCCAGCAAAAAACGGAAGTGCCGCACGGCAAGCCAAAGTCCAAGGAGCTCTCGGTCAAAAGCGCTGTACCTGCGTTCCCTGGGCGTCAGCTGACGGCTGAAAAAGGCGAGCGGCTGCCAAGCGCCATCCACCCACTGCTCGTGCACCGCACCAACGGCGTAGTCCGATGCGTCTGTGGTAATGGAGATGGGAGCCGTGGGCGATGGGTGTGCCAGCAAAGCCGCTTGAGCCAACGCGGTCTTGACCTCAGTAAAAGCGACCTCCGCTTCTGCTGTCCAGTCGATCGCCTGGACGGGGGTCTTGCCTTTCAAAGCCTCATACAGCGGCCGCATGATGTGGGCGGCTCGGGCGATGAAACGGTGGTAGAACGTCACCATCCCCAGGAACTCCCGGAGCGACCGGGCTGTGAGCGGGCGAGGAAAAGCCGCAACAGCCTCCACCTTCGCCGGCAGAGGTGCCGCTCCGCCCTTGGTGACGCGGTGCCCGAGGAAGTCAATGTCAGACACCCCGAACTGGCACTTTGCAGGATTGATAATTAATCCATGTTCGTCGAGCCGCGTGAAAAGGGATCGGAGGTGGGACAGGTGCTCCTCCACTGAAGCGCTGGCGACGAGTATGTCGTCCAGGTAAACGAACACAAACGGCAGGTCCCGCAGCACCGAATCCATCAGGCGCTGGAACGTCTGAGCGGCATTCTTGAGTCCAAAAGGCATCCGCAGGAACTCAAAAAGTCCAAAAGGCGTTATCACTGCTGTCTTGGGAATGTCCAGGGGGTGCATGGGCACCTGGTGGTATCCACGCACCAGGTCCACTTTAGAAAACACCCTCGCACCGGCCAGATGCGCCGAAAAGTCCTGAATGTGCGGCACCGGATAACGGTCAGGCGTAGTGGCGTCGTTGAGTCGGCGGTAATCCCCGCACGGGCGGAAACCGCCGTTCGGCTTGGGAACGACGTGCAGAGGAGAGGCCCAAGGACTGTCGGAGCGGCGGACGATGCCCAGGCGCTCCATGGTTGCAAACTCCGCCCTCGCTACAGCTAGCTTAGAAGGGTTCAACCGCCGGGCCCTGGCGTAGACAGGGGGACCTTCGGTAGTGACGTGGTGCTCCACGCCATGCTTGGTGGTGAGCGCAGAGAAGGTGGGCAGCGACAGGTCTGGAAACTCGGCCAACAGTCTGAGAAAAATGTCCGACCCCGACAGCGAGCCCGACAGCCCGTCGTACGCTGCGCTGCCGAGTGTGCACACAAGAGAGGAAAACGTCAAGGCATCAACCAAGCGTTTATTCTTAACGTCCACTAAGAGTCCATGAGCACACAAAAAATCTGCCCCGAGGAGGGGAAAAGAAATGTCCGCTGTCACAAAATCCCAGCTGAAACGCTGTCCTCCGATGCACAAACACATAGGCCTCACGCCGTACGTGCGAATGGGACCGCCGTTAGCCGTCGTCAACCGCGGTCCGTGCCCTCCCCGAGCGACGTCTTCCCTCGACGCGGGAACCACACTCCGTTGAGCGCCCGTGTCACACAGAAACAGGCTCCCCGAAATGCTGTCGCTGACAAAGAGAAGCCTGCACGTGCCGCCGACGCTCAGGGCCACTACTGAGCGCCGGCACCTCCGTTTCCCGGAGGTTTGTAGCTGCATGGAGCGACGCACTTCTTCGCCATTGTCCCGAAACGTGCGTGGTAAAAACACTCTCCGGTGTCTCCACGCCGGCTTGACATTGCCGCGTCCGGCCTCCGCCATGCCGTCTTGACCGTAGATGGGCCGCTGAGCGTCACAGCTAACGCCTCTGCACCGGGCTGTGTGTAGCCAGGAAAAAACGGTCCGCTTCCTCAGCCAAGGCACGGGGCTCCGTGACGGTTGTGTTGGCCAGCGCCGTCTGGACCCGGGAAGGCAAGTGGCGTAGGAAAATCTCCATGAACAAAATCTGGGGATCTTCCCCCCCTAGCAGATTTAGCATTTTCTCCATGAGATGAGACGGTCTGCTGTCCCCCAGGCCTTGAATGTCTAGAATCTGGCGGGCTCTCTCCTTAGCAGATAAGCTAAATGTCTTAAGGAGGAGAGCCTTAATCGCCTCATATTTGCCATGGTGCGGGGGAGCAGCGATAAATCCCACCAACCTGGAAGAAGTGGAGCTTCCCAGCGCTGCCACTACATGGTAGTACTTCAAGTCCCCATCACGGACTTGTCTGCAGGCGAAATGCGCTTCCACGTGGGCGAACCATGCTGCCGCGGCGTGCTCCCAAAACTCCGGCAACTTTACAAAAACATTGCTATCAGCCATGTTCAATGAGTCTTCGGAAACTTTCGCGAAAACGTCAGGGTCACCAGTGTAGTGCCGATGAAAGGGAGTCGGAGGCGGGGTATTCAGAATGGACTTCCACACTTTATTATCCATTAATCTCTCTCAGGTAAGTACATGTGCTGCATTGTATGATAAGCTAGCATCTCTAACCTCAAAACCCGGTACCCTCACTAACGAGTCCGGGTTGCAACACAACAATCACAATGGTGAATTATGTCCCATAACGTGTCACCACAGAGTGTTCATTTCCCAATACTTTTTTAGTCCAGGAAAGCCGTATAATATGCCCAATACAATGAGGCTGGCAGTAAATGGTCAAAACGGGGACAACAACAGGAGCAAGTTACAACATAGTAAAGTTGTTCACCTTAAGTTACAAGTAAATGACGGCTATCCTTCCTTCTAAGTAAACTAAGGTGAATACAGTTCAGTTTGGAGGTCACGTGACCGGGTCAGGTGATAAACTCGGTTGTAAACTTGGAAGATCCTGCTTGTGGGCAGCTGAGGAACATGGGTGAGGAATAAGGGTGGAGGTTATTACTCTTCTGCACAACACAGAGAATAACGGCATGTTGCAGGAGAGGAGGAAAGAGTGGGACCGCTGTTGCCATGACATCGTGTGCATATTTGTCTGCGTGTGTATCAACTGTACAGTATAGGTGTGTGCAGTATGTTATGCATATGTTGGCATGTGTATACACCTTATGATTCTGTGGGTCTCTCTTTCGGTTATTGATGCTTTGCATATTTGGCTGAATTTCACAACATCTCTCACTGTAATCCTCACCATCTGTACAAGAGCACACATAACATACATTATGTATTACATGTTTAATTTATATCGATGTTTTTGTTATAAAAAACGACTGCACCTTACAGACAGTATTGACCCGGAAATAAAATGTTCATATTAAATATTAATGTTGCTCAGCATGAGGTGCAAATGAGCATTCCCTTTAGCTTATAGCACACACCTTATATCTATGCATTTCATCAATCACACACTTAAACAGAACATGTAGAATCCAGCAGCTTGCTTTTCAGTCGAGCAAAATGCTGGTGATAGTGAGAGTAGATGCTGTAGAAATGATGAATTTTCTTATCACACAGTCATTGATTGAGGGTGTTGCAGCCTTGTTTTTATTGATCCGCACACATGTCTGAGAGGGTGACACCATACATTTGTGGTCAGTCTTGGTCTAGATTTCCAGCCACATTCTCCATCCATAAATTGAGTTTATAACCGCATTGGTGAAAGATTTAAAGAGCAGGGTCAAAGATAGAGTGTAATTCAAAATGTAATCAATATTTGTCTACATTGTAGGGGAGCTCTTCTTCAGGATAACAATGAACCAGTTTAACTGATTCTGTCTGCATTGCTATATACAATAGATTTATCTTGTAACTGCACATAACGCAATATCTATGTGTTTTGTCACCCAGTCTGAGGGTCATTTTTTGAATGGATTGATACAAAATATATAGTTTATATAGACTTTGAGCAGGTTTCCTAAGTAGAAGTACTGTTGACCAATAGGCCACATGTACTGGTTGCTTAGAAGTCAGATTGTATAGAAGTCTATGAGAAAATGATCCTACTTCTCACTTCAACAATTCAACAAGTGTTCCCCAAAACACGGTTTCACAACTTGTTTATCACAAAATTATTGTCCCACTTAGATTAAAATAGATGATACAGCAGCGTATTAAGGGCTTGTCTACCTTGTGATTATTATGAGTATTTTCCGGCCTTGGTGTTTTGAATTTTTCATCTTATAACTTTTACCATTTCACAGTGTGTTTTCAGCTCATTTGGTCAGTTAAAAATGTTTTGTTTTCGATTTTTGTGGGATAATGTGGGCTCCAGTTGACAAGCAATCCTGACTGCTTTATTGAATATATCCTTTGCCGTTGATACTACTTTCTTTAAGGCATTTCAGGACACCTGTTTTCTCTGTTTCTGATGGAGAGCAGACAGGGGTCACATCTAATCATCTGGGCATTGATTTTTAGGCTTTCATACATTGTGAGGGTTGTATGTATTGCTCTAACCTTTAGTTTTTCCGCGACTTGAAACCAAAGCTATACCATGAAGGTCATATCCATAATCTATAGATAACACTGTAGCAAAGTTAGAGAAATGATTGCAGTGCTATTGGAAAGAATAACAGAAACATAGCTGTATGGATTAATTATCAAACATTGGACGACTGAATAAATCAGAGATGCTGTTGCATTTGTTGAAATACATTTAAGTTGGTATGAACTGTATTATAAAATGTAACCCTGACATTTCTTTCACACCATTTAGGGGTTCCCAAACTCTCCGCTTTCGCAAAAGCAGAGGATAAGCTGTTCAAATACCTCTTTGTAAACTACCAGAAATGGGTCCGTCCAGTGGAATACCTGAACCAGACGATCAGCGTGAAGTTTGGCCTGGCCATCTCCCAGCTAGTTGATGTGGTAAGAAAGAAATGCACTGATTATTGATATAATTCAGTCTTGAGTCTCTGATGTGTTAACTACAGCCTATGAATGTAAAACTTATTAGGGTTGAAAGACAGAGTGGTCTTACATTTCTTTCAACTCGGATACTTTTTAAATTGAAACTGTTTACACTGTTTTAGGATGAGAAAAATCAACGAATGACAACCAATGTGTGGATGAAACAGGCAAGTGTACTTCACATCTAACCTAAACATTACAATTAACTATCATTTGTAATCATGCAGGTTTAAGGTACTGCTGATAGTGTTTATTTAAAGGTTGAGGAAATACTCTTTAACAACCTCTGACATAACATGGCATTTAGAGGCAACAAGTCACCCTTTTTTAATCTGGTCTGGTGGCATTTCACTGACAGTTCTCATATGAGTCCTTTGGGCCCTGTGCCCACGCACCTGGCTCCACCAGCCGCCTCTTCCCAACTCCTGTCAGCCTTATTCATGACTTTGAGTCTCCTGTCTGTTGTGCTTCCTTTGAGTTATCACCCAGACTAGACTCTGTCATTGGGGTCAGTTGCTCCCTTTCAAAGTGATGGATTACAGTACCTCTTGCCAAAAGGCTGATGGAAGGGCAATGCCCCCTGTGGTGATGTCTATCTATCATACATGTAATTTGCAAAGTATTTCAGTGTCAGATTTAGTGATTTTATTTATCGCAATCTTTTGTCAGTCACTTTTTTGATTTAGAAAAAGGAATACTGAACTACAGTTTTTTTCATACACTGGTTTACCCTCCAGCGTTTCTTTCTTTCACAAGGAATCTATCGTGTAGCATATTTCCCACATTAAACAGATTTGGTACATTGTGCTATATGAATGCTAGCAAAATATAACATTACACATAATATACCACATCTAAGGAAAAGTTTTGCATTGGTCTTTATGCCAAGAGTTAGATGAGAGAATTGATACAGTTAATATGAAGCTAAAGCCAGCAGCCGGTTAGCCTAGCTTAGCATAAAGACTGATGATGTAAAAGCTAGCCTTGCTCTATCCAAAGGTTACAAATCCACTTACCAGGACTTAAACTAATTAGGACATTGTTCAGTATAAACAGGTTGCCCACACTTCCATAAAAAAGCAGTTTGTCATTTTTACACTGTTGTGATTTCCTAAGAGTCAGACTAGCGGTGCCCCCCTCTTTTCAGGCTTAGTGCTAAACTAACTTGGTTTTTAGCGTGTTTGTGGTTTGAATGTTCTAATCTGACATTATGCGAAATATGCTTATTTGCTGTTGTGCCAAGGGTTAAACCTTCACTTAAAAGCCTCTATGTGTAGATGTTTTTGTTAAATGTGTTCAATGTTTCCTTTATGTAGGAGTGGACTGACAGGAAACTAAGATGGAATCCTGATGACTATCAGGGCCTTACAGTCATCCGAGTCCCTTCTAACAGGATCTGGCTTCCCGACGTCGTACTGTACGATAAGTATGGGCCATTATATAAGGAATAAATTACATCAGTGTCAGTCATTTAATTTTCTGTTAGCCATGGCCACACAGAAATGCTGACAGTGCTGTTACATAACAGTCTTAAATGATATTTCTTTCAACAGTTCAAATGGGCGTTTCGAGGGAACTGTCACTAAGGCAGTTGTTAAGTATGACGGGACCATAACATGGACACCACCAGCCAATTACAAATCAGCCTGCACCATTGATGTCACCTTCTTCCCTTTTGACCTCCAGAACTGTTCAATGAAGTTTGGCTCTTGGACATATGATGGCTCCCAGGTGAGACTCTACTCCACAGTAAATTAGTGTTAGTCATGACGAGCAATTGACATGAAATTTCACTCTGTATTTAACAGGTGGACATAACTCTTGAGGACTTCCACGTGGACAAGCGGGACTATTTTGACAACGGTGAATGGGAGATAGTGAAGGCCACAGGCAGCCGTGGTCTGAGGACAGACAGCAGCTGTACCTATCCCACCATCACCTACTACTTCATCATCCGCCGGTTGCCTCTTTTCTACACACTCTTCCTCATCATACCCTGCATTGGCCTGTCCTTCCTCACCATCCTCGTCTTCTATCTGCCCTCTAACGGTGGCGAGAAGATCTCTCTCTGCACCTCTGTCCTGGTGTCGCTCACAGTTTTCCTCCTGGTCATTGAGGAAATCATTCCTTCCTCTTCCAAGACTATCCCTCTCATCGGGGAGTACCTGGTCTTCACTATGATCTTCGTCACACTCTCCATCTGCATCACAGTCTTTGCCATCAACATCCACCATCGCTCCTCCTCTACACATCATGGCATGGCACCGTGGGTGAGGAGGATCTTCCTACATCGACTGCCTAAGCTGCTGTGCATGCGCAGCCATGTGGACCGATACTCTCCAGCTGATATAGCCAGAGCAGGAGGACTGGGTATGATGAAGAACTCAAAATCTGAACTTACACCTCTGCTCTACACCAGACATAACCTACAAGCCGCTTTGGATTCTATTCGCTACATAACCATGCATGTGGTTAAAGAAAATGAGGTCCGAGAGGTGAGTATGTTGGATTTTGTGTATTTGTACATCATATGTAATAAGATAATTGGTTAAAGGGGACATATAATGCTAATTTTTAGGGTTCATCTTTGTATTTTGCATCTCTACTGTGACATGTTTCCAAGCTTTAATGTTCAAAAAGGTCTTTATTCTTCTCCTAGTGCCTGTGCTGCAGCACCTCTTTTCACCCTCTGTCTGAAACCAGCGCCCAGTCTGCTCTGATTGGTTAGCTGGCCGGCTCTGTTGTGATTGGTGAACCGCTTAGAGATGAAGCCAATAGAAGCGCATGTGTTACATAGTGATGTAACTATGTCCCCCTCTGGAGGGAACTTTGTGATTTTCGCCTTTGCAGATCATTTACATGAAGAAAAACCTATATCACACTACAGGAAAGGGGAAACCCCAAAAAGCATAATAGGGCCTCTTTAATACTTTCACTGATTTGAAACGAACTGACATGTGCTTCTCTCGTACTCCAGGTGGTTCAAGACTGGAAATGTGTAGCCCAGGTCCTGGATCGAGTGTTTCTTTGGGCCTTCCTCGTGGTGGCGATCCTGGGCTCTGCGCTCCTCTTCATTCCTGTTATTTACAAATGGGCCAGCATAATAGTCCCTAACCATGCTGGAAGTACCCTCTAAGCCGCAGTTAAACGAACCGCAAATGGAGGCAAAGCACATCAACATGTCGTTATGGGTCATATTTGAGATTTTAAAGACTGAGATACTGTGATTACCGCATAGATATGGTCCTACTCTGCCAACTACATTCAGGCTGACAGATCCGCCAGAGATAAAGCTGCAGATTTGAGGCCTCGTTTGCTGAGTGTATCATTCGAATACTTTTTTTTGTTTATAAGAGTTTTTATTCTGTATTTCCGAGTGTAAAGATAAATTAAAATACTCAATTGATGTATAACATATAATGATAAAATCACCCATGTTTCATCCACATTTTGAGCACATCTCCCACACAGAAATACATTCATTTCCACTTGCTGGCATCTTAGATAGAGGTCTGATAGCGATACTAGGTGGCAGACAACATGTCCTCACAGGATATTTTGGATAGCATCAGGCTAATGGCTGTTGGTCACGGAGGTGGCAGGGTGGTGTGGTAAATAAAAATGTAGTTGTATTCACTTTAAACATCGTAAGAGTAATTTAATAACAGCTTCCAACCTAGATATTCAGATACAGCATAGATAGAATAAGACCTTCATTCTCATTCTTCATTATTTTACTCTGTGTGTGCATATCTGCTATGTATTCTGTAAGGCAGAATAAAAATAAAACTTATGGATCTACTTTGCTTTTATGTTATTCTAGTTCCAAAACTGAGAAAGTTGAAAGTGAAAGTGGAAAAGAGAAAGGAAGTGAGAAAAGAACCCTACGTACAACATACTTCTACTATAATACCTTTGTGTCTCACTGACATGTGTACATTCAGAAGAGCAAAGCTACCATCTGCATATTATTATTCCAAAAGCCACACCTCTTCAGGGGTGCACATGGTTTCATAGTTTCTTAATTCCTTCTGCGTGACTGCGTGGGAAGAAGAGGCGGACCTTCGTGCCCAGACTTGAGTTTCTCTGAAAGCCTTTCTGCCTTAGGGACAAATCCTGCATTCGTTTTCGGGGAACACGATTCTTAGTAACACATCATTACAGAGGTAATGCATGTCCAGGAAGTTTTTTAGCAAACTGCAAGTAACTCAAATGATGTAATACAGTGCAATGCGACAGAAAGCCTTAGGTTCACTAAACCAATATCAACATCTCTAAGCACAAAAATACATTTCTCAATTCCCAGTCTGCAAATCCTCCCTCCTCACTAAATCCTTGCTTTGTGTCTTAGTCCCACCCAGAGGAGATCGCGAGTGGAGAAGGCAAGGAAGAGTCTTGAGGAGAAAGGAGTCAAGGAGGAGAATCATTTAGAAATGAGAAAGGACTGATGAACACTCAGTGCTCCAGAAGCTCAGCCTGCACTGCCTCAGCATGGCCATGTCTGCACATTACAGCAACAAAAAAGCAACACAGGCACCATCAACAAAAACATGATTGTAGTGATGAAATCTGTGAATTTCAGTTGCTGCTCCATCAAATATAGAGACTGTAAATACAATGTTTTCGTTGTTTTCAAACAAACAAAGATGGACAAGACAGTTTAAACTGGTCCTGAAGAAAGTGCATTTTTCTAAACTGCTCAAAAAATCTTCATAGCTGTCTACAAAACACCACTCTGCCCTTTAACTATAAAAGGTACAATTATTTTGCATGGAATTCAAAATGGTAAAAAACATAGAAATCTGAAATCCAATCCAAAACATGTCATGCATCCAATGCAACTAAATCTACACAAAAGTTGGATTAGTCTGGGATCCTTACGGTAAAAACAGTTATACAAAGGTACATGGTTATCATTATTATTGCCTTTGAAGACATTTTTATCTGAACAAGACACAAGTATTTGGATCCCCTTTGCTCTTTCCTGAAAGATCAAAAGCTCTACATGTTATTAGTTGGTATGAGCACCCTCTTGAAAATCCTCATATAAAAAGAGCATGTTATTGACTATAAATAAGAAATACTGAAGGCTACTTCATAACAGAATTCACTCGAGGAGGTACAAATAAGTAGCTTTAACACATTTCTAAGCAACAAAGAGGCCACATTGTTGTCCATTCCTGAAGAAAAGCCCAAAGAAAAGCTTATCCATAATCCACATATATAAGCTTTCATGGAATTTCTAGTTTTGTATTGAGTGTTTCCTTTGGCGTTTCACACAAACATCTCAGCGCCTGCTACCCGGAGTTACTTCATGTAAATCAGGTATGTTACAGATCAATCTTGCATGTATTTTAATATAATTGAGTCTCCATTGTTTCGGGAAATGTTTGATGTAAAAATACTTTGTTTAAGTATTTGTTTGTGGCATTTAAGGTTAGATTTCCCATCAAGAGTGATTAATAATGATGTCTTTATCTGTTTCTCATGTTCAGGTTAAATATGCCCCTTTACAGAAATGCAACAAGTCTTCTCCTATTATCCTTCGTGTGCTTGTCATGGAGAATTTGTCACGGAGGGAAGATTTTGATCGTTCCTTTGGAAGGTAGCCACTGGGTTAATATGGACATCATGATCGAAGCTCTGCACTCTCGAGGACACTCTGTCGATGTGGTGCGGACAAATAAAAGCTGGTACATCCAGGATGACTCTCCGCACTTCAACACAATCACCGTTCCTGTCACTGAGGCCTTTAATAATGACTTCATCAACGAGATCCTGAAGAAGATCTTTATTATAGAAAGAGAAGGGAGCTCAGTTTTGAGCTTTGCAAGTTTGCAGGCGGAGATGTTTGCTGCGATGTTTAACATGCATAGAATAATGTGCAAAATGGCTACTGGCATGTTTAAAGATAAGGACTTAATGAATAGTTTGAAGGAGAGTAAGTATGACTTGGTGCTTACTGACCCGGCGTGGGGTGCAGGTATATTGCTGGCTCACGCTCTTAAGCTGCCTCTGGTCTATAATGTGCGGTGGATAACTAGTGGAGAGGGACATAGGGCCATTGCACCATCTCCTTTATCTTATGTCCCATTGACTGGTTCAGGACTGTCAGACGAAATGACCTTCTTTCAAAGAGTCAAGAACTTCCTTTTCTCTCTCATTTGGCAAGCTCAGGATGAATTTTTTATCCGCCCTCAGTATCAAGCTGTTTGTGATAAGTTCTTCGACCCAGAAGTCCGGTATAATGATTTATTACAGGGAGCAGACCTGTGGCTGATGAGAGTGGACTTTGTGTTTGAGTTTCCTCGTCCCACCATGCCTAATTTTGTCTATATTGGAGGGTTCCAGTGCAAACCAGCAAAACCTCTCCCTGAACACCTGGAGGAGTTTGTGCAGAGTTCTGGAGAGCATGGGGTCATCATCATGTCTCTGGGGACCTTTGTAAGTGAACTTCCTGCTGATATGACTGACAAAATTGCTGCAACTTTTGCGAAATTACCCCAGAAAGTCATCTGGAGACATAAAGGTGACAGACCAGCCACTCTGGGCAAAAACACTTTAATAGTAGACTGGATGCCTCAGAATGACCTTTTAGGACATCCCAAGATAAAACTGTTTGTGGCTCACGGAGGAACAAATGGTGTTCAAGAGGCTATCTATCACAGTGTCCCAGTTGTTGGTATACCTGTGTTTTTTGACCAATACGACAACCTGGTGCGTCTAAAGGAGAGAGGAGCAGCTAAGATTCTTACACTAGCGACAGTGGACAAAGACAACAACTTTCAGGATGCCATCCAGGACGTCCTGAATGAGCCCTCCTACAGGTGGAACATGCAGAGACTCTCCAGGCTGCACAGAGATCAGCCAATGAAGCCGCTGGACACCGCCCTCTTCTGGATAGAGTTTGTCATGAGACACAAAGGAGCAGCTCACCTGAGAACAGAGTCCTACAGACTGCCCTGGTATTCCTACCACTCTGTAGATGTGATTTTGTTCCTGGTTGGAGCGGTGCTGCTCGTACTGTTCACTTTTGTCTTTTTCATCAGGTGTTTGTGCACTAAAATGTGTAGATCTAAAGTGAAACGTGAGTAAGCATTCAAGGGATAAACACTTACCACATTGATTAAGAATAATGTATGGTAAATTTACTGCTGTCTTTTCTGGCTACTGTTGCAGCGATTGCTCTTCTCCCTCTTGTGTTTGTCAGATTTGTATGTCGTAAGAAGAGCTTGAAAAGGAAAACAAGTAAAAAATGAGAACCCACTGAACTCTGTCCTTTTTTTTGTATAATCATATTATACATCATTATGTTTACGAATCTTTATTACCGGAAAAAACAACAACAACTTAACATAACTGAGTGTCCACCAGCTACCCTTGCAGCAGGGGGATTATGGTTGGGTTGCATTTGTAAGCCTTCACAGTATAACAGGAATATGGTGTTCTAGTTTTCAATGCTGGATAAAGGCTGGTTGTGTAAGGCTTTTTTACAAAGCTGTGTAACAATGAGAATAGGTCAACCCCTTCCAACACAGATACGGGTGAAAAAAACACTGTGACACAATCCATATTCAGGTTTAGCAGGCACAGCAAGCAGTTATGAGCAGAAATGCTCTTGATTAGTTATCTGACACATTTGCAATCTGTTTAGAAAATTGCTTTCCATACAGACCGCAAATACAGTCACAGTATACGTAAATGCCCTAGTATGTGGCCTCACATGGTTAAAATTAAAAGTGAAAAATAGTGCCATACAGTTAAAGCCACTATCATGTAAAGTAATTGAATATTTACAGCAATGCACACACTGCTGCTCTGATGATAAAGCTGTAACTGGATTCTTTCTATCAGCGGCTCCGTTGTATTTCCCACAGGAGCTGCAGCAGTGATGAGAGAGGGGAGGAAAGCAGCAGTGACACATATATTGGATGCCTCTCTTAATTGGTAGCTCATGAAGAACAGGGTTTGTCATTACAGTCACTGCAGCAGATGGAGTACGTTTCTTATCAGATAATGTCAGGCCCTCTTTGGTTGAACTTTCATGAGGGAACACTGGTAATGGGGGATGCAGACAGCTTGTATATTAATGATTTGACAGTGTTGAATCAAAACAAAATGAGAAAACAAAGACAGATTGGTATTAAATGTCATCATTAACCACGTCTGGCCAAAATAATTAATGTGTGGATATTAAATAAATAAATACATTGAAAAGATACATGAAAAGATAAATAATAATAATGTTATCAGTCAAAGTAATCTTTATTTTTGTTTATTTAGCATTTTGTCTCTTTTTTCTATTTTTCTATCTATCTATTAGCGTATCTCTTTTCATCTGGATTATTTTCAAGATATACCACATATTTTTTCTAAAATAGAATAGTTATGTTAATAAACTAATTTGGAGTCAAAACCAAATGCATGTCATCCAACCCAGTCTCACGGCATTTCGTGTTATAGTCACGTAATGTAATCTATTGATTCGTGTTCACCAACACGATTTTCCCATTTCTTTTTGTGTCACACAGAACGATTTTAAAAGCAATGTATTGGTAGTACGTTTCGTGCCTGCACCAAATAATAACAAATTAGAGGCTTGATATTGAGTAAGAAAATGTTTTTATGAACCACACAGCTTCCGGTCTTCCAAGACCCGACCGGACAAAAAGACGTGGTGTAGGCACAAAACACACTACCAATAGAAATACATTGCTTTTGAATATCACAGTTATCACAGTTATCGTCAGTATACCGGTATGTTGTGATACAAATATGCAAAGATACAGATTTTTTGTGTAAAATGTTTAATCATCTCAATCAACCCAATTTAACCAGCTGCAGTCTTGATTATTATTAACAAACTGTTGTACACTTTATAAGACACTGATTGTACAAAATGGCATGAACACTCACTCTTTTTTTCAAATATTCACTTATGTAATATATACAAAAGGTAATGTAACCCCTCTCAAATACAGAAAGGATCGATGTGGTCTTTGATTTGATTCGATTTATTTTGAATGTGTAAAACAATAATACAAACATTTAACATGAGAATTATTATACAATACAAAATTAAGCATTGATATACAAACATATTACTGATTCTAAGTTATGTATAAACAAATGATCTACTTAATTACACATCCGAAAAGGGGTGGGAAGAAGTTTACACGTATTTGATTTATTTGTATCCTACTCCTGCTTTATTGCTTATCAATTAAAAAATAATTTCGCATTTAGATGTTTATGAGGCACTGTACTTTCAAAAAACGAGTTCCTTCATCCAATTTAAAGATTAACATTCATTTCAAATGTGACTGAACCAAAGGGGGGCATCACAGGCTGGTGTTCCAGTTTCAATCAGGGGAGATCTCTGGATGACATGGCATACACTGGTCCTGCAGATGGATCCTCTGTGATAGAAGTTCACAGGTTAATGGTAATTTGTGGTAAACGATGGCGCTCATGCATTCATTCTTGATACTTTCTCTTTGAATGTCATAACCAGATTAGCTGTAGTGAGTCAGAGAGCACAACATGCTATACATATCTGCACTGCTGCTAAAAATTCATTTGTGGTTTTCCTGTAAGATGCACTGAAGACACTTACAGAAAAACAGCTAATCTAAAACAATGCAGTATCATATTGCCTTCTAAGCTTTACTATTATAACTTATTATTTATGTTCTGCCTTGTTCTTGAGCATTGTTAGTAAAGCAAAGAAATCCAAGCAATAAGAACACATTTAATTGGATTTGACTTTATTTCTCACGCTGCCAACTGTGCGCTATATATGAGAATAGTGCACAATAAGGATTTGACAGGACCTTAAGCCCTAAAAATGTGTGAGTTGGCAAGTCATCAAACTCATCATCATCCTCATCTACATGTTAGAAAACAAAGTCATCTACTTGCCTTTAATGGGCAAAACTACTTATGTAATAACTCAAAGTAGGTTATCTCTGACCTGCAACACTGTACACTCCTTCATGATCAGCAGAGTACGTGAAGTCCTCATCTCCTAGGTTCTGATACCTGAGAAAATCAAAGTCTTTGTATTAAGAATGCAAACAAAATAAAAGATAAGTATAAGTATTTAAAAAAAGAAAAGTCTGTTTATTTTGCAAATCATTATTTGTAATGTGGTGGTACTAAACCGCTAAAGTATGACACAATAAATAATTACCAAAAATAGCACGTAAAATATAATTAGTAATAAAATATGTTCTTACTCTTCATCCTGCTCCATGCTGAAAGAGTCTTTTTAATTGGAAAAAAGAAAGACAAAAAAGAGTGATACATTCGTTTTTTTTAATTGTGACTATATATTTGTAAATGTAATGCCTATCAACAATTGTTTATAATATATTTGTTTAGCACTTTTCTTACAGAAGTCATAGTGCTTTGACAACAAGACATTAATAACCTAATTGACAAAAATATTTGGAGCTACTACTCTTCTTCAGGAGTTAGTATGATCACATGATTGCATGTAAAAGTGGTGGCGTTGCAAATTAGAGGACAAATGTAATTAAAGAGACCAGAATGTAGCTCATCATAATTTCATTACCATCTCTCCAGAGTCTGCCTTTACGGTAAGTCCATTTTCAACCTACCAAATTGTGCGTCCAGATCCTCTCCCTCTCTCTGCACCTGCTGTTCCTCCATCATGTCCGCCTGCTGGTCCGCTACACTGTAGGACAAACACTTTAATCAACTCAGAATGACAGATGAGCGGCTGAATTTAGGCGTGTATTCAGTATACTTGAATTCACTGTAAACATCAAGCATCTAAAACAATGTCGCCAAGCACAATCCACTGAACATAGAAATTAAAAATGATTTCTCACTCACCGTGAGTTGGAAGCAAAGCCTCCTGAAATAGGAACAAAAAAATAGTTTTAAAGTCAAATAAAGCATTTTTACTGTATATGTTGAGGTTCTAACGAGATAACAAGCTAGTGTCATAAAGCATATAATTATATGAATACTAATAACAGATCTGTTGTTAAGCTGGTCAGACAATGATAGCTTTATACTGCAAAAAAGTAATGATTTGCATTTTGATTTCCTTCTGATGTACTGACCTTGTTCGTTGATCCACCACAGACACAGTCCCAGTAATATCATCAGGGCTATCACTCCAAAAGATGCAATCAACCTAAAGATCAAACTTTCTGGAAAGCAAAAACACACGTGATTGACTTTACTGTTTCAAAATATATGTTTTAACATTGGAGCCATCTAAAGCAAACATCATTTTTACTGCATTATTTTACCATAAGCAGCTGACATTCTCACCTTTGACCTCGACTAATACTGCGTTATTTCCATTCAGTGTTTTCTCGCCCTCTTGGATGCATTTCGATGGCAGCACCACACAGCTGTAATGGCCCGAATCCCTCACCACGGCACCTTCGATGATGAAATTCGCCTCCATCCGGGGGACATGAAATGCTTGCACTTGGAGGATGGTCTCATTTCTCATCAGGTAAGAGTGTATGAGCTGACATTCACCGAGTGTTTGCAGGGGGCCAGAAACGATACACCTGAACGCAACATCGTCTCCCTCGTGGACATAGGACGGCGCAGCTACTGAAATATCTGCAGGGAGAAAATTGGCTGTGCAACAGGAAGGACAAAATGAGTGGAGAGAAATAACGTTGACATGAAGCTTTCATAGGGATAAAAGTCCTTACATATAACCACAATCTCAATGGGCTGTCTTTTCTTGGTTACTTTCTTAGGCAAGTCTTTCCTTGAGGAGTAGACACAGCTGTAGTTCCCACTGTGATGAAGACCCACTCTGTGTATGGTGAAGGTGGTATCATTTTGATCTTGCTTCTGTAGCTTTTTGTCGATCCAAAGGTCATCCTTACATAAATAAACAATAACCTGGATCTGTTTCTTTTTCCCAAACGTGCTGCAGGTCAAAAAAAGGTCGCTGTTCTCGCTTATAGTTTTCTGCTGGGCCAGGATTTTCGCAGAAGAAATATCTGTAACTAAATGTAATTAAATTGTTGAAACAGAGACAGTATGGATTAGCGATACAATGCAAATCAATCATATTGAGAATGCAGCACACAGAGGGGAACATCTAAATGAAAGCTCACCATTAGTGTGGCTCATGACCTGGTTTGCGAGAGCCCCTTCAATAAAAGACAAGTTACAAGTGAATCGTTGTACATGCATTCAAACGCTTACTCAACAATAACAACAAATTAAATCACTGGTAGATGTACTTACACAGAAGAATGGTGATCGTATTCATGATTTTAAGCAATGTGACACCTATAGTCTCCAGAACAACTTGTGAGACCCAGTAGAAGACAAAAAGGTCTACACCCACAGACAAGTGAAAGAATAAACGTGCAGAAACTATAATGAGCCACTTCCTGTTCATTCTGTGGTGTCTTGAGACGCTTGGAAACGTTTTAATCCAAAATTAAACACCATCAGGTAAAAAGGGGTCAAACATTTCCGTCTCTTCTGTTCCATTTCATGGCCAGTTTTTGCAGGACATAACTTCTTCTCAAAAGAACAGACAAGATTCACTGATACCTTTTGTAGCTCATTCATTTGTACATCACACAGTATCTGTTCGGCTGATCTCCTGCCATCCTGCAGATCGGCTACACACAGGCTCTCAGTGAGCTTTCATTCAATTCATTAGCCAGGGGTTTCTTATCAGATTGGCAGACAGCTAATACTGTCTGTCTGTGCTTCCCCGCCAGCATTCAATTAAATATGGGCTGGATTTTCTTGTAATTACATAGCTCGCCATCTGCGCTGATCTTTTTGGTATATAGCCTAATAAGAATCCGACAGTGACATCCTGTACTGAGAGCCCATTCAGTTAGAGTCTTTTAGCACTGATACTCACAGTGTCTGTAGGAAATGGTGTATATTTGGTAGATTTATATGAAACATTTGCATTTCACCCATTTCTGGAGCAACACTTTAGTAATCCCATGACTCCACATATTAAAGGGGCACTATAATGCAAATGTTAAGGTTCACATTTGTATTGTGTGCCTCTCCTGTGACATGTCTCCATGCTTTAATGTTCAAAAAGCTCTTTATTTTTTCATACTGCCTGTGCTGCAGCACCTCTTTTCACCCTCTGTCTGAAACCAGAGCCCAGTCTGCTCTGATTGGTTAGCTGGCAGGCTCTGTTGTGATAGCGTCAACCACTTAGAGATGTCCCGCCCCTTAGCCTATCACGTACAATGTGTTGGAGCGCTAGCCAATAGAAGGGCGTGTGTTACATAGTGCTGTCATTATGTAAGGGAAGTACACAAAAGAGTCCAATGAAGGCGTTTCAGGCAGGTGGGGAGAAACTCCTTCTGGAGGGAACTTTGAGACTTTAGCCATTCACAAACACAAACACCTATATAACACACTACAGGCAAGGGGTAACCCTCCCCCAAAGCATAATAGGGCCTCTTTAAGTACTTGTGAGAATTGAACCCTTACCCCCAACAGCAGCAGACTTGTGGTGTAAGCACTCAGCTGTTAAGAGGCAGTGCAGAAATGGCAGCAAATTGTATTTTGGCCAGGAAGGATGATTGGATGAAGAAAAGAGAGGAATCCTATAAGGCCCTTCATCACTTTTCACACTCTCTATATTGATTGTGATCCAATAAGCTGAGTTAGCTCCAAGGGGGCACAAAGGAGGTGGCACAGAGTAATAAACAGAGCCTCGGTGGCCTTCTTGGAATCACTTCAACATCCCACATCTTCTGTCAGAAATACTGGTAGTGTAGAAAAACCCAATGACACAACATATTTCCAATAGAAACCCTTTATCGAAATGTCTTAAAGATTTATTTACAGAAATATGCAGAAGTAACGTGTATATGTACATTTTTGTTTTGTTTTCACACTTTCAGGGCATTTTAAATATCCAATGTCAGAATTGTCAGAGCTATTTTTTAATGTCACCCTTTCCAGGAGGTCATGCTATCCAGATCAAACAGCATGTCATGTCTTAAACGCATAAAGTACTCGCATAAATAAAGTATTAAACCTGGAAAAGGGTGGAATGGGTGACATGTCTCTTTAAAATATTCAGAAAGTATCATTTGTAGTAACAAAGAGTTACCACATGATGTCACTGTTTTAACATCCTTGCTTGGTTCTCAGAAACATTGAAATCCAGATGTTATTTCCATCTCCATGAACACATATATTGAATTTTTGGTATGGCACTCAAGGTGTAGTTAACATTTAAATAAGAAAATGTTTTAGATTTTCCTTTTATGAAAAACATCCTAAATATTGAGCTTTCTATTTGGATTTTGATAGCATGTGTGATTGTATGTACATAATTGGGTGCTTTAATTTCAGTCATTTTAACCACTGTAATTATTTACTCTTCAAAATCATTGATTCAGCATGAGTGTGGCATTATTAGAATTTACTTCAGAACTAGTTTGTAAACATCAAAATTACAAACCACCATCATCTTTGCTCTTGTTTTAACCCTGTTCTCAACATTCAAGTGTCCTTTCAAACCACTTCTTCACACAAAATCACAGTCATCTCATCATCTTGACCTTGGATCCACTCCATATGGTCGGAGCCGTGGTGAGAATATTAAACGTAATGAATACTTCAGCAGTGCAGTGTTTGTTTCATCAAAGTGATTTAAATGTCATCCCAAAGTAATAGGGGCTGAAGGAAGAGGCCGGCTGTTCCCATGATGCACACAAGGATAAAAACCCAAAGGAATATCCGGTCAATAACCATGGCAACGTACTTCCAGTCATCCTGCACCTGTGAGAAATGAAACAGTTTCAATGATATGTTGACACTTTAGTAACTTCTTTGAAATAAAATGCATTTAAACTTTTACAATCTTGACTTTAAATGGAGTTTTTGCGCACTCACCTCCTGTGCATCGTTCTGCAGTCTCATGTTCTCTGCTATGTATTTGACGCTCTCAAGAGCCTCTCTGACCTCGGGGGACAGCGGCAGCACTGACATTACTCCTCCCTCCATAGAGTCGGAGTTGGAGCACTGACTTCCTGCTCCGACAGCACCGCCTCCAGTCAGCGCCCCGATGCTGCCAAGCCCCCCGCTCCCCCCCCCTGAGTCTGCCGGCAGCTTGCTGGATCTCCCGTGCCAGCAGCAGTTGCAGTGGCCCTCGCAGCCCAAGAATGCGGAGCCTGCACCTTTGCCCAGTGTGCCACTTAAGTTATTGAGGTTGGAACGCTCGGTGTTGTTGAAAAGCCGTTGGCGGTTTGTCAGGCTGGACACCACGCTGGAGGCCAGGGCCTGAGGTTTGTGCTGCCTCAGCAAAGTACCTGACGAATGAATGGCACAGGGCCTTGAAAGAGGCGGCCGAACACTGTTTGTCGTCGCCACCCTCTCAGGGTCCCTCTCTGGCCTCCTCATGAACATCACCCTGGGCAGCATTCCCAGAAACACTGTCCGCACCCAGCAGGGCATAGTGTGGGTCTTTGGTGTGCGGTAATGGACGTTCAACACAAACACGGTGATGACAATAGACAGGGTGACAAAGATCATGGTGAAGAGGAGGTACTCGCCAATCAGGGGGATGACCAGCGAGGTGGAGGGGATGGTCTCTGTGATGACGAGGAGGAAGACAGTTAAAGACAGCAGGACGGAGATGCACAGAGTGATTTTCTCACCGCAATCAGACGGCAGGTAAAAGACAAGCACGGTGAGGAAGGAGATGAGGAGGCAGGGGATGATCATGTTGACTGTGTAAAAGAGTGGCAGACGGCGGATGTACAGAGAGTAAGTGATATCCGTGTAGATTTCCTCGCAGCAGTTGTATTTAATGTCATGTTTGTAACCAGGGGCGTCGATGATTGTCCACTCGCCGCTCTCCCAGAAGTCCTTGAGGTTGATGGTTGAGCCAATCAGCACAAGATCGATCTTTGCCTTGTCGTACGTCCAGGAGCCGAACTTCATGGTGCAGTTTTGGTAGTCGAAGGGGGAAGTAGGTCACGTCTATCTTGCAGGAGCTCTTGAATATGGCTGGTGGGATCCAGGTAACATCACCATTAAAGCGAAGCAGGGCCTTTGTTTTGTCATCAACCTGGAAATCTCCAACTGCACTGTAGAGAGAGAAAAAGGAGAAGGAAGAGTAATTTAGATTAAACTGAAGGATAATCGATTCCCTATAGAGAGGCGAAGTCCCTCCCTTTCCGGGGGAGCTCCATGGGACCTTATTTCAGAAAAATTATGTATTGAAGTCAATGGGGAGAGAAAGATTATCTTTCGATTCCGTTTGAATTGTGCCACGAATTACACATATGATGTTTGTCAATTTAAAAGATAATTTTGCAAGTCAAAAAAATACAAATGTGTCGTAAAACTGTGAAGTAACACTTTTTTTTGTGTGAAACCGCTCAATGAACTACATCTCCCGTCTCGCACCACACACCAAGACGGCCGTCACGTTGGCACATTTCACTTCTTTCTTTCAGAATGAGGCGAAAAGTATTAAAAGAGGTGAAAATCACTACAAGTCTGGGCATGTTGAGAGCTGTACATACACACAAGGGGAGTTAGTCCGTTCCGTAAGAGCCAGCATGTGGGACCGGGATTCTGGGATTTGTAGTCTTTCTAGTTGCGTATTTTTCATAGTCTTATATTTCAACAGTTTTACGACAAACTGTGACTTTTTTGACATGGAAATTATTTTTTAAGATTGAAAAACATCATGTGTGTAATTCGTGGCACAATTCAAACGGGATCGAAAGATACGTTTTCTCTCCCCATTGACTTCAATATAATTTTTCCGAAATAAGGTCCATGGGTCGAAGTAGATGGGCGGGACTTCGCCTCTCTATAGGAGATATTAAAACAAATAACCGGTGTGGTTTATTTAATCACAGCCGAAGATGTTTCTCATGCACCCCCTTTGAGGATATGCAACACAAAATGACTGATACAAAAAACAACAACATTATTGGTTGTCTATGCACGACAATCCTTAATGTCAATTCACTCAACAATCAATGGTGATGTGGAGCGACGTTTTTAACTCTCACTTGTTGTAGAGCACAATGTCTGGTTTCCATATTCTGTTGGACGGCACTCGAATAAACTCCACGCCTCCAAAATCCATAGGATGCCACCTCAGTTTGTAGTCGTTCCAGATCTGAAAAACAAAACAGAATAATTACATTAAATGAAAAATCAAATAAATTACAATGTCAGACAAATATTGGACAAAATAAAAAATAATATAAAAGATTCGACACAATGATGAAAGTTGGTCTTCCCAGAAATAGCTTTTGAGAATTATCACTCAAAAACAAATCAACCTCACGGTGGCGCTAGAGGAAATGTCAGGGGGTGTGATGGACTGACGAACAGTGGTGTTGACTGCAGGCTTGTTTTGGGCAAGAGGATTCTTTCTACTGAGGTGTTCAGTAAAATAGTTTGTTGTAAACAGATTTAAAAGCTACAAAACTAATATTAAAGTGGTGATTAGCTTTTACTATACACATCTATTCAGACAGATTTCAAACACATTGTCTTTTAAAAACTCAAACTGTGGCATAAATACAGAGCTTAAACAGTATTCAGACATAATGGACCACCGTTTACAGTGTGTTTTATGGAGTTTTTTGCCACTGTTTTTGACCCTCTGTTGAGGTCAGCCAGGAATCCTTATGGGACTCATAAAGCAACAATAGAAAAGCAACCGCAGAGGGCTGCATAGAGCGCCACAGTGACGCGTCCTAAAACCCGGAAGTAAACTCCTTCCGGTTCCTTCGACAAAAACCAATGCATTTCTCCATAGGATTTTGGAAAATAGCTCGAAATAAGGTCTGTGGTTGACACACATTTAAGAGACAGATCACGTTTTGTTCAGTGTTCAATATCCACATGTCTACCCTACTTTTATAATTTGTCTCTTCAATTTGTGTCAACCACAGACCTTATTTCAAGCTATTTTCCAAAATCCTATGGAGAAATTCATTGTGGTAAAATGCTATCTTACTTCCGGGTTTTAGGACGCGTCACTGTGGCACTCTATTGCACAATTGTGATGTTGAGCAGAGGAAATGTAGACTGTTAATACATTGCTTATCAAAACTACAAACATTAAGATAATTAAAATAATGATTGAACTCTGTGTAAACATTTAAAAAGTAAATAAAAAAAACACATCTAGCCATATAGGATGTATTGACACTGTTAATTTTGGTTGTAGACTTGTTCTGGGATAAGGAAAATCAACTGAGGTTGAAGTAGTTTCATCTTTTAGGGAAGGTATACTGTAGGGTCTGAGAAGTCTCAGTCACACTGTCAAAAGGAATATTATGGACTTTGGCAAGTATAATGCATTCCAGACTGCTTTCAAATTATTAAAACATCATTTAAATATAAATGGACCATGCAATCTCAGTTTGTTCATAGGGTTTGGATAAGGATCAATGTGGTTATAAAGCTTCCTGCTATGAATAATTCAACGTGTCAGTCCATCCCCAAACAATCATGTATGACAGAAGGCTGGATCCATACTGGATGCCCTTGCTCAAGGTCCATTTCCACAGATATGCACCGTAAACTTACATGTCTCAGCCACAGATTTGTCTCCATGATCTGATTGATTTCATCCTGAGAAAACAGCAGAAAAGATAATGAAGACATAGCAAAGAAAGAAGATGTAAATGAAGACAGAAGACTAAACAGGAAGAACACCGTCACATCCGATCATTCAATTCACCAGTGAGGATTGTTTGTGTGCTTTTCGCAGGGTCAGACCTCTGCGTATCCCACACAGGAGGATTAACACAGACACAACTGGGTCCTCCAATGCCTGGAGCATAACCCTCATGACAGCTGAAGTCAGGGGTCACAGTAACCTAACTTTAATTCTAACAACCCTGCTGGAGCAGAACAAGGGAGGGATGAACCACTGTAGGCCAGGTTTATGTGGACTGTGAATCAACAAATCTCATGACACAGTATGTAGCGTTAACTAATCATATTACCATTTAGGATCTACATGACCAGTAAGCATAGATGGACAGAATGCCGTGGGAAAACCTTTATTGGATTATCTTTGGGAGACTGATAGCTAATGCACATGTCCTGTAATCTATCGTTAAACCACTCAGACACACAAAGGAAATATATGATGTTCTGGTTTGGATCAGATGATGATTCATTGAGGATGTTGTGGGTTCAGGGTGTAGAAATAAGGCTTTAATATTTGTTTCCCTTCCCTTCAAAATGCCATATCAATAGCACTCTTATGACAGTGCATTTGTTTTGAAGCTACGTCAGTTAGCTTAGTTTAGCATAAAGATAGCTATCCCATCATTTAATTCATACACTTTTTTTTTGTATGAATTCAACAAATGGGACACAATATTAATAAATTAGCTCTAAAGGTTATAGTTAGCAAATTGTGTGACCTTTAAAAAATAAGAGCCAAGCTACAGTTTCCCTGTGTTTCCAGTATCAATGCTAAGCTAACTGACCTATAAGTTGAAAGAAGGTGAATAAGCACATTTCTCAGGTATATTTGTTATGTGGGTTGGCTTTGGCTCAACAAGGGGGGGGCGGGGTTCATGGGAACTAGATAGCTAAAGAGTTACATTAAAATTCAATTAATTTACATCCACATCATAAGAAATGAACTATTGATGGTCTAGATGAGCTCATTAAGCCCTGCTGTAATTGGTGTAGGCTGACCAACACCGCTTGCACCTGGGTTAGAAGCACCAGGTGTGGGGAGGGAATAAAAGTCATCCATCAGCACGAGGGGCGCCACAGCCTGCTACATCGACTGAGTTAAGGAGAATATAACAAAATATACTGCATCTCTGGATCTCGACAGGTCTTCAATACTGAAAAAGATTGCTTGTTGAAAATAGGTAAAGGAAAACAGATTGAGATGGGCTAAGGTGTGGCAGACACTTAATTATCCATTCAAACTCACTGGCACCTTGTGCACGAATGCATAAAATGTGACATCCTTTTACACTATTGGCTCATGAATTCTTATTGAATATTACAATGTAAAGTCTTTAGGGAACGAGCATTAAGTTACATCCTGCGTTGTCTTACCAGTAACTTTCCTGTGTTTTTAATTATCAGTTCTTTGGAGTGCTGGGGTGAGGTTTCCCCACAGTTTGATCTAGAATTGGCATTCAATAGCATCTTTTGATTCCTCACCTGATGACCTGTTTTAGGAAATGAGGACATCCAGCAGTGACTGAACGGGAGAATTGTAGAGTTCAAGAGAGTAACACTAGAAAATGATTGTTTTGAATATTTGAAGGCTGTTAAATGTGTATTCTTCCACTTTTAGTTGCCATTAAGTGAGCCGATATCACACACAAGCACACCAACACGAGGATTTTTTAAGTAGCTCTATATTTACTCTCTTTGTATTGCAAATGAGAACTTTGATAATGATATGATGATAATTGTGCAATGCAAAGATTGTATATGATTTGTAGTTGTGAATTTCTATGGTATGCTAAGCTAATACGTCTCCTTATTGAGTTTAGTAAAATGATTCAAATAAAAAAACAGAGAGACTGCTTTAAAAGAGAATACATCAAGGTTGTTAATACTGTGCATGAAGCTGCCTTCCCTGTCTAATGTGAGCCTCTTTGCTTAATTAAAAGCCATCCGCTCGAGACCTTCCTGCGTCTCTGTCTGCCAGGTCCAGCTCACCCTGCCCTTAAATCCAAAGGTGATCCTCTGAAGTGGCAGTGATTGAGTGATAGAGGTTCTCAGGCAGCTGACATCCCCATCTTGTCTGGGCCAAACAAACAGCCGCACTTCTTTCATTTAGTACTTTCTACTGCAGGATTTACACCAGGGGCTACTGCAAACTGGCAGGGAGTATCTCAGGTGTCTCATTCTGCATCCCCAGTGTCCCCTACTCTAAAACTGTATTGCTAAAAGTCCAGATAACAACACAATCTCTTTCATATGCTCAGACCATACAGTCTATGGCTCAGACCCTTAACATTTGATGCTGTCTTTATATTTCCTAGTTATTTTCTCTCAGGTCATGACTGCTCATTAAGCAGAGTGTGAAATGTCTGACTGTGGCAAAGTAGCAGCCCATAATAAGTCCTATTTACTGTAGACACGCATTAACATTTAGTAGGCTACTTACCACTTTGACCAGCTGTGACATGGACACCTCGAACTGTACAACGACTGGGTCAGTCACATTTTCCACCGGCCGTATGTACTGGTTATAGTTGGAGAATATGACAGAGAAGAGCTTGTGCTCTGCGTCTGAACAGGAGCCTCCTGAATGAGAGCAGAGGATCAGATCTGTCACTGCGATGTAGTTTATTTGATTTAACAGTACAGCTTGTTTACAAGGGGAATATCATCCAAATGAATGTTTGTTATTCATTAGTCCGGGGGAGCATGCACATGCCTTCATATTTAACCTATTTCACACTGATTAGGTTTAATCACCACTTTCCTTTCACCTTCAAGAGTGCTGTATTTGTAATTTTGAGGTTTTCTTCAGTGTAAAGAAGTAATCATTGGCACCGCATGCATACAAACCATGCATCCCTAAAAATCATCAATTGCCATGTCAAGTCATCATTTATTACCTTCATTTTAATGAGTATTTGTCTTATATTTGAATGTCTTTAGTAAACAAGGAACATGCACATAAAATATACAATAATCTCAAAAAGAGAAGACATTTTCTTTGCATGGTTTTGATATTAGGTATATTTCAAAACTCAGCTGATCTGCTATTTTTTAAATGTCTAGGTATGGTTTAATCCAATTTGATTGACAGTAAGAGCCTCCAAATGTGTGTTTTTGATATGTTTTAAATAACTTCATAATAACCAAATAACCTAACAATATAATACACATATTTTTTTATTAATTAATCCAATTGTAAATGCTTATTCCGTAAACATGGCCTACAATTAAAAAAAAATGCATCTTTAAATTGTGCCATTAATACTTAACAGCAATGTCAAACAACAAGTAACAAAATGTTAGATGTTAAGTAGAAGCTAATAACTCACCTTCTAGATGAAACAGGAGGAAGAAGCATGAGATCAAAACGGAGCAAAAAGTGGCTTCCATTGTTTTTTAAATCACAAGTCTGTATTTTGTATCCAGGGTCAGAGGCAGCAGCGGCAGACAGAAGGAGAAAGTGAAGAGTGAAGGCGCGTCCGCAGCTCCAGAGGGAGGTAGAGGGGAGGAAGAGAGGAGGAAGAGAGGAGAGGAGGAGAGGAGGCTGAGAGGAGGAAGAGAGGAGGCAGAGAGGAGGAAGAGCCACACTGAGCCACTGAGAGGGGGCTCACTGCAAACCTACTGCCACCTAATCTGATAAATTCAATGTCACTGCGAGTTCGTCACTTAAAGATCACAACGGACGTGCAGTAGGTCACACAAAACAGCCTTGACATTGATTTTGCCTGGTTCCTTACAGGATGTCAGTGCTTTGTTGTTTCACACGCAGTTTTCTCGTTTATGAATTGGAAAAAACCCCAACAGAGTGAATTCAATCAATACGCACCTACCTACGCACACACTTGAACAATAAATGAAACACGTCACGTACCTACTTCCAGGCACCAATCCGGATGTAGCATTTAAATGCGACTCTAAAATGTGTGGGACTGCTGCATAAAGATCTTTCTAGCTCCAGGTTGTGCCCACGATGAATTCACACAGATCCTCTCATCACAGTGTTCATTAAATAAGTCCATATTAAATAAACAAATGGCCTTCACTTCGTAGGACAAGATCAATATCCACTGCATGTGCTACTGTTCGGCCCTCAGCAACAACTTATGAACAGAATCCTTCTTCATTGATAATTTATTGATTTTATTTAAAAAAAATAAGAAAAATATGTCAATATTTGCCCTGATGACCACTTTTAATTTGAACATAGATCAGTCTTTGATTCGGATTTTCCTTTTTTCCAATCTTTATTGTCAGTTCAGAGACAGCTGTGTCCTTCTGCTGGATGAAGGGTAGGTCTGAGAGCTTTTCAGCAAACATTCACCCTGCTGAAGTGACCCCCAAACGATGAATAAACCCCTCCCAGCAGCAGATGCTGTGTGGTGTCTGACCCTGCACTGTCAACTCATTTAAGTGGGGCAAGTGTTGGCAAGAACTGTCCCCATGTGGGTTTAATTTCACATCACATAGATGTCCAACAAATGTTAATTTAACCTTCATTTTCACAGACAGTGCAGAATGAAACTTAGGTTGTTATGCACTTATACAAGTTTTCAACTCAGGCGTGTCATGTTGCAAAAAGTCTGTATATGTAAAAGGAAGTGGAAGAAGTCATTTTGACTGGACCCTAACATTTTTGAGGACTTTGTAATGGCGGATTCTTGTTAGAAACTCGTCAATGATTGCTTGAGTGGCAGATCAATCCCCAAGGACAATGCTCCATGCATATCTTATTGGAGACTAATGACATAGGCTTGTGATTTATTGGACCTTCCATCGAGTGTTGAATGACGACTCCTCCCGCTTTGTTTCGACTGAAACAGATGAGGAATTGTTGATGGATGCCGTGGCAGTGCAATGTCTCTCTCCACTAATGACAGTGGAGCTGAAAGATGAATGAGAAATCCCTGCATGATGCTAAAAACTGTAAAGAGAGATTAAGGAAAAGCATTAACAAAGATGTTGATTGCTGTCTCTCAAAAGAAGGAACAGCCAGCAGAATCTCAAACGAGCCCACTCAGCAGTTTATTGAGCTGTAAAGGTTGTGTGTTGGTGAGCATTTACTTCAGCATTTGCTCATGTGTGTTTTCTTTGTGAAGCATCATTTCTTTGTCGGCCTGCAACTGCCTGTATGTACCTTTTCTGTTGGTAACAGACATTACCTCTTGTG
Organism: Dissostichus eleginoides; assembly: GCA_031216635.1. Classification (NCBI taxonomy): domain Eukaryota; kingdom Metazoa; phylum Chordata; class Actinopteri; order Perciformes; family Nototheniidae; genus Dissostichus; species Dissostichus eleginoides. The sequence continues at coordinate 33,792,308 of CM062264.1, read as the reverse complement.
GAATGAAACACGTTAATTTCCATAAGATTACACCATGTTGCACACAATTTTAAAAAACTTTTTTTTTTTGTCGTAGTGCCTGAAAATGTTATAGAATTTGCACTCATTTGGATTTCAAAATGTAAGAAATTGTACTTTATTGTAAAAATACTGACATTTTACCGATAAGGCAAGATCTATTAAGTGTGTTTTGCAATAGATGCATTCAACTAAAATCCCTATCAATGGTAAATGAACGTGCCCATTCCAACGCCATCCAATATGATTCAATCTGCAAAGGTAAGGATTTTGTTACACAAGCAAGCAGTGGAGGTGAAATGTCACAATAAATCTCTATGAAACACTCTATGTCCTCTTAGTCAGAAGTGTTTATAACAATATTACATTATTGTTTTTTTTACAATTTCAATCAGGTGGAGGGAAAATATTAATACATTTTGAAGCGTTACTACATTTAAGTAAATTATCACAACATTGGGTACTGATAGCCATTGTGCAGATATTTTAAGAAGTGCTTTGATTAAGTATACGTGTCAGGGTTATGGCTTTAACTTTGGCAAAAGTACTGCGCCTCAAGACAATGTGGTCCAGATCAGCTGCAGCCCTGACAGTTTTGTTGTATCAACATTATTTTTTGCCTGGTCACACACTCTCACATTTCAAGTGAACAGTTGTCTTATCTGTGAGATGAAATTTTCTAATTGGCACATCTTCAGCAAACGTATTGGCGCTAAGGACACATTTTACCACCAGTAACACAGATTAACTCAGCACTTTGGCAAGACCCTGACTATTTTAATACTTTATTGTGGATTTCATACATTTAATCAAACTGAAAGAGGGCATCACTCATTCTTTAATCACACATCACATTCTAATGACATGGTTATACAAGCTTAACACATAATAAAGTAAATGGTAAATGGACTGCATTTATATAGCGCTTTTGCAGTCTTTGCGACCCCTCAAAGCAATTTTAAATACAAGTCAGCATTTAAACAAAGGCATAGGCTGCCATACAAGGTGCCTAGTGGCGACTGGTCATTAGAAAGTAATGCAAATAATAATTCAAAAAATATGCAAACATTATATGTTAAAATATATTTTAAGATCATGTTTAATCATCTGATTCGTCTGTACATTGCTGTTTTAGTCTGCATTCTTCCAATTAGTGTCCACAGTGTGCCTATTGAGCCGTGTTGAGCGATGTGGGGCAAGCCCTCTCTCTGCTGTAGAAATGAACGTGTACTGTAAAAACTACACTGCGCATGCTCAGAGTCTTTTTCTATTCAATGTGTGCGGCAAAGAAATGATCACCAGTGGGGCATAGTGCTGGCATACCTACCAAACGTCGTCTCATAATTCAGAGGCTGTAAGTACGTGTGCCGCGAAAAGTGTAGTTTTCACCCTGTAGTGAAGAGGACACGAGAGAGAGCAGCGTATAGCGATTACAATCAGTAAAACGGAAAGAAAGTGAATGAAGTTGACCATCTACTTCAGCTTTGGTAAGTTGTTGTTTTGCCTATCGGCTATTGCTCTGCTGGATCGACTGATATTGTGACCTCGGTGATGAGTGTCTGTGTTTTCCTTATATCCCCCCCCCCCCCTCTCTCTATCGGAACCATGGATAGCCTACAGCAGGGGTGTCAAACTCAAAGCCCGGGGGCCAAATCCGGCCCGCGACTTCATTTTATGTGGCCCGCAAGAGCTTGCAAAGAATATAATATACAATACAATTTTATTGTCATATGAAATGAAATTTTAATGAAATTCTTAGGTCACAGGCTCCTCCAACAGTGCAACACAATAAAACAGATACAATTGTGCAAGTAAATAAAATAAAATATAATATAATAGAAATAGTGAAGAATAGTCTATATACAAGTAATTGGAATATTGATATATATAAGTTGCAAACAGATTAATGTTATGGATGTTCTTTCAAAAGTTTTGATGTAATTGTTGAATATTTGCTTTCAATTATTTGCCCTAGACTTCTGCTTTCAGACGTAGTTATTTAGGAATTTATTACCAGGACTGATAATAATCCAATGCAGAGCCAATAATATAATATAATACATTATTTAATATATATTATATATGTATATTTATATAGTCTTAAAGTTGCAACCGGCCCTTTGAGTGCAACCATAATGCTAATGTGGCCCGCGATGAAATTGAGTTTGACACCCCTGGCCTACAGCTATTTGTTTACGTGTTTAAAAAAGCAGCAGAAGCTTATGTATACACATCTAAGTTGTTCGTGCCCACCACTTGTGTACATATAAAATCGCCACTGAAGGTGCCACCTGCTTAGGGAAACTAACATCCGTACTCACTCACACATCGTTGGCCATGCCATCTGGAGCAATTTGGGGTAAAGTATCTTAACGGAGGACATATCGATATGTTGACTGCAGCGGCGGGGTAATGAACTACTGTCCTTCTGAGTCACAGTTGCCCCAACATCTTGCTGAAAGATGTTAATCACTTCTCAGACATATTTGGTGTATTTCTGTAACTGTTCAGCATACTTCAGTGGAGTGAAAGCTTCATTCAATCCAGGTCTGCAGTTGTCCTTAGACATTAAAGGAAATGACCTCTAATGTCACTTGAGGTCCCTTACTGAAGTACGATTTCCACCAAATAATGTGTGCTGTAGAGGGTTTTATTGCTGTCGACCATGTGGTTTTGATTATCAGGGGACATTTGATGTTGTTATCTTGCAAAAATATCATATCTCTTCACTGATGTACACAATCAGTTTGCATCTCACCATAGGGTTATAGGCTTTAACTAAACACAACAAAAATACTTACCCTAACCTAATTTCTTGATTGCTGAAAAAGATAAAATGATCAAAACTCGCCCCGTGTTCTTCGTGGTTCATCATATGCGAGGAGCCTCTGAGCTGGGCTGTTGGTTGGGGACGATCTGAGTCTGGAAGACAGGCTGCAGAAATAAGCCCAGGGTGCCCGTCACACACACTATCACAAAGATCCACAGGAACATACGATCCACCACCATAGCCACATACTTCCAGTCCTCTATCACCTGCAAATATACAGAAATGTAATGAATATTAGGCAGCGTGCATGTTTTGGTCACAATAAAGTTCACACAGAGTCATTTAAAATAATAAACCAGCTCACACTAAGTGTGAGAGAGAATCTGTTTCTGAATCAAAGTTCTTTGCAACCAAACAATCTGTAAAACCCTTGTTACACATCTTATACTGTACATCTTGTCAATTTGCTGGATTATTATCTGCAAGAACCACCTTCAATTGGACTGAAATGAAAAAAGAGTCTTCAGTAATAGTATAACGTTTTCAAATGGATTATATCCATTCATAAAAATAATAATATTGCTTAGTATAGGTTAGCTTGGTCTTAGGATGCTGAATGCGAAAATATTTTTATTATATTTTTTAAAAGACATTTTCCTTATTGCTTGCCTACACTAAAAAAAGCTATTGACCTATTCATCCCATTTTTGCTGCTGACCTTGGTAGTTTTAAAATCAAGTAATTTCTCATTCTGGTTCCCTCCTTCTTTTATTGATTTTTCAGAGGAAGGGATTGATGACCCAAAGTCTGCCTTTAATTTGCTAGGTCACATCCAGTACTTAACGTTATTAGTTATTACCGGTGTCACAGAATGTAAAGTGTTATACCAACACCTTTGATCCAGTTTATTGGGAACAAGAGTGTATTGACGATGTTGTCAGATTGCTGCAATTATCCACTACAGCACTTACATTTTTGACTGAGGCTGAAATAGTGACAGAACATAGCTTCATGAGCGGGATATGTTTATGTTTTTAAAGAACTAGGGATGTAATAGCTTGACATTTGTGTGCAATATTCTTAAAAAATCTAATATTTAAAATGTTCATCTTGCTAAAGTTGTACATTTGATATATTAGATTATTAAGTGGCACAAACATTACAAAAAAACTTCATACCAGCATTGTATACATGCAAGGAGAAGTTGAAATGTGTATACATACACTCTGATCATCATCATCTCCCATCATGTGCTCAGCCACAAAGCGCACCCCGTTCACCGCCTCCTGGACATTAGCAGCCCAGTCTGAGTTGCTTCTCGGCTGGGAGTCCTGGGTAGAAGTGAAACTACTGGGAAGGTAATCATTTGGGCGCGTATCCCCCTTCCTGTTGGAGTGGCTGTAGCCCAGCGGAGGAACTACAGTTTTGTGTCTTGGTGTAGAGAAGGCAGAGTCGGAAGACAGCAGGGCAGAATTCGACATTGTAATACCTGTTTTGGCTTGGACTGGGTAACCCATACCCAAAATGGATCTCCTCCCCCGTAGACACCGCTGCTGGCGAAGTCTCTGGCGTGCAGAGTTATTTTGAGGGCGTCTCATGAAGAGTAAGGCAGGCAGTTTGACGAGGAATATCAGCTTGACCCAGGAAGGCATGGTGTGGGTGCTTGGGGAGCGATGGTGGACGTTGAGCACGCACACACTGGTGATGATGGAGAAAGTCACAAGCACCATGGTGAACATCAGGTACTTTCCGATCAGGGGCACATCCAATGAGGTGGGAGGAACTATCTTTGAGATCAAAAGCAAGAACACAGTGAGAGCCAAGAGCACGGAGATGCAGAGGGTCATCTTCTCCCCGCAGTCTGAGGGTAAGTAGAAGACCAGAATGGCCAGAGAGGTGATCAAAATGCAAGGAATTATGAGGTTTATGGTGTAGAAAAGGGGCTTCCTCTTAATAATGAAGTCATATGTGAGGTCCACATATGTGGGATCCAGAGGGTTGACAGTCCGTCTGCCCGGCAGCGCCAGGATATCCCACTCCCCACTGGGCGTAAAATCATCCATACTAGCCACCTCAGACTTCAGGATCAGGTCGATCTCGGTGTGATCATACGTCCAAGAGCGGAACTTGAGGGTGCAGTTCTGCAGGTCGAAGGGAAAATGCTTGACCTCGATCTTACAGGCACTTTTGTAGATGGCCGGGGGGAGCCAGTTGATGCTGCCATTGAAGAGTACAATGGCATTCGTGAAAACTGTTACCTCATAGGTACCATCAGCGCTATGAGAGGAAGAAGAAAGAAGAAAAACTTATAAGAGCTTTTTAATCAATCTCCAAGGCCTGTGTAATCAACCCTGCAATCACAGCGAAGTGCAGATAAGAGGAGAGCTACTCTACTCATACTGAACAGTTTTATTACTTATTTCCTACAGCCAAGGACAGGAAAATCAATATCAAAAACAAACTCCACAGAGGAAAGACTAAAACCTTCACTATAAACTCTGTAGATTCAGAGATTCAGTTTGGAAAGATAATGATGGTGATCAGAACCCATCTTCATTTTTAAATGTCTAGCTATCTGAAAAAGTTTCCCATCTCTATCCTTAAATATAGATTTCATCTTACTGTATAGAAGTGTAAAATCTTTCTGTAACATAACAATATGAGATTTCAGTGGTTCTTACTTGTTGTACAGGACAATATCTGGTAGCCAGATATGTCTGGAGGGAATGCGCAGCTTGTCGATACCTTCATACTTTGCAGGGTCCCATGATAACCTGTAATCCACCCAGTGCTGGAGAGAAAGAGAGGCCTGCCGTCAAGTCCAAATTCAAACAAGTATTTAAGACCAGCTCTTTTCTAATTACATGCTTCATTATCAGTGAAATGTGTTTGGAGCACAATTATAGAAGCAGTTTGTTCCACACAGAGAGGAAAGTGGATATGGTTTAATTCAAGTTCAGGGGGAAGGACATGTATCAAGACACTGAGTGGTATTACTGAGAGTATGACTCTGAGGTTTATCACACTTACCTGAGTGAGCCAGACATTTGTGGTCATGATCTGCTCTCTCTCATTCTGGAAATGTACAAATGAGGTAGAAGTTACTTTAAGGAAAGGTTTTCATGAACAGTTACAGTTAACATTTCAAATTGAAATATAACTGCATTTTAGCTGACCCTAAACACTCATCTAAGCAATGAATTGTTCAGAATACTCTAGAAGTGATCCCAACAAGGTGTATTTGACCATAGAGGCTAATACTGCAGTTCACAGGGCAGTGAAATTGTGGAATAGCTTATTTTAAAATATGAAAAATATGTCTAGATCAAAAATAAATACAGAAGTCTATAACCAAATATTTTAGTGAAGGAGGAATAAAAAGCCACATAGCATAACAACATGTATGTGATGGCGAACTTAAGTAGCCGAACTTAAGTAGCACTTTACCTACAATAACCAGCAACAATAGCTCGTTTGCACAATACCTACCAGGTGTATCACCGTAAAACCATGATTATGGAGACTAGACGGCAAACTAGATAGAGGCGAGCAAAGAAGTCAAATAATGTTGTTAAAAAGTAAGGGAAGGAGGAAGTCTCTGCTGATGTCCCCAACCTTTTTTTTGTACACAGAAATAATTACTATCTTGATTGCACACTGTCAGCTTCTAAACAGCTCCTTTTTGTCTCAATGCAAATCAAAGGCATATCATTTTAAGGACAGAGTTGTTAATAACTTCTGGGTTAGGGTTAGGGTTAACCATCCTGTTAACTGGTATCTTCAAAAACAACAGAATTTAAAACCTTCACTCATCTTAGATTGCTTCTTAACATGCATGTCGGTGGCATTGTCATCACACAGCCATGACATACACATCCAATGAAGTCATACCAAATGGCAATTACTCCATGGGTACAATGCAAACTCATAAAGTGAGGCTGTGAATGATCCTTTCTGCCTTGGTCTGCAGCTGGGAGGAGCCTCCACTGTAAATCAGAGGAGAGCCTCTATCACTGTGGCTAAAACAGCTTTATGGCCGCTTTTAATCCAATGTGCTGAAGTTTCAATCTGGACATGACAGAGGCAGAGATCACAGCTGACCACATCTATCCTCCACTTCATCCATCCACTCACAGCTTCTCTGCAAAGGCTGGTCTGTAATGAACTGCTCTCTTTGTGGCATCCTTCCTCTTTCTTTCACTCTGTCATTATTTTTCTGCCTCTCTCTTTGTCATCTTGTCTCCCTCACACACACAGATGCACACACATGATGGGTAGAAGTATTTGGTGCCTTACCACACTGATGAGCTGAGCCAGAGACACCTGCAGCTTCACTGGGACTCTCTCGCTCCTGTTGACCGCCGGGCGGATGAGCAGATTGTAGCGATCCTTTCCCAGCAACCAGTTCATGAGACGCTCCTCTGAGTCAGCACTGCTGGTACCTGGTGACAACATATTTTCAAATGATTATGTTTATGCAGATGTTTACACATCCCAAACATCAGTATCAAGCCAAACCACAGAAATTGGACCTAGGTATCCATGGAGAGAGACTTTTATGCTCTGAAAATGTAAGGTTCGTTCTTGTTTTCAAACAGATCCACTTATAAAACAACTAAACTACTAAGTTGTTTGCAGACACTTAATGAAACAAACCATCTGAAAATCACAATTGAATTGATTTCCCACTATGGAACAAACACTGCTGTTAAACGTTCTGGCCACTCTGTGCATTCAGATATGAGAAAACAATTGTTCACAACGACCTAAAAACAAAATGTTCTACGAGTCAATTTTAGTACTTCCTGCTTTGGCACTAAGTTATCAAATTATGATACTCAAATCAATATTATATACCTCCCTTTGTGCTCATACACTGAGACACAATTATGAATAAATCTGTTTGACAAAAAACTGTTCCTCCTCTATCTTTTGAGTGTGTCTGATTGCCTCATACAAACTGCACATAAACTCTTAAGGAAACAGCCGCTGCCAATTAAGGAAGCCAGGGATGGCTGTGTTGTGGAAATTATACTATAATGAAGGCCCTAAAGTAATTTCCCCAAAAAGTGCAGATCTTTTTCGAAGCATTTGAATAATTTTGCTTCTTCATAAAGCCAAACCACTGGATGCCTCTCTCAAGTGAGAATAGGCTAAGAGTAACCACACTTCGACTCCTTCTACCTCCATCCCTGATAAATGAAGCCCACATCAGGGGTGAAGACAAGCCTGATTGAAACTGATGATCAGTGCTTCTCATTTGGAGCCAAATGAAAACATGTAGCAGTAGCTCTTCCATTTTCCTTGCATGCAGCAGGTTATTAATGCCCCCACATGGTCTGAAGTAGCTGAGTCGGCTTTCTTGTGGGAAGCCCTCCAATGAGGTGGGACTGATACTGATGGGCCCACTGCTACTGTTGTCAATACTCAGCAGAGTGATATTCATGGCTGCAGAACCCCAGAGAATCAGCACATGCCTGTTTTTCAAGCTATGTGATGCTGCAGTGTACAATTAGGAACATTGTTAGACTTCCAGTGCCTCCTGTTGTGCAGTATCAAACTGTGTGTGCCATTATCGGCACACAGACTCCCGGGGCTTTGCAGGGCGTGGCATGCTGTCAGTCTGGCCGCATGGGTCAGCGCAGGCTGCCATGACTGTGCCTTTGTCAGTCACTTGGCTCAGATCCCATCCAATACAGTAGGATCTCCACAGCATTCCACAGATGGTGTGTTGTCAAAGCCCTCGGAGACCTGACCGAAACAAGCTCTGCCTTCCCCAGAGGTACAGGGCGCTATCAAACCACCCAAACTTGTGATTACCTGCTGTGGACTGCCACTGGGGTGTGTGTGTGTGTGTGTGTGCGTGCGTGCGTGCGTGCGTGCGTGCTGTGTGTGTTTGTGTGTGTTTAGGTTAAATGTGTAAAATGTGTAGTGCTTTATAAGTGTTCTGTTGACATTAGGTTGATAGAGAGTGAGGTCAGGCGTGTTAATGGTACATTCAGCTGTTGTGAAGTTGATAAGGTCACTCTGCACAGCACACTGAAGAACATTATTTTTCAAAAATGTATTATGGTTTGAGAGCATAATGAAGTGCCTGAATGAAGCAAAAACATTGGGCATAGGTTGAGTCAGGTACAAAGTATAAATGCTAATTTCATCCACTTATACTTATTGTATTGGTGACTTCAATATCAGTGTTAATAGGATTTGGGCATCTTCTTGGTCTTTTTATTCCTCTCGCTTACATGGAGAAAAAAGTAGATGTAGTGGCATTGTTTCTTTGAAAGACAAGAGGATTCACCACTTTAAACCAGCTGACAAAAACTTGTCTCAGTAAGTGGGATTATCAGTATGGGGTACTCTTTTTATTCCAATTGAAAATATATATCCTGTGAGATAAATTGTGAAGTAAATGTGTTTTCTTACCAAGGAAACCCACTTTGGTCATCTGACGTTGAAGAAGTCAAGAAAAGAATGGTAAGCCAAAGATGTACTCAAATTCTTCAAATAATGTGACATGCTTAGGAAGCTTTTACTATGTGTAGAATTGTCATATATTGTTGTAGAGGCAAAGTGGATGTGACCCTGCACTTGCTGTTGGTTTGATGGCTACAGGCCACATTTTATGGCATGACTGATAATCAAATTACCCCTAAAAAAACAATCATGCTATCCATGCATATGTTTTTGATTAAGATAAAATACTATTTTTAAGATCTCACAATTTATTTGTAGGTTGAACAATAAAGTAAGAAATGTTTGGTCTCTGTTATCGTTTAAGCTACACAACTTAGCAACTGTACTGAAAACGTAGCTTAAATCCAAATAAAGAGCTGCAATTCGACTTCGGGACACTTCACGAAACACAATCACTTCTCCCAACAGAAGCACTTTCCCCAAAAACAAATGTGGAGCTGACAAACAGATACAAGCAAAACAGTTCTAAGTAGTTTGGGTCACAGAATTAAAGAAAGACACACTTACAGTGAATCAAAGAGAAGAAGTACGCGAAGATGGAGAGAACACGAGTCATTTTTTCGGCACCATCTGCTCCGCGGGAGCTCTCGGGGATGAAGCCTCAAAGCTGCGGTGTTCCGCGCTCTTCCTCTCGGGCATTCCGGAATGATACGCGCTCTCGGTTTGGACACTTAACCAGCACTTTGCTGATGCACGAGAAAGAGATAATTGACCGAATAGCGATATCTGTTGCTCCGTGGTGTGGTTACTTTACAGCAATCCGTCCCATGAAATTCTCTGAGTTTCCTCTCTCGGGTCTTTACGCTCTGCCAAAGCGTACAGCCTGCCCTGGTGCGCTGCTCTCTCCAGCGAGTCCTCAGGTCCTGCTCCCGGTCTGTGTTTGGCTAATGTGAGTGTTTACCACCTCAGGAGCTGTTTTAGATAGAAGGTAACCTATGCCTAAAATGCCACTGAATCTGTTATAAGCTGTGTTTTGCAAATAGACAGGGAAAGTTGTTGATTTTTGTTGATATATAATACTTTTGCTTGGATTCGGTTAAGACGTGCCTGCCTGAATGTTGGGGGAGTAATAGGCTAATGCAGGGCCGTCCCTGGCCAACTTGGGGCCCCAAGCGACATTGTGAGATGAGGCCCCCCCCCAACGGAGTGAAAACAATTTTTTTGGAAACAAAGTACTTCGCAAATATAATTCCTGTTTATTATTATTATCAACACAGTTACTTTTTTATACAGTGAGGTAAATGGTAAATATGCATATATGTCGTTCAGTATGCATTTACAGGTGAATACGGCAGCATTTCCTGCCAAATACTAGCCTCAAAAAGATTAAAATATAATTAATTCAAATAAACTACTTCTACTAATAATAATAATCATAATCATAATCAATTCAATAATATAAATACTATATTATTTTATTATAATATAGTTGTAATATAGTCAAGACAAAACATGCTTATTGAGTTAAAGGTGGGGTAGGTAATCTTGGAGAAACCAGCTCGAGTGCGCTAGAATTTGAAAATACACAGCCGGAAAAAATCTGCCACTTCCTTACAGAGCCCCTCCTCCAACACACACGAACGCGCACATGACCAATGAGGGCACGAGATAAGTTTGTGCACAGATGGAAGGCTGACAGGCAGGTAGGGGGGGTGCGCGGAGAACTGCGCTGAGAACTGCGTGGAGAACTGCGCACAAGCCGAGCTCATAAGCCGAGGCCCCCCTGCGAGGCCCCCTGCGCAATGTGAGGCCCCATGCAGCCTGCATGATCGGCCTGTAGGGAGGGACGGCTCTGGGCTAATATACACTCATTGCATTAAGTATGACTCATATGTATTTGTCTAACATCTTTTGCCCCCACACACCCAATAATATGAGTATGTTTGGATTCAGTATTTACCTACAGCAAAGACACACAACTCAATTAAAAACATGCAGACCCGTGTATCCTCCAAGAAATTGTTAAAAATCATATCAGAGGATCTTGAGCCCAGTATAGTCACATGCCAGAGAAAGGATCCTGTTGTCACAGCATCCTCAATACAACAACCCAGACATATCTGAGCGCAGATGTCGATATAGATATCTGGGCCTAATTCTCTTCCGATCAACAATTAGCTGACAATAACAATGACTTGCAATAATTTGCTGACTTCACACTGTTTTGGCGAGTGTGCTCAGGAGAAGACAATAAATTATTCTCTGGGCCTGGATGTGAGATTTAGTGAGGTGAGGTCCAGTCAGACCAGGGGCAGTGCATTCCTGGCAAGGCAGATTACAGTCACCACGCTACTTAAAGCCTCATTATAATGGCCAGTAAAGGAACTGTGTCCGGCGTGAAGAGAAACCCAAAGGGATTCATCTTGGGTTATAAATTCTAACTTCTATTCTGGATCATTGAGAGCAGACCAATGGGACAGATTAGGTTTTTACCATTACTTGTTGGGGGCACAGTCAGATTGTTTGCACAGAATACAGATGTTTTCATTGATTTCAAACATTTAAAGCAATATCATATTGTTAAATCCAAGTCCTGAAAGAAACAACAATTGGATCTATACAACTATAGTTTTTGTTCGTTTCTATTTACTACAAACTATATATTTGTTATATATATTTGCAGATCATTTTGCAACATATGGGAGTGTTAAAGATGGCTAAATGTGTTTGTCCTACCTTATAGTGAGTGCTTTTCCTTAAACTCTATATATGATATCGCTGCATATCCATTTGCAGAGACTTAAAACTTGTTCGAGAAAAAGGATGCATGTCTGGTTTTGTAGAGAATCGTGCTCATACATCATTCTGAACAGTGGAGCTCAAACATCTGTTGTGTCCCGTCAAAAATGTTAAGTCCAGTCATGTTTCATGTTGTTGTTTAACCATTTTTGTCTTGACTCCCACTTCCTATCCTGGTGTGTGTCTCCCGCCCTCATCAGCGTCAGCCCCGCCTCTGATTGTTTCCACCTGTGTCCAGTTACCTTTTGTTTATAGTCCCCAGCTTCCCTTTGTTCCTTGTCAGTTCGTCTTGTCCTGTCTCTATGCAAGTAGTCAGCGTGCCTGCGATTACTCACCTTGTCTCATGCCTGATTTATGCTCTCGAAGTTTGTTCCTCACTTAGTGAGCGATTTTCTTTTGTGCCTTTTTGAACCTTTTTTGTCACCTCATCCAGAGTGTCGATCCTTATTTATTATCCTGTTTTTTGGAATAAAGTATCTTACTCATACTTTACCTCTGTCTCCTGGGTCATGCATTTGAGTCCAATACCTTGTGTTCCAAGTTCGTGACAACATCCAAGTGAAGTGAAATTAAGAAACACACATTAATGAGTCGAGGGGCACTTGAAAGTAATTAATTAAAGTACTGTAAATCTCCCGTGTTATGGGTTTAGTTCACCTCAGTAAATAACAATGTTGTTTTGTGTTTGGAGATCTTCAAAGACTGGCTTCACTGCACTTTATCACTTTTTTTATTCAAATTGAAATCATTAAAACATATTACTATTTGTAATGCCAGACGTGGAATAAAATGCTTAAAATAATTAAAACCTTGCACCTACCCCCTTTTTCTATCACACTCACTTTATTATGACACACCAAATCATGACAAACCACCAGCTATACTATAAAATGAACTGCAGTGTAGACATGAGTGGTGAAACATGACTGCTAAATATGAACCACGGACCAGCTCTTTTTGTTAATGGACGCCTAAGGCATCCTAATATACAGTGATGACAATTTGCACAGAAACATTCTGTGAAATACTTTCAACATTGTGACTTTGGATCAGAGAGCAAGAAAGTTGTTTACACTTTGGATTTAAGCCAGGGATCCTATAACTAATACGATCCAAAAAGGGGGCTGCAGAAAGCCTGTTACAGGTCTTTGGCACATTTTGGTTTGCTTGTTATTAACTTCTTGATTGACATAAAAAATATTGATGATTACGATGAGAAACTAAACTTTAGAGGTGGTTTGTAGATCTGCTCAGATTAGTTGGAGAACTATTTTAAGGCAAATTCATTTAAAAATATTCGCATTGCCTAATCCGAAGCTGTTCTCCCTGATAACTTCTTCAAAAATGTTATACATATTCACACACATTTTATGTTAAGCCGGCACACAAACTATTTGAGGGATGGAGGGATATGTTGGCAGCTCTCTTTTATTAACCTCAGAAACAAGCCCTGGGGAAAAATCTCTTTGGCCCTTCTGAATCATGAAGTGCAAGCTGCCCCTTTTTCATCAGGAAGGTTTCAACATTTTAAAGGTTGAAGAACCACTTTGTTCAAGTACCACTTGGCAAAAGCTTAACCACAAAAATAACATAATATATGGCCTTCGCAGTTAAATGTTTTATAGGAAATATATATGCAATGTTTTTGATCACATGCTAGCGGTGTGGCTGGAATGCTAGCAATGTTAGCCTGTTGGTTGTTCTAATCTACACAATACCACGACCCGCTTAAATATCTCAGCCATCTTAAAACTTTAGTAGAGATCTTCTTGTACCCCTCAAAATGAATTGTAATCGATTTGGAGATGTTCACTCCTCAAATTGCAGCAACATCAAGGAAAAGATTTAACCAATGATTTGGTTTACTACCAAAAACTTCAGAAAATATTCCATTCCCGCAATCTCCAGCTCTACTTTTTGATTGGCCAATTCACAAGTGTTAGTATGCTTACACGCTAAACTAACAGTGAATTAGGTAAACAGTACAACGACTAACAATGTTAGCATGCTGATGTTAGCATTTAGCTGCAAAGACCCGCTATATGTATGTTGACTCTTAAAAAAAGTAAAACAAAAGGAAAGTTGTAGATGTACAGGATGATTCGGTTACACACACTAACCTGGGGGGGGGGTCTACAAGTCTCGGCTGGTGTGCTCACATGTTAGCAGAGGCCCTGATGTTTTGTTCTGGATATGAGCCTTTACAGCCAATTTGCTCACAACTTTAAATCATTCATCAAGTTCACTCTAGCAGGTTGCATTTCTGGATGCTCAGTGGATGAAAAATACCAGGATACAGCTCTAAAAATGATTTGTGATTTTCATTTCAGGGGAGTTTAATAGAGTTTAGTAAAAAAATAAAAAAATAAGCTAAAACAGCATTTAACCCCTCATTGGTTCAGACAGTTTAAGAACGTCATTGCCATTAGTGAGTGTGGTGTAACACAAGTCCAGGGTTACACGATCTTCAATAGCATCATGAAAAGACAGCATAACCCTCTAAAACCTCATGAGAGTTTGACAGCGGACATGTTGAAACACTGTTAGACAGTAAGCGCATGTGTGTAAGAGATTTCTCTGTGTGCAAGGGAAGCGTGATGGAAGAGAAAGGGCTAATCAAAGAATTTGCTGTTGTTGCAGTACCATGTTGCACCACTGCAATCCAACCCTGTGAGGGATATATATCAAGCAGGCAGTTCATTACCTGGAGTGCTTGGCTCCTGTACCGGAGAGTCAGTCACAGACTCATGTGAAGATATTGACTGCCCACCATCCATCCCCGGCAACGGGGTCCACCCATCTAATTGGTTCATTGCTTTAAGATGTTTTTCTGTTATGATGATAATCTCTGGATACTTTGGAGATATTTTAAGTGTGTTGTTCACTTCCTAACAGTGGTTGTTAAGGCACTTTAGGTTGAACATGTAGTGTAAAATTCAACATGTAAAATTCAGAAATTACTATTTTTAAATACATGATGTGCAGTACTTTACTTTTGTAACTTGTTGTTTGTACATTAAACCACTCCACTTAATGTTATAAGAAAATGTTGTACATTTGACCCCCAAATCGTTTTTTGGGTAATATTCCAATTTACTTTTAGATTAAGATATCAAATCATGATCTGAGTATTTGGAAATTGCTCAACCAACTGCAGGAGTAAAATGCAAGCAATACTATAATGCATCAAACAGTCCAATTCTCAATTGTTCTGGTCATAAATACATCTTTTTTTATACTAAAACTGAACTTTTACTATTGTGGATCTGTTTAAATCTTCCACCGTTGGTCATACAATACCCAACAGTGCTTCGACAGAGATCGAAATCTGGTTCTCTGAGTTTTAACACACAAGGTTCCCTAAAATCTATTTAAAAGCACTTGTATTTACTATAAAAGCATCTCTGCTGTGCTGATGTCATATGCAAGCTCTCTGATTATTTGAGTCACTGCAACTTGCTCATCAGCGGCCAATGGCAGGCATCCAATGTTTGGCACTTTCAGTTGGCATGAACTGCTAAAGCACCATCCAGAAACTCTGCAGAAATGCATTATAAAGTACACTGACCACAAAAATAATTACTTATTGTTCATTGATTAATATTTCTGCAAGCAAATCATTTTCATAGGCTGTTTTATTTTTTTTAAAGACAGTGTGGTGGAACGTCCAACAGAACAAGATGTGAACTTTCCTATAGACATGAATGAGCTACATCCTCACAACATTTGCAAAATGTTTGGGGTATGGAGGGTGTTTTTGAGTAACATTAACGTATAGTTTAAGCACAAAAGAAATTGGGTTGGGGAGCAAAAGAATGCAGAAAATTAACTGGCCAGAGGGAGGTTTTATATAGTTCACATTTGTTGTGTCGGACTGGGAGGCCAGTAATGAATAGTCTCTGGAGAAGATGGATTAGTTCATTAATGTATTCAGCTTCTCAGTGACAGACATGATGGCGAGACTGCTCCCGAGTGTAGTGTTCAATATGTCATACAGCAAGAGTGAGAAGATAAATTGTCTTCCCTGACATCTGCAGATAGAGCAGGACTTAATGAGACCTCCTGAATGTACTCTGCAGGGCCATTTCTTACAGCTCAGAGAGAGGTATTAAACCACATCTGTCTTGAGGCCCAATGCCACAAATCCTGAAGGGATTCATAGGTCTGGGTCATCCCCAGAAGTTTGATTTAGAGGTGGCCTTCTCCCAATGTCCACAGTCAAGGAGCTCGTCTGGTCATTTTGTCCATCCAAGCCTTTACCGATGTTGATTGAGAGATTAAAGGCTGGTTTACCAAATTGAACGTCACAGATTAAAAACTGAGAGGCTGACAGAGGGAGGGTGAACTTCAGACATGATAAATAAAAAAAAGATTGTCAAATAAAAACAGAAATAGGGTCATAGATCTGAATTTGGCCTACACACAGAGGTATGTGCTTACTGTAAAATATTGTGTTATGTGCGGCAGTATCTTTGTCTGATTGCTTTTTTGCATTCAAATGTCAAAACAACTCAATGGTCGTTCTCTATTAACAGAACTGTACAATTGATCCCCATTTGTCGCTGTGAGGTCTTAAAAAGTCACTATTTACTGACATGCATCCCCACAATTACAGCTGACTAGAATCAATTCTTTCTGCCCTAGATGAGATCCTAATGTGCTTAGAAAGGTGTGTCTAGCTCCCAGACAAGAGCCAGATCGAAAGCAAAGCCATGCAAACTGTCTCTATCTGTAAATCTCTTCCTTCTGCTTCTTTGTTCACAAGGAGTTGTTAGATGTCAGTTAGAAAACAAAGGCAACCTCGGAGAGACAGACGAAAGAAGCAGATAAAACAAAGTTAAGAAACAAAAAACAAAAATGTAGGTTGGTTAGGGAGATAGATAGATGTTGCCAAAGATCACTGCGTAGCTGTCAAAGGAACTGTGAGTAATAAAATCCACATTATTTAAAATCATTCTCCTCAATGTCCATAGACACATTTAAATAAAAAAGGATATCATTCCACTAGAAAATGGAGAACACTTAAAATAGGCCATATATTGTGCTTCAACATGTTAATAGCTTTTGTTGAAAATGATTTCTGATGCATATCAATATTTTCCTACGAAGCATTCCAGTCTTGATTCGTGATTGCCTGTTCTCGCATGCAGGGAAACAAAATGTTAGTGAGTGGTCAAATATGTGGGATGAGATGCTGTTTGGTGATGCAGATTCAACATATTGATTATTACACGACTCGATTAACAAAATAATTAAAAACCTTCACCCTAAAGTGTAGAGGTGGTTTACGACTGCTCATAAAACCTGTTACCAATACCTAAATTAAAGTGTCTTTTAGATGTCATAGAAGTTGTTGCTCTTTTTGGAATATAATGTCTTTGTATCGATATTGCAGCATGAAAAACCCTAATGCTTCATCCAATCCTCTGAACGCATTTGGGTTGAACAGGAAGAACAGGAGACATTGGTCCTGGCTGCACATTATTATGATGGAGTTAACTGTTAACACAACTCTGGTCTTATTGGACCTTGGAAGCTGAACTCCTCTCCAGGGACTCATGGTGAGGTCACAGCTGTGCAGATTCAATCAATGGCTATCAACGCTGGACATGAAAATGACCCGCCTGGGCCTGACCAGGAGTGTGAGATGGGTAATACACCATCATAAAGGGGTCCCAGCGGGAGGGTGCATCTTTAGGAGCACAGCATTTAATCCACTGTTGGCCGGGATGCGAAACTCGTTATCTATTAGTCCATTAGATTGAAAAAGAGCAAATATAACTTGAGTCTTTGTTGTAAGTCGTTTTTAAGAAAAATGTCATAATCACAGATTGCATTTTTAAAGTATGTGAGTTCTTAACTTGGATGCATGTGACAATATTGCGACCACCATAAAAAAATCACTAAATCAGACATAACTTCATTATAGAATAGAGAGTTTTGTGAGGGATTTTACTGACCTGTATGTGACTGCAGCTTTCATGACGCAACGATATCCTTTTGGCTGTTGCTCAGTGGATACCTTGGGTTAATGACATTTGGCCAGGATTATGTTTCTGTGATTCAATTCGGCGTCTGTGTTACCATCAAACCAACTCTCGAGGGAGAGGGATGGAGAGGATAAAGACTGTCTGTCATACATGGTGCCCGAGAGACCACAGAGGCTCTCATCCTCGCAGAGAGCTCATCCTGGGGGGCTGGGTTCAGATGGTGAAGTGACTGATTGCTGTGTGTCTGTGTGGACTGGCTGCTAATGATGCTGGGCAAAGATAATCAACTAACCACAGGCAGCGTGGCTTGTTGTACTTCAAACTAAGGGAAACAGATTGGATGTAAAACAGCATATCCCACATGGTAATCCAACCATCCATCAATTAGGTGTACTCGAATACCGGTCAAAGGGGATAGTTTGTTATTTGTGGAGCGGCTCTAAGGTGTGCCGACATACAGCAGAAGCTTTTTATCCTGTGTCTGTCTTTCACATTGCACCATACTGTGATCTTGAATAGGTAAAATTATCAAATAAGGCTTTTCGAAGAACATATAGTAAAGGTTGCCTCGACAAATGATGCATGCATTGCAAAGGCAGTCAACAAGTAAATATTACTGCATTCCCAATCCTCCATCAAGCCAGCCTGCCAGCACTGTAACTTTAAAAATGACAGATCGTAGCAGTATAATCAATTAATTCCTTGAATTTCATGGAGCCCAAAGTCTGCAAAGTCTACCTTATAAGGTGTTTTTTTTATTCTATGCAAAGTAGAAATAAAAAGCAAAAGTTTGTTTTCTGAGGAATATGAATCTTTGCTTTCTGGCAGAGAGGTACTGTAGATGAGATAATCGACAACCCTCTTATGACTTCCAGTTAAATGTAAGGCTACAGCCAGCAGGCAGTTAGCTTAGCTCAGCAAAAAGATGGAAACGGGGTGCCTGACTTTGTCAAATGGTAACAAAATAAGCCTCCTAGCTAATCTAAACATCAATAAAAACTATTTCCTTCCCCCGAGCAGTTTCCTGGACACAATTGAAAGCCTCTTGAAGATACTGGTTAAAGTCAAGGAAGGCTTCTCAATTCTCTAATTTCCCCTCCTCGACTACCTCGACTCCTCGACTCCTCGGTCCTCCGGTAGTGACCCGGAAATGGATTTCAGCGCGCCATGTTGAAGGACATCTCATTTCTCTAAATGCACATCGAGGACCGAGGATCGAGCGTCGAGGAGGCTCTCTGGAGGAGCTATAATCGAGGATACACTGATGGGTCCTCCACAGCTCCTCCGCGACTGTATTTCCGGCAACAGTGATGTTTCAAAGAGTCGTGAAGCACGGCCGGACTTATCTCAGCCAATGACAGTTCTGCATGCATCCCCTGGATATTATTTTAGTAACTGCTTTCATCGCGACGCGATGTTTACAGTGAGAACAGCTGTGAGGTCCGTGCAGAAAGCAGAGCAGTGTGTATAATATATATCACTCAGTATAACAGGCCTACATTACTCTCTTATTTGTATGCTTTAGTTTAGTAGATACAAACAAAGAGTCGATATTTTTCTAAAACCATTTAGTGCTTCACATAATAAAACGGCTGTATCTTGATATATTATATGCTTTAGGAGCTGTAGGTGTGTGTTGACAGTGTGTAGGTGTGTGTAGGTAGGTGTGTGTGTACAGTGTGTAGGTGTGTGTGTGGTAGGCTACAGTGTGTAGGTGTGTGTGTGGTAGGCTACAGTGTGTAGGTGCGTGTTGTACAGTGCGTAGATGCGGCGGACAGACGGGTCTCAGTTGGTTTGGTGTCCTATGCTTACTTTTAATACTTGTAAATAAAACTTTTGGCCCGTAATTTCAATTCCCCATTTCAGCGACCAGAGAGGGGGGGGGATATATCCAGTCTCTGATTGTGTTACGTTATTATGAGAGTGCACTTTTACGTTTGATTCTGAATTGTATATATTTATATAAATATGTGTGTGTGTATGTCCGCATCTGTAGCCTGTTATTGTCTCATTATACCGCACTGTGAATGAATTAAAAGTAAATATATAAGTCGTCATGAACACATCTGTCCATCAGACAGAGGGCTGTGCCTCCTGTCATCATTAATGGACGTCTCTTTGAAATGACCGCTCAGAGGAGAGGATTTCTCATTTCTCTAAACGCCTGCTGCTTCCACTCCTCTCTCCTCGGTTCCCCTCCTCGGCTCCTCCGCTCGCATCTCCTGTGGGCGGGACTAAGACACGAGGATAGGAGTCGAGGATAGGAGTCGAGGAGGAGAAATTAGAGAATTGAGAAGCCTTCAAGGACACAAAAAATGTCAAATTGTTGTTTTTGCACTTGTTAGCTAGCTGGTTTCCCCGGGTCTACACTTTGTGCTATGCTAAGCTAACTGGCTGTGGGCTGTTAATTGTGTCATCTTCACAAAGTATTTTTTATAGATGTTAAATATACTTATCTACTTACTTAATGCATCTTAAAATGAAAACGCTGCAAAAATCAAACTGAAATAAATAATAGCAAAACACTTTGTGAAGTTTTCTTTTTCACTTTCTGGCGAGAGTTACATGAGAAGATTGATAATGTCCAGAAACACGACATGCTGATGTTGGCTAAGTCACAAGAAATAAATTGTATGTCTCATGCCCTTGAATGTTAAGGAAACTTTTGAGACATTGAATAGTGATTCATCTCTTCAATGTGGCATTTGAATGCTTCTGTTCCCATTTGTTTATCTAATCTGAAGACATAAAATAAATCCTTTTTCAGATAGAAATCTTCATGCTATAAAAATGTGACTGATGACTGTGACTAACGATGAAGGAATAACCTTAATTGGTTTGAATGAAAATGCTTTTCTTTGGCATGGGACCAGAGAGCGAGGTTAGGAGGATGTCCTTGGCTTGGTTAGATCTATGTTGTAATCTTCGTATTGATAATAATTTTGTCTGGACTGTTCATTAATGGCAGTGTAGCTGATATGGAGGACATTCAAATAAAACGTTTGACACGGCTTAAGCTCATAAGTACCGAACAGTATTAGGGTAAGATATATGTATACAGTTGAGAACAAACTTGACATTTCAAAAATAAAGTAAAAACTTTAGCACGCACACTTTATTCTTGAAATACAAAAAAAAGGTTACATATTTCCCCTTTTTCTTTCCCTGGTACTAATGTTCTACTGTTAATAAGCATCTTAGGAAACACTGTTTTTTTTTTATCTTTAGGGACCGTAGGCTATCAAAAATCTTCTCTGCTCAACTTTATAGAGAAATTTGACCTGTCTGAAAAGTTGTTTTTTTCAGGCGTGACTATTTCCCTCGCTGTTCTCCTGTTGAGAGCTACAGAGAGGTTACAGACTGGTCCACAGGTAGAGGTAAATTGGATGTGTCACAGCTCACAGATGGTGTGTTGCTTCCCTTGAAACCCTCTACTTCTTGAAGTCTCCACTGTGATAAGAATTGTTGGTGGAAAGTGTTATCTGCCACACAGCTTCTCAGCACAGCCATATGTTTCCTTCTCTCATTGTGTGAGATCCCTCCCTCTACTCCACAGCCGCCCATATTCACAGGACTGAAAGGCAGACAGTTAGACGTCTGGGGGACAATCTTAGAAATGATCCAGATTGTCCTGCTACTTAGGCAACATTCTCATGTGAAAGAAAGTTCAAAGTATCACGCATGTCTGAAAAAGCAGCATTTGTAAGGTTCTTTGTGCAACTTTAGATCAGTCAGATTCATGAAACAGATCAAATTGTTGTACATTGTTTTAATAATCATAATCCTACTATCCCCACATAACACATACATGACATTAGATTCTATTAATGATAGCAAACACCAACAAATGAGTTGTCACATATAGCATGGATGAGGATGGTGTGATGGAAGGAGTACATTGTAGACCATATTTTAGATTTTTATATAAGTTTAGACTCTTCTGTTAACCTTAAGGACAGAATACTGTATGTCATAATATGTCATAGATTGTTTCTTTAAAAAAAGAAATTGTTTGAAGCCACCCCTGCAGTCCTGCTGTCCAAAAGAGCGATTTAGACATTGTTAGGCAATCTGAAACCCACTTTTTGAAGCATATTGAGGTTTTCAAAGTGATTCAGATAAAAGCCATTGACTTCTGGCTCAGTTTCACAATGTCAAAAGGTTTAGTGGTTACACTGAACACTCACTCTAATGCAGCAGCTTTTTGATTGACGAGGCAAAAGATTTAATCAAAGTTTGATCTCCAATTCAACTTTTGGTGGCCGCTCAGTACTGAGGTAGTTGATACAGTAAGTGTATACTTATCTGTCAGCACCTCAATCATAACCCTGGCCAGGCCTGAGTAAGTGCTACTCTCTGCCTGCATGTGCTGCTCCCATTTCAGGCCCGTTGCCCAGCTCCAGGCAGAGTATGATTTAGATGATATTTGTCCTCTTAGCTAATTGATTTAAGCTAGGCCTCCTTCCCCCATTGTCAGCCTGTCAGGGTCTCCCACTGGCCCCGTAAACTGTATTAGCATTAGGATGGATAGATTGGCAGTGCTGCACTCATTTACGAGACCCCTTCCACCAGCCCATTTGCCTCTTACCAGAGCAGCAGTGCCTCAGAAAGTAAATAAACATTGGTTTGAATGTGATTAGGCAGCATTTTACTTGGTTAGCCCACATGAGGAACAACAGATCCCACTGAACAGCGATGCTCCACAGATAACCCTTATCCAATTAGATTGGCACAACACAGTCCATTTATCCATTACCCTGTAAAACTTATGAAAAATACATGACTTTACAAATATAAGGATGGCCATCAAACAAATTGTCTTTGCTTTTTAGGCTAACACCTTTACTTTATGAATCTTACAGATTTATTATAAAAAGAGCAAGGTATGAACATCACACTAACCGGAACGCAAGATATAAAACCATCACACAGCATCATTGATAAGATGTGCTACATTATTAAAGTCAATGTTGTTAAAGCTGTTTCTCTCATTCTTCTTGCACATATTGCAGCAGTTGTTGTGTTTTCACTACACCGTCTCCAAACTTAATATTGATAAATGAATAAAAATCAACTCATCAATGTGCTGCATCTGTTACCCTCCTACGTTTTCATGTAATATGCTTTTGAATACAAAGTCACACACCTATAGATGTCTACTTCCAACCTGACTCATAGCTTTAACTTTTTTACTGATGAAATAAAGTACTGTTAAGACACATCTGGCGATGCCACTGCTCTTCAAGGTGACATTTGCTCTTCATTCATTACTATTTGAAAGTAATTGCCCTCTGTGGGCTCATTAGAGAAACACTTAAGTCGACCAAGACCCATGAAATTGACAAGTGCTTTTTTAAATGTAATTATGTTTTGGAAGACAGTGGTGTAAACATCATTATTCTTTGGTAAATGTCGGCTTAGCTACAATTGCGTTTCCCATTTCAAACCCCCTTCAAGGTTCAAGGTTTCAAACCAATGCTCGTGTTTCAGCGTATTCTGAGCGACCTTTTCCAACTTGATTAAAGCTTAAACATTTAAAAGCCAACAGCAGAGTCACTTTTCAGAAAGGCTTTGCTGCTGTATCGTACATGCTTAGCTGAGACACCGAAATGCAGTTAACACCTAACCAGAAGAGCAAAGAAGCATTAAAATGTAGTTATTCATTTTAAAGATAAATGCTGTGTGTAAACCAACTACCATGTCTGTCAGAATTGTGGATGATACATAATGCTACTCCAACTATAAGGGCTCCGTTTCCTGGATGCTAACCATTGTCTCAGTTACTGTTTCCTTGAAAAAGTTTAAAAAATGGTTGAGATTGGCCCAGTCTCCTCTGACAAACTGCCCTGCTGCATGTGGAGGATCAGCAGTATGAAAACAAATGGCTTTGGCTATCCATATTTAAATATCTAAACACTTCTGACTTAAGAGGGATCAGTTGGATCAGTTTCACTTAAGTTTACTGTTGATTCTATGTGACTGGAGCAAAGGGAAACCGAGGTATTTTGACGTCAAATGAAGTCCTACCTCTTATTCACATCTAATGATTTGTAAGTCAGAATCAAAATGGGATGACTGAAATAAAACATGAAAGTGCATTTACATCTTATAATGAGTTTTAAGGCATGTAAAGCCTCCATGCTGCTCATTTTGACCTTAGCTATGGTGTTGTTCATAAAGAAATCATAGAGGCTGTAAATGGTGTGAGATGATTTGCTCTTGCTGTCTGGGATGGAATGAAGAGACAAGGCAGGGTTTTAATTAACTTTTCGTCAAGTGCAGATGGAGGACGGAAGAGCAGGATAAATCACAGAGGACACCAGCAATCTGCCTCTTTATTAGTGCATACACATGCCCGCTGTGACAAACTGCATGTCAGATGCTCAATCATAAAACATGACTGAAAAGACCATCAGGATTCAACCAAAGACATTTTGTTTGATTTTGTGCTGACCCTTGACCCCTGGCACTTGCCTTTGTGACAACCCTGAAGACATGCTCTGTTTAAAATTGTATATAAACTCAGCCTTAAATATTTATGAATAATCATTGTAGGTCTACAATCCATTCCTCAATTGTCTGCATCCTCCCTTTCGTTTGAATGACGGAAATACTGTTGGTGCAATTGATCAAAAAAACACAAATTATGATATTTCACCATGCACACATACACGCATAGGGTATTTGTTGGTTTGTTATTTACTCACAATTTCACTGGTTACTTTATTTGATTTAAGAGGACATGGAGGTGTAATTAATACGTCTGACAGTACAAAGTCAACCTATCACTGGCTGTGTTAAGGTGCAACACGTTTAATATTGAGGGTTAATTGATTTTGGCAGGATGTTGTACAGCGGCTATCTTCTATAACATGACATCAACACATGTAGAGGACAAGTCCCTCAACACAGTGTCCTCAATAAACAAGCAATGCAGAGTAATTACACCCCAATGATGTAGACTTATTGATCTACCTGTTAGTGAAAGTAGGAAACACAGGTCAGCAATATTTACGGGAATTTTGATAGGAATGTGAAAGATTAGTTATAAATAAAAAATAAAAAAAACATTTAAAAGGGATATTTCTTATTCTTCATACTTAATGATCAGGTCTGTAAGTCATATAATCCAACTGTATAATATTGATCAAAACGTGATCTATCGTCACTTTAAGCTCTTGTGAAGTCTCCTGCTGCTCGTGACTGATGCAGTGAAGTGTATTTTTCTTATTTCTGTAGAACATACATTTATATCCAGAAGTAGGCTGTGATAATAATAATAATAATAATAATATATAAAACAGAAAACAAAATAATTTCCATCAAAAATCACTTAAACCTTTGTGACCAACTGATCATTATGATAATAGTCATGGCCAAAACACTGATTTCTGAGTTCTCAAGATTCATTGCACAAACAATAAACATATACAGAAGAGCACAAAGGCAGCTAGAACCCCTCAGTCATGCACCCATTGGCATACAACATAATCAAACAATATGTGGCTCACAATTTGTGTTCGCCACATCTATCATTGTTGATTTTATAACACCACCTCCACTCTTGCTTCCCAAACCCCCTCAAAATGAATTACAGTGTTTGCTAGACCGGAAACCTTGACCTTTCCTGAGGAACCATTGCATTAACAAAGTCCCTGACACTCAGTGAGTGAGTTCAGGTAGAGTGTTGGAGTTTATTGCACACAGTTGCAATATTGTACACTGTGAAATGAAGAATTTGTCAATTAGTGTGGAGACATACGACAATGCTGTCAAGGGGAAGTGCTCAAACTGCTCTCGGTCTATACACATCAGCAGCGACCTGCACAAGTTTTGATAAGCAAGCCAACCACTCCTACCCACACTTTTAGTTTATGAGCCTTTCAAATGACAAATCAATATGTTGTTCCTCAATATGGAGACCTCAAACTGAAACACATATCAAAAACTGAAAGCAGCATTCAACACACTGCTATAGGTTGATCAGCTTGTACATTTGCATTCCTCTGCTCAATCCACTGAATGTAAGAAGTATGATTTACGAATAAAATAGACACTAAGCACTAAACTTCTTCCAGTAATGTTCATGAGAGTTGCCTTTGTCCTCAACTGTCTATCGCAGAATACTAATCTGGGGAAGGCCAAACTAAAGAGATGTTATCACTGTCGAAAGGGAGACCCTGTGATAGCATAATAAGAGGCGACAGCACAGCAAGTCTCTCCTGATAACAGACTAACTCACAAAGGGAAAGGCTTTTAAAATGTGCTTTTAAGGTTTGGTGTTCTCTCTGAAACCCACACAATCTGTTTAATTAATTTCAGGACTAAAACATACCGGCTTCCTTAAGAATCTTTGGCCATGCCCAGTTTTAAATATGAAATCTTAAACTAAAAGCATTTCCAAATTTGAATAAGAGATAGCAATCTAAGAGAAGGATCCCAACAAACAATGACATTGTCAAAATACTTTTGTCCTTTGTTGTTTGTCAAAATAATGTAAAAATTGTAACAGAAACATATAAACAAAAGGGAAATGTAGGCATATGAAGCCTGAATCCTAGTCACCAGTGAGTAAAGAACCGTATCAAGGAAATGATATGTTGTTTTCATCTCTAAACCTAAACCAGTTGTTCAGACCTTGAGCCACCACTTCCTCCTAGTGGGCGCCAGGTACTACTACACACATGATTTGGTAAAACACTGCACTTTTATTTATTTTTAGGGAGAAGGACAGAAGGCATGTGTGAACTATGGCTTGTTATGTTTCTCTTTGTTTCCTTTTACAACCCAGTATGCATAAGGCGGTAAGGAAATTATATGTGGGCTGAACAGCCATTTAATTCTTTAGGGTCAATATTTATAAGGCCATATTCTGTACTCATGAGGAAGTAACATTTAACACACAGATTTTATGATTGGGGATAAATCCTTGTAAGACAAAACCCAAGATCACACAATCCTGATTCTAAAAGTGAACATGCATTCATTAGCCTACTTCTTTACAAATCAGATGGCTGGGCTCACACAGACTTACTAATGAAATAATTTTGGATGGGGATATCACATTTGCTTTTGTTCCTAGAAAGACTATTTTGTGACGTAGCTGGCTAACTTTGATATGATCATTATTTTCATTGTTCATGTCCATTATTGTTTATTGTTACTTCTCTCATCATCTTGGCTACTTGGGAAATGTAACATCTATACATATATAAACACATTTGTTATGTATTAATCTGTAACCTAAAGTCACGGTTACATGCATTATTCTTTATGTTAACCTGTTAAGTGCAGGAAACCTGTAGTAAACAAGATGTTACAGACATGTGTCTTGTTTCTGTTAAGATATTTAACAATTAATGTTTAATGAGTTGGAATTATATAACCTCATACAGGCTGAATAGGATTCATATGCTAAACTAAAAATGATACATCAAATGATATGTAGACAAACTGATGTAGCCTAGCCCTAAATAGAAATAGTCAAACAAAGCCTATAATCCATTGACAAGCACGGTCTATGCACATTTCTGTAACCATTTATAATTAATTGAACAACTAATTATTTTCTGATCATTTTAAAGAATGACTGCTGAGTCACAATATTACATTACATTGCATTTATGTAAGACCAACTTGTGATAAACACTGCATCAGATATAATTTCCAGGGTAAATTATGCCTAAATATAATGGTTCAGTTTAATTCGGTTATGTAAAATCTGATGCAGGAAATTGAAAATTAGAATTCTCCCTAACAAAAAAACAAAATCACTTTGCTAAATTGTCCGTGTATTGTATCCACTGTTGTAAACTTTCCTTTATTTTCTTACCTTGAAATAATGTGTTGACGCGCTGTATGCTGGGATTCTGCGGGAACGGGGAGGTTGCACAACGCCATCTTTAAACCCCACAAGAGGCCAGCTACAGTTGTACACCGGGATGAAAAACACTATCCCTCTACAGCGGGATATAAGTTCAGATCGTGGACATGGTGTGATCTTTCCCCGGTTGAGTCATCTATAAAGATCTGCTCGATGGGACTGTGAAGGAGAAGGTCACAGGACACAGTGAGAGCCCTTAAAGTGTTGTTATCACAGACAGACAACAACAATAGACGGAAAGACAACAACAACGGACTAGCTCGCTAGCTCGCCCGCTAGCATCTTGCCAACCGCTGCGCTGTTTTCAAACGCTAACTGAAAGCTAGCTAACGTTAGCTAACTTAATCTGCAAATCTATCCGTTTGCGCTGACATTTAAACCGGACGTTGCTCATAGCTGGTACTGGGTATCAAGCTACATCAACCAAGGCAGACAGCCATTCCTTGCCCACATTTTAAAAACCCATTTCTAATGACATTTGTGTTGTGGCATTAGCTAGCTAAAAAAAGAGCTAAGTCCCGACTTCTCCCCCTCCCCAGCGGCCCGGCCGGAGATGCGTGGAAGATGTCGGTGTCGGGGCTGAAGGCCGAACTGAAGTTTTTGGAGTCCATTTTTGATCCAAATCACGAACGTTTCAGGATCATTGACTGGAAGCCTGATGAGCTGAGCTGCCAGTTTAATGTGACTGGGGAAAAACTGTTAATAATCCACTGTAATATAACGGTAAGGGGATTTATACACTTCCCTTGTTGGGTTGTTAGCTAGCTGAAGTTAGCTGGTTAACGAGCTAACCAGGTAGCAGTCTACCATCAGGACTGTGCAATTTGATGCTATGCGGGACATGTTTTGCGTAGTTTCATAAGCCAGTGTCAATGGTAGCTACGCAGTATTAATGGGGGGGAGGGGGGGTTTGTTGTTCTGACAATCCAACATTTTACAGTGCTGCTAAGCCTCTAGCTGTTAGCTAACGCCGCACTCTGAATGCTAATGTCGCCACTTCAAATGTTACGTTATTTAATGATTTCTATGTTTAGCACTAGGTCATGCTAGTTAACACGGAGATGTAGAGTAACTAAGTAGATGTCCTCAAGTACTGTTCCTAAGTACCATTTTGAGATACTCGTACTTTCTTGGGTAATTACATTTTAATTGCTACTTTGTACTTCTACCTCACTACAATTCACAGGTTACACACTCCATGTATTTAATACCTTTAGTTACTTTGCAGATTTGGATAAATTAAAGGAAATAAAAAAATAAATAATTCATAAGCTACCCTGCTGTTTGCAAAGTAATTAAACACATTAATGGATCAATAATCATAATCAAACATGATTTATATTATTAGAAAATGGGCCAATCTGCATAATGAGTACTATTACTTTTGGCACTTTAAGTATATTTTGATGCTAATAGTTTTATACTTTTACTTATGTAACATTTGCAAGGCAGGACTTATACTTTTAACAGAGTTTCCTACACTGTTATTTCTACTTTTACTTAAGTACAAGATAAGAGTACTTCTTCCACCTCTGCTAGTTTATATAATTCACATTTATTGATGTAACTGTCTCTCTTTTGCTGTGTCCCATGTCTTTAGGAATCTTATCCATCTACGCCGCCAATATGGTTCGTGGACTCTGACGACCCGAGTTTGGCGCAAGTTTTGGAGAGGTTGGAAGATGTGAGAAAAGGCAGCACCCTGGTAGTTATTTTTAATTCTTTTTTTCACTGTGTAAGTCAACAATGTATGTACCATTTATGAGGATCTCCTGACAAAATAACTTAATATTGCCAAAACATTTAGGTTTTGTGTGAACATTTATCAATAAACATACAATAGTAGAGACTGGGGACAATTGCAACCCCTTTTTGCATCTATCTGAGATACTCAGAGACTATTCGGTCCAGACCAACACATTATTTATATATTAAACTTGCATATGTGTGCTAATTCCCCCTACCATTTAAATATTAATATATACGATAGATTGCTCACAATATACATTTGAAAGAAAAAAGTCAGATGTTGCAACGAACCCCACCCTAGGGACAGTTGCCACACACCTCAGGGACGGTTGCAACATGTTTAAGTTACTCTACTTCCACTATCACTAACTATTAGTGATAATAACTACTATTCACTAACCCTTACTTTCCTTATTTGTCTCAATGAGCATGATATTTTAAATAAGGAATTGTCATACAATAATATTATAGTTTTATTTATTTATACAATAATAAAATAGCATTATTTAACTGTTTTATAACAGATTTTCATTACACTGCAGTAAACATGAACTGCAACCTTGGGATTTGGTTGAACTACCCTCATTATTTGCCTCGCAATCACTTTTGCATCTTCAACAAAGCAGTATAAATGTGTCTTTCTTTATCTTGTGATCCATTAACAACAAGAACAACAAAGAGAATTGAGCAGAGTCTTTACCACAGCTGACTTAAAAGATATAGATTTTATTAAAACAAAGTTGATGTAGCTGCTACCATAATGCCGTCATAGTATGTCTGTGTTATATGGCATAATGAAAAGACTACACTTTATTTGACTTAACCAAAGTGCTTGGCTGAGTATTGACCAGGCTGCCGCTCAGCAGGAGAATTCTCCTTGCATTATTGTGACATAATGCCAGCCTGCTATGTTAAGCTCCATAGATAGGAGGCAGACAATTGTTGTGTTAAATAAGCCAGCTTTATTCTGAACTTTGGTTAGTTAAGCCAGCTATCTTTTAGATTTGTTAAACACTACATTACATTAGTATTGGATTTTAAATGTATATTCTAGACTACATTTCACAACGTTTTAGTACTACTTATTAACATTTCATGCATCATTCTTGAAGATGTGTGCTACATTTAATTAGTTGAGGAGAATTTACTGATGCTGGTTGAGTTTTAGTGTTATATTTACAAGGTTTACAAACCTAGAAGGATTATCCCTTTTCTTTATTGGGTGTTCAAGCATAAAAAAACAACTTGCATGTGATGCATAAAAGTGTATGACTTTGTATCTGGGTAATGTGTTGAAAATGTACAACTAAATACGAACTGGCAGTGCTTCAGCAGATCAAATGGCTCAGTCATTAGATCATTGGGACAACCTTTGAGATCAACATGTCTATGAATTCACACTTGGAGGATGTTTTGCTGAGGAGGCAGGAAGTGCAGTGTGAAGAGTGTGAACTCTTGAGATCTGTGGAACTTATTTATGAAATGTCTTATTTATTAAATGTGCATGTAGCTGCCTTGCATATTCTGCTTCTGATTGGAGCTTTGGTAGTATATGCACTCAGAAATAAATCATTTTTTGCAACTACATGGTTCAAAAATATGTTCAGGCCTTAAACTGACAAACGGCATGCTTTATACAGTTTGCTCTTCTACATCACTCACTACAATATTATGTCACACTATTGAACTTATCTGTTGTTCATATCAGCTACTTCCTCCAAAGGATTGATATGGTACTCAAGCATTCTTAGGGGGTGTAAATATTGTTTAAGATACAAGTGTTGAGTTATGTGTATGATCGATTCTTGAGAAATCTTCCAGCAGGAAAATCAAAGTCCAAGCAATCAGCCCATTTTTTGAATTGGCACATTTTGAGCATGCACTAGTACAAATACAATTGACTTGGTAATCTATCATGGTTCATTACATTTCATTTAGCTGACGCTTTTATTCAAAGCGACTTACAATAAGTGCATTCAACCAAGAAGATACAAACTTGAAGAAAACAGAATCATATAAGTACATCAGGTTTCCTAGAGCCAAAAAATGTCAAGTGCTACTCAACTATCTTTAGATAAGCCAGTCCTTTATTAGTATATAAGTGCTTTGTTAGTAATTCTTTGTTAGTAATTCTATCGCTCGAAGTGGAGTCGAAAGAGAGGAGTTTTCAGTCTGCGTCGGAAGATGTGTAAGCTTTCTGCTGTCCTGATGTCAATGGGGAGCTCATTCCACCATTTTGGAGCCAGGATAGCAAACCGACGTGTTTTTGCTGATGGGAACTTGGGTCCCCCTCGCAGTGCGGGTGCAGCGAGCCGTTTGGCTGATGCCGAGCGGAGTGCACGTGCTGGGGTGTATGGTTTAACCATGCCGGCAATAGTTTTTCTGTCACATTTCTGCCACGTGGCAGATGTAGCTGCATCTGCCATCTTAACCCGTTTATCTAACTCTGCATCCCCTCGTCTTTTGCGGTTTCTCTCCCCCAGCTTTTGCAGCAGTTGAAGAAACTCATATGTGACCTCTGTCGGCTGTACAACCTTCCCCAACATCCAGATGTGGAGATGCTGGACCAGCCCCTGCCTGCGGGGCCCGTGGCTCCAGACCGAAAGGCAATGCTGCATAGTTTACTCGAGTGAAATACGTCCCCATTGCACAACCAGGACATGGCCAGTATTTGATTACTTTTAAGAAATAAGGCATCAATATTCAACTAAGGATGTCTTATTATGCACTTCCGAACCACTTTTGCTGAGTATTACAATAGCAGCCTGCACTACAGAGGGCCTTGGTGCATTATATGAAGTTATTCTCTAAGTTGATCAATATGCTCTTCCTGTTGTTATGGGTCAGTACAATGTGGTTTTATGAAAAATAAACAATCATATGTGGGAGTCTCTGTCAGGGGACTTTATACAACTTGACTCAATTATTTGTTTGTGTGTTTGTTTAGCATGGGACAGAAGAGGTCACATCTGAAGAAGAAGAGGAAGAAGAGATGGGAGAGGTAAGTTGTGTTTACGGCTTGATGCCCTGTAATAAAATATTGTATTTCCCTCGTGTCTTACCCAAGAGGAATGTTTAGTCTGCCAGTATTGCATGCTCGTATGGTATATGTAAATACAAAGGCCAGGGTTTGAATATATTATGACTGGTATGTCTGTTCTAATCCTCCCCCCAATATATTCACATGATTATTGTCTTTACATTTGATTGGATTTTAGGTACCACTTTACAATAAGACTACCCTTATAAAGGGTTTACGAATTGTTTGTAATTCATTTATTAATTAGGTTGTGAACACTTTATAAATCATTAATAAGCTTTTATAAGACATGAGATAAACAGGGCACCTGGGACCGGCTGCTTGCCAAATAGTGAGCCCACATTTCTCTGTACTGCTAAGTCTTATATTGGCTACCTAGCTTACTTCGTCTCCTTCATCAGCCAGCATCCTTGGTATCTGTTGCTCACTGAGTTGATTCTCGCTAAGTAGCCAATATACGGCTTAGTCATCTTGCCAAATAGTGAGCCCACATTGATCTGTACTGCTAAGCCTTATTATAAATGGTAGTAACTCATTAATAAGTGGTGATTTGTTTTACATTTTACAACAAGGCTCCCTTTTGGCAACTATAAATGTTAGTAACTCATTCATAAATGGTCATAAGAGATGCCAAGAAACATCAAGATGGATGGGGGGGGAATCAACTCAGTGAGCAGCAGATACCAAGGATGCTGGCTGATGAAGAACACGAAGTAAGCTAGGTAGCCAATATAAGACTTAGCAGTACAGATACATGTGGGCTCACTATTTGGCAAGATGACTAAGCCTTATATTGGCTACCTAGCTTACTTCGTGTTCTTCATCAGCCAGCATCCTTGGTATCTGTTGCTCACTGAGTTGATTCTCGCTAAGTAGCCAATATAAGGCTTAGTCATCTTGCCAAATAGTAAGCCTGTGTTGACGTATGATAACTATGATAGAACTGGTTTATAAATGGTTCTTAATGATTAATAAAGTGTTTACAACCTAATTCATAACCTAATTATAAACCCTTTATGAATCCTTTATAAGGGTAGTCTTATTGTAAAGTGTACCGGATTATAACCTAGTTGTCCTTGATATCTATTTATTTCCTGACTTGGCACTGGCTTTGATCCCTAAGCTGTTGTTGCATGTGTTGCTTTTTTGAAAACCATGAAGGATTTAAAACGTCTAAAATATCAAATATGAACCAACAGGACATAGAGGATCTGGACCACTATGAGATGAAAGAGGAGGAGCCTGTGGATGGGAAGAAATCTGAGGACGATGGCATCGAGAAGGAGAATCTCGCCATCCTGGAGAAGATCCGGAAGAACCAGAGGCAGGACCACTTAAACGTGAGTCTTTATTCAGGAACATACGTATTTCTGTGAAGGTCTTATGGTTGGTAACATCAGGTGTCATATATCCTAACAGATAACAGGCTTATCCTCACAGTGACTTGCAAAGAAATGTGTTTTTTTGTCTGTCTTCTTAAGAATTGTTGTTTTGATCTTCGCAGGGAGCGGTGTCTGGATCTGTGCAAGCGTCTGACCGCCTGATGAAGGAGCTCAGAGAGATCTACAGGTCTCAGAGTTACAAGACAGGTATGCTCTTAGACAAGGTTCAATGTGCTTTGGTGCAGATCTGGGGGAAATAATATTGTCTAGCTGGAAACTCGCAGAGATATACAAACCCTTGCACACAATACTCATCGATGTTATCCACTTTGTGTGATTGACTAGTGGTGGTTACCATCAAGCGTTGCAATTAGGGTTGGGTACCATTAACATTTGAAGCAGTTTTAGTACCTTGTATTTGTATACCGGTACCTATTTTAAATACTTCACTCTCTGTAATGACAAACGTGTAATTCATTTGACTTAAACTTCATTTTACACCCCACACAAAAAGAAAAATGAATGTCCTTACCTCCATCTCCCTACCCCCAGCCTTCCCTAAGAAATCCAGTCTGTTTCCAGGGCAGAGCGTGACTGACACACACACCATAGTGTCTCAGGGGAAGCACATCCAAGACACGTTGCCCTGGACAGCTTTGCATTTCACATTACAAATTCTGCAGCATACGTTGTCTGTTGAGATTTTAATAAGCACGCTATCCGCTCGCCAGCTTGCTGACTCACTCTCTCTGCATCGCATCATATTCACTCACCAAGATACGCTCTCAGGTGCCCAAATTTGACAAAGATTAATTTAATGTAATTCGATAGTACGGACATGTTCGTTTGGGTCTCTCCACTAAGTAGTGAGTTTGGTTCCCAATCCTTAATTGCAGTAAATAAACCATCATGTTTAAGTTTAGTTATGCAAAACTCCAAAGGTGCCTAATGCTTTTTGTAACCTACTGTGACTTGCGGCCATCTCTTGTATGCTTAAAGGGGACCTATCATGCAAAATGCACTTTGTGATGTCTTTTATACATACATATGTGTCCCCGGTGTTCCAGGGAACTCACAAAGTGTCAGAAAACACAACCCTCTCTCTTTTCCTCCATACCCAAGTCTCTAAAAACGGGGCTGCAACGGATTTGATACGGGTGGATTTTTTATTTGCACCTTTTTGACGTAATGTAGGTGCACTCCGCCTGATTGGTCAACTCTCCACCAATCAGGGGAATGAGAGGTTGGGCCACAGCCACGGCCATTGCCCAACCTGTAATTCGCATATAGGCTGTCGGCAGGCTACATTTCCCCAGTCACATCTGTGGTTTTGCCTGCTCTTGCCAGGATGTCTAATAGAGATAGATATTGCGCAGTTGTTGGCTGCAATAATCGTGACAAGGACAAAATACTGCATGCACTTCCGCCTCTGGAAAAAGCAAAGAATCTGTGGCTAGAGCAAGCATCGTAACAAAGAGTTAGCGTAAAATAAATAGGGACAACAGCTTGTCAAATAACCATTCAGAAACGTCCTGCTGCAACCGAGATGTTGGCACCTCCACCAAAACCTCCGCTTCTTCAGGGTCAGATTCTGGATCAAATTGGTAATATGCTTGAACACATGCATTGCTCTGAGAAAACATGTCGACTCTCCACTCGTAATCACAGCAAGCATGATAACATGACGCTCGTGCCGGGGCCGTGTCACGCCCCCCTCTTCCGCATGGGGGCGTGGTCAGCTGAATCAGACCTTGCAAAGACAGAGCTGGAGTGAGGCAAAATGAGGCATGGCTAAAATGCATGATCTGTTTCGTATTTTGAAAATTAAAACGTATTAATATACCTTATATATATATATATATATATATATATATATATATATATATATATATATATATATATATATATATATACACACACACACCTTATATATTATTTAAATATAGCATGATAGGTCCCCTTTAAGTGAAGGCTATAGGTATATTGACTTGCTATTGGCTTATTAAAGAACATTTAAAATACTTTTCCTTTTGAACAATGTTCCATTAAATTGCTTTACAGAACCTCGCGTTAGGAAACTTCTGAGAACTCTTTTTAAATGTGTTTTTCAGGCATCTATTCAGTGGAGCTTGTTAACGACAGCCTGTATGAATGGCACGTCAAACTAAGGACGTAAGTAATCGGGACCTGCTGTAATTTTTTATTTTCCTTCATGTCGGCATAAATAAAAATGGACTAATTGCATCATTTAATGACCAACAGAGTGGATCCAGATAGCCCCTTACACAGTGATTTACAAGTCCTAAAGGAAAAGGAAGGAATGGATTACATTTTACTGAACTTCTCATATAAAGTGAGTACATTTGACTTTGCATTAATTAAAGTGAAACACCATTTTGTAGTCTTTGAAGTCTGTTCATTTACTATTTTTGCTGGTCATTTTTACAGGATAACTTCCCTTTTGATCCACCGTTTGTCCGAGTGGTCTCGCCTGTGCTGTCCGGAGGGTGAGTTCTTTTAGCTGATACTCACTCTTTCCATCCCAATTGATTATTTTCTTATTTGGGGTTGACTAATGCTGCGTTTCCATTACACTTTAGTAGCTGGGGCAGTGTAGGCGGAGCCGTGATGTCATCTTCAGTAAGAACCACAGACAACCAACATCAGCTGTTAGCTGTTAGCCCTCAGAGCTCACAGCTCCTCATATCTGTTCAGAAACTAGACAAAAGTTAAACAAGTCCCAGCCACAGACTGTCTGTGTCATGGTGAATACAGTCGCTGGTTTATTTATGTCTGTATGCCGTTGTTGTGAGTGTGGACGGTCGGAGCATATACTGCGTTAGCTTAGCCGATCTCCATTCAGAAAACACGCATTTTAACAGGTTTTCGCCTGACGTCTTGTCTGCACTTGTCAATGCATTAATTCATGGTTTATACTAACCGGTATCAGTATGTTGTTACTTCGGCATAATTTAGAAACGTGTATTACAATTAAATCACGGTCAAATATGTTCATTTTGTTGTAGTTGTAGCCCCCTTGCCAGCGATTCTCTCACTAGTTTAGCATACTCAGCCCGGTTGTTGGCCCGGAAAGAACCTGGATTTTGGAGAGCCAGAAAAACTGTGAAACAGTACCCGTTAGCCGGAACTACCCCTAGTGGAAACGCAACAAAAAACGGGCCGGGTTTGGCACGGCACGCTTAAACCGTGCTACACGCTGCAGTGGAAATGCGCCATTAGTGAACAAACTCTTTAAAAGTGGCCTTTTTCCTTTTTTCAGGTATGTTCTTGGAGGAGGTGCCCTGTGCATGGAGCTTCTCACCAAACAGGTATGTCAAGCACAAATGGATGTGAATTTGCACTGACTAATATAAGATTGAAACTTTGGATTATATTTGCATCTGTTTTACATTTGTTACTCTTTGATGTTCCTATTGCAGGGTTGGAGCAGTGCCTATTCCATTGAGTCTGTCATCATGCAGA
Organism: Dissostichus eleginoides; assembly: GCA_031216635.1. Lineage (NCBI taxonomy): Eukaryota > Metazoa > Chordata > Actinopteri > Perciformes > Nototheniidae > Dissostichus > Dissostichus eleginoides. The sequence goes on along the minus strand of CM062264.1, from coordinate 33,754,777 downwards.
TCAATGCCACTTTAGTCAAAGGAAAAGCCAGAGTGCAGTTTGGAGCCAATAAAGTAAGTGAGAAAGCACCCGACGTGTTGTTCTCAAATCAGGAAATGCCCTTTTGATAATGTGGAGCTCACATGATGGATGTTATGGAGGACCAGAGTCTTCTCTGTCTGCAGCCGAAGCTTGTTGTGCGTTATTTTGTTCATTAAATGAGAGCGGGGTTGGAGGTGCAGCGTGTCACTTCTGGAATGGCCTAGTTAGATTGTTATCTTTTTTTCTGCTGTCATTTGTACTTTTCATGTTCCCTATTCTGGCTTCTGAGTTTGATAAGTCCATAGAGGCACACCCTATTTTAGTAATGTTTGATGTAGACTTTAAGTAGTTTGTGTTCCTGTTTTTTAGTTTAATTTGTTTAGGTTTTTATCCTTTCCTAATATGATAAAAGCAGGTTAAGCTTAATGTGCAACTGGGATTATGTTTAAACATGTTTTCTTTTCCTTAATATTTGATATATTTTGATAGTTTTAAATGTAATAGGTTCATTGATTAGCTAATGCCTCTTACCCCCCCCCCCCCCCCTGGAGAACCATGGGCAATAAGGTCTTGTTGCATAATGTTAGCATTAGTGGAGTTATTTTTATCAGAGAGCAATCTGTATTTTTGTCAACCAAAAGTGGATCATTAACATTTTATACACTAGAGCTAACAGGAGTAAAGGCTCAGTGTTGTGTCGGAGGCAAAATACTCAGTGAGATTTAAATGAAAATGTGTTATGTTAAAGCTAAACAAGTACTGTACAAAATAATTCATGACTAATGTATGATGATCTTGACTCTTCATACAACATTCTATCAACGGCTGTAACCTGGGATAAACCAGAGTATTAAGTCAACACATGTTAAACAACCTGGTGTCATGACCTGTCTCAGCCTGGGTTAAGCACTTAATCTGAAACAACTCCACATAAGTATGAAAAGGTGAATACGGCTTCCTCAAAATCTATAGAATTGCGACAGTCAGCACAGCCCATGCAATGAAAGCAGCACTGTCCCTCTGTGTATGCACAGGATGCATTCAGGCACACTATTTAGTGCAGGACACCTTCGCTTTTGCAGCTCAGGTGCTGTTTACACGAGAACGCAAACGGTTGTATCCGCTACTTTTCTCTTTCGTATAGCCCGTTCGTTCACACGAGGCCGTAACGGAAATGCGGAAACGGACCCCGCAAACGGTAACGGGTCCCAAGGTGGATAGATCTGCAAACGGAACGCTCTGGGGGGGCAAGCGGCTCCGTGTGTACGCCCTATACGATCATTTCCTGATAACGATGAAGCCATAGCCCCACCTCTCCCCACCTCTGCTGCTAGCTACTGACCAGGCTACAGATGCTAGTGCTCCTCTACCACAACCATCAGCAACAAGTGGACATGGAGAATTACATGAACTACATGTTGCTACATCCACCGCGGGGCATAAACAGAAGAGCAACCAGGCAACCATGGCAACCATGCTCGTGAAGTCTTCTTCGCTGCTTTTGGTGTATTTTGTGGCAGAAGTACAGCGCCACTTACAGGCCCGGCATATGTACTATAGCGTATGAACGGAATACTTTTTTGATATCGTATTCGGTTCGTATGCGTTTGCGTGTAAATGGGGTCTCAGAACTCCACACACAACCACATAAAGTACTGGCATAAAATGCTATAATAAGCTGTTACTGTAGACATGTGCAACTTGTATCCCTCTTGGACTAAGGCTGGTTTTACATGGGAAGTTTTAGACAAGTCTGTAGGCCAGTCCTAATTTCCCCCGTAGATTAATATAATGCAAGCTAGACAGTTAATACAAATACAAAAAAGACTTGTAAGCCACCTTATTCTCAGGCTAACATGATGTGATTGTTAGAGTAAGTGGCACAAAAAAAACTAAGAACAACGTTTTGGATCAATAAAGTAGGGAAGAGTTTTGCCAAGGGGACAATATTATTCCTGCCTCGTATCCAAGTTGGTTGAGCTTTTAATTTACTGGAAGTGTTTGATTATGGTAACACTCTTAGCTGAATTTCCCCTGTAAAATACTTCTTCCAGGAAATGTTTTGCTGAGTTCATGGCAATGTATTCCCCCCTAATATAGTAACTAGAATTTGACTAGTATAACCTCTATCATATATAATTGTACAAAGTCTTGTGTTTTTCTTTGCAGTGAATGGAAATGAAGTGGTGCGGTTTTTGCTTATTGAATATAAAGAGAAAGGAATAATCTTTTTGCTTTGCTATGTTTTTGCTTACAGAAAATGTGTGTCCTTGCTGTTTCTTGTTCTGCACTGCGGTCACAAACCCAAGCTTGATTTCTTTTCTTTCCTCTTTTGATGCAGAACCAGTACAATCTTGCCAGAGCACAGCAGTCCTACAAATCCCTTGTTCAGATCCACGAAAAGAACGGTGAGTGTCGTTGTCTCCAGTTTAATACTGAGTGCATTACTGACCTTGTTTACTGAAACCAAATCCCCCATGCTTCAAAGCTGACGGACATTATCGCTTTACTGTTGTGTGTGTGTGTGTGTGTGTGTGTGTGTGTGTGTGTGTGTGTGTGTGTGTGTGTGTGTGTGTGTGTGTGTGTGTGTGTGTGTGTGTGTGTGTGTGTGTGTGTGTGTGTGTGTGTGTGTGTGTGTGTGTGTGTGTGTGTGTGTGTGTGTGTGTGTGTGTGTGTGTGTGTGTGTGTGTGTGTGTGTGTGTGTGTGTGTGTGTGTGTGTGTGTGTGTGTGTGTGTGTGTGTGCACTCAATCTGTTTGAGTGAAATAGATACCAACGATGCACATACAGTACAACATGCCATTATAAACATAAAAATGGCCTTCCTATGACGCCCATGTCTAATATCTATTATGAGCATACTTATAAAGCGTTATATCGGTTTATAGTACAGTATGGTTATAGTTTGCAATCATAAATATTCAAAATGTTTTATAACTGTAAGCATAATATATTATAAAAGTTAAAAAAGATTTAAGGTCAAGTATCATATTACTTCATCATTGTCCCTCACTGACTTTTCTATTCCCAAGTATCATAGTCCACACCACTATAAAACACATTATATCCCTACTTTTCGTTTAAAGACATTATAATATTTGTATAAAGCATTATATTTAACAGTTCTAGTGTGAATATAGGTTACTCTCTGTGTACCCATTATGTATATTTGTATTTTAAACAACCCTGCTTGTATGACCTAAACTGCGTAGTCAGGGATTCTTAAGTGTTGGTATTTTTTAAATGCATCTTTTTTGATTTCCTATAAATCTATAATGAACTGATATAAAAGGTTTTATTAGTGTTGGTTGGAAAAGTAGCAGAACATGGGTGCTCTGGTTATTAACTTACTCTCTAGTCTATTATAAAAGATTACAAATGTCCTTATGGTCTTAAAGGTGGGGTAGGTAATTCACTTCAGAAACACTTTTTGCCCTCATTGGTCATGTGCGCGTTCGTGTGTTGGAGGAGGGGCTCTGTGAGGAAGTCTGAAGGAAGGGGCAGATTTTTTCCGGTTGTGTACTTTCAAATTCTAGCGCACTCGAGCTGGTTTCTCCATTCTTACCTACCCTACCTTTAACAACTATGATGTTATATTATTTTTGATATTGCTTACTGCTAACCAAATACCTGTTAAAATATCACGTTCGGTTTCAATCTCAGACAGGGCACACTTCTAAATGATCTGAAAGCTTCGTGCCTCGATCACTAACATTGATATTCGCCTGTTTACAAGCGGAGCAGAATAAGATCATTACACGCCCAGTCAAACCCAATGTATATGCAGCTTTAAACAACATTGACAATAGAACCAGCAAGAAACTAATCAACATTGTCATTTAAAAGTTAATGTTATTGGAGAAACAGCCGTTAATGCAAATGTGTGGTGTTGTCCTTGAGCTAGGGCTGCTCAATTAATCGTATTTGAATCGCAATTACGATTTTGGCTTGCAACGATTATGAAAACAACATAATCGAAATAAAACGATTATTTTATTTTATTTCTTTTTTTTTCTTCTTTTTTTTCTTGGTTTTTCAGTTAAATTATACTTAAAGTTCAGGGTTCAACTGTTAAAAACATACTGTTCACATTTTTTTTTCTTCAATAAATGGATGTTTTCAAAGCAAATGGATAATCGTTTTTAATAATCGTGATATCAATTATTGACCCAAATAATCGAGATTATGATTTTTGCCATAATGGAGCAGCCCTACCTCGACCTACACCACGCTGCATTTTAAAAACAAAAAGTGCAGTTAAAAACATGTAAATTATTTGTTGCCAGGCTATATTGAGCTATATTTAATTGCAGTAGGACATTTGAGAGATCAGAGCCTGACTACATGTTTTATAAAGCCTTACCAAAACAAAAACACTCTCCTCCCCTGTGATTTGGTTCCATAATGAACCAGATAAAGTTGTAAATGACGGTAAAGCCAAGCAATAATGGTGCGAATTTAAAAAAGCTTCTAATGCTGGCGTCCTGTTGACTCCACATTGTTGTTTTTGTTTACTGTATAGTCATTCCTTGTTGTTTTTTCTTCATTCAGGCTGGTACACACCCCCTAAGGAGGACGGCTAAAACACTCCTGCCTTTCCTGCACTGGGACCACATGTCTTTGTTTATTTTCTCCTTGCGACCAATATATTTTGTTTTAATCCCGCAAACCATTTTTGTTCTGATCTCCAAACCAATTTCCTCATTCAGTGCCCACCCAGATACTAGCACATAAACACACCTGCAAGTTCAATCCAAGCTCATCAGCTACTCTCCTCGATATTTAATCTCTCTGTACATCTGTGGTCTGATACAATCTCTTTCCATTGCGACATTCATTCCATACTCCCGGTGGACTAAATGTTGTGCACACTTGGCCTTTGGGTGAGGTGTTGAGCATGCCATGGTCACCTGCTGGCTGAGAGTTGAAAGGTGCCGCATGGCTTTATCTGCCAGCAGTGTGAGGCTGAGGGACACATACTGGATCCCTGACATGTTGCAGTGGTGGCTGGGAAGGACATTTAAATGCTGGTGGAAGAACCACTTCCCTTTCTCTCCATGGACGGCCTCTGTAATATTGTGCTCGTGTATTATCTTCGCAATGCCAAGATCCCTCCTTCTAGAATAACACGCTTCTGAGGCTCGCTTGCTTTCAAACTTCTTATCCTTTTAAAGCTCGAAAGCCCAGAGGTTGGGAGGAAGATAAAGAGACGTTTGCCGGCTGGGTGGGACAGCCCATAATGACAAACAGCATCCCGCTGAGACCACTGTCTTCATCATCATCATCATCATCTCAACCAGCAGCTTTCCGTCTCCCTGCAGGAGAGGTTGGAGCGTTGTCGCTTTGCAACCCAAAAACCTGGCAAAGCAGGGGCGCGTTTGGTTTGGATCACACAGTAATGTAGTCGATTTTAACTCCACGTGTAAACATGTACATTTGTATTTCTGCAAAATGATTTAATTGTTTATAATGTAACCTTGTCTGGGTCTTTGACTGGGCAAAGACTGTATTACTATATACCCTTGACTATTAGCAGCAAGGGCATTGCAACTTCTCGAGACCCGTTTAGAATAAGGAAAAGTTGCTTCATGGATACTCTTGCAGAAGGAAACAAAAGTACACCGTGATCTTATGTAAGCTTAATGACTACTGCAGTTTTGTCTCTCTTCTTTTTGTTTTAAACTATTGATTTGTAATCCTCATGTTATTGGCAACATCGACAGGACCATTCCCCCTTATTTGATGGCACCTCCCTCTTTACTACAACGGCCTAACAATAATGGCATGAACACACAGCTGTTGGTTTGGCTTCTCGTATCTAATCACTCAAACCGGATGAACCTCAGTAAGGCTATGCAGTGAAGACACAGTCTTGTGGAGTTTTGTTGTACTGGAGAAAATTAGTCTTAACAGTGTAGTCACCTGCTTAGTTCTTGTAGCTGGTTCACATCCTGAGCACTTTGCCAATCCTGCAGTCCTTACAGTCGGAGGAAAAAGGGACCTTTTGTCCTTCTGACTTTTCCTTGACCTCATGGCTGTTTTCTTTCTTCGTCTTTTTGTTTAAATGCAGCCAGAGTTTTCAAATTCACAGCAATAGTCTCGACCACATACCTTCTGGCTTCACCTGGGAAGATCGACTGGACTCTGTTCCGTTTTCCAGAATATTTGTGTAGGTTTGATAATTATTTGTTCAGATTTGCCACGGGAGGGACCCAGCTCTTCCCATTACCACCTCTCTGGTTACTATTCATAACCACTCTCAGCGCCGCTGTACCCCTCAGCGCGCTGGGTCTTTGATGTAATGTGAATAATATGCAGAAAACTGTGTGGAGCATTCCAAATAATGCAGTTACACGTTTGTTGTGGGTGTTCTATTGTGTGGTTACTTGCATTGTTTTAAGTATATTGTCCTGAAAACCAGCATAGAAAGCTTAGTTATGCTAATTCATGCGGTCATTCCTCAGTTGATTTAGAATTTCCTCAGTGATACTAACCTCAGTCACAGCACCAGTATTTTGGAAACAGGTAGAGATGGGTATGAAACATCGTATTCAGCACATGTCGGACGACTTGCAGGATATGAATAACGAGTGTCACTTCACCTCTTCAAGCAAAAAAATAAAATAGCCGGACACGAGTATGGATCATCGGCATGGTTGTTAGCTGTTGTGATGCCATCGGTAATGTACTAATCACTTCATTCTGGTCACTTTGTTGAGCCCACCCCTGCATTCTCTGGAGAAGCAAACTCAGGAATACATTCTGCACACTCGACTTTGCTAAGGATCGCTTCAGAATCTCGTCACGAAATGCAAGATTGAATGTGTCAATCTTTCCTTTGGGCCATTTTAAAACAACCAAGAGGCATCGCAGTGCTGTCGAATTGCACACACTTTCTGAATAAACGTTGAGGTATAATAATTATTAAGCAATTTTTTGGAATGAGCAGGGTTTTCGCTCTCGCCCTCAGATTAACCTGCGCTTGACGAGGGGTTCACGACACATCGACCCTTGTCTCTTTGATATTGCTGTATTTTGCATGTCAATATATCAATGGGTGTTTTTCCCCAAGCTACTGAAGGCAAAGAGTGGTGGGTTAGGGTGGTAATAAGACTAGATGTATCCGTTTTTTCATAATTGTTTACTTGTGGTTTCCTACATCAGTGCACAGGGGGATTTATCCCTGTGTGCCGCTTACTGAACCAGGTCAGATACTCTGAGACACTCGGGCTTACGAGACATCCTGGCTGCTTGGATCACCTTTTAAAGATGCCAGGATTCCCAACTAAAGTAGCAGATTTGTGTGCCATCTGAACAATTGTTAGCCCACATCTTGAACCTGACCTTTGGAATAATGGTGTACTCCGAGTCTGTAGTGCACTGAGTAACAGCTTCTCTCACACACCGACTCCTGTCGTCTGACTAACAGAAACCTTCTCTGCTTGGCGAGCCACATAATGGTCTGAGGTGTGAGTTAGCCTGATTCTTGGTTCTTTACCTTGCTTCATTAACTGCAGTGGCCGGGTTATAAAGTTATGCACTGTTAGCATGCTTTGGTTTGGTTCCATTTTTTTTTTTTTCATTGCAAGGGTGATTTTGACCATGTAAAGTAATTTGTAAACTTGCATCAAGTTTATAAATAAAGAATTTTATGAAATATGTCTTTTATTTTGTTCTAAAAGTTGTTCTGTATGTATGTATCAGTAGGAAATGTGGAAGAGTCATCAATCTGAAATGTCTGATATGAAAATGTATCACCCGTAATCAGGAACAGTTAAACATATAACGAGCTAGCTGACTTTGGTACTAATACTTCTTATTAGGTCAAACTGGATCCTTTGTTGCAGTGAAATGCTACTCGTATGTGCATTGCATCACCCACTATCCTACATTAATTTACAGTAGAGCTAAAGTAATGTTTTCATAAAATAATGGGAAAAAATGCTGTATTGAGTTTCTTTGCTTCTGGCTGGTATATACAATACACTTAATAGGTTATTTAGACTCAAAGAAAGACATTTTAAGGCACCACTTTTGTCTCCTACAATTGTATAGATTAAACAATTAATGGAGATAATAATTAATCATTTAATTTAATCTGACTAAGTTGTGGAGCCCTATAACTGAGCTAAATGTCCACATAGAGCCTGACTTTCCGGGTAATGTATTCCTGGTGTTTCCCAGTAGATGGTGTTCTTTGCCAAAAATTCAGGTGTTAGTTTTCCTCCAGAGCTGCAGTCAACATTCAGCAGGTCAGCAACCCTTGCCCTTTCAACAACATACATTACTCAAGCTCTTGTTGACTTAAACCGTGGGCGTTAAAGTTGCTCAAAGTATGCTATTGATTATCAAACCAAAACATTAAAGTGTTATGACTTAATATACACTTTAATGCAGCTAATTTATATCTCTTAAGAGCGGTACACATGCATAATGTTAAACAACAGGAGATGGCTAACATACAGTACATCACATCTCACCACATAAAGCATCAGATGAGACGTTACAGCTAGTACCATTTAAACAGAGAGTTAACAGCAGGTTGCAGTTGTTAAAAATCTGATTTTGAAATTGCTTGTTTTGCTGGTGATTTCGTTGTTATACAAATAAATGTTTTCTTTGTTCATCGCTTACCACTTATGTTGTTGGATTTACACTGTCTCTCTTTGTGTGTGTTTCTGTGTGTACTAGAAATCCCCACTAGATGGTGGTGTAACTCCAGACTTGTTTGTTAGTCACTGGCAACTCCTGTCTGTGTGTAACATCAGTCAGTAGTTGATGCTCCATTATAAAACTCAACATGCTCTTACCATCTCTAGATAATTTCGTTCAAGGTTGAATCTCTGAATGAAGGTCCTTCCGTTGAGAGTGGATTGCTATTGATGATACACAGTCTGCTATGGACAGCTCATATTCTCCACGAGTGTGTTTGAGTCAGATATTGTAATGGTGGGTTGGCGACACAGATGTCAGTATTATGATAAATAGCTAAATCAATTCTCGTCAGGTCTTATGAGATCAGGAGGGCTGCAGTAGATAACAGTGTGAGCTATTGAGTCTGCGATCGATCATTTTGTTGCAGCCTAGATAGTTATGGATATAGGAAATCAAACCAAGAACCAAGAGTGTCATTTTTCATGATATTGGGCATCTAATTCAAATCAAATTGCAGCTTTTAGTGAGGAGAGAGAGAAATGGATCTGCCCTTCACTAACGAAAGACTCTGACTATTATTGCAGCACCTTGTTTTAAAGGTCACCTATTATACAAAATCCACTTTACATAAACATGTGTCCCCTCTGTGTAAAGAGATTCGATCACTGTTTGTCCTGATCCATTTCTATAAAAACCTGTCGGAAAATGAGCTGATCAGATTTTGGACACTTTATGATGTCATAACGATTTTTTGGCTTGTGTAACCATTAGCCAAAAACCAACCAAGGTACCCCCCCCCCACCTTATCACCTGAATCTCCTCCTAGAGCACCTCCTTATTTTCATCTAAAGTAACAGACACAGAATCAGCACTTTTGAAACAGGGCTGAAACAGGGGATTATGGGATGCTGCAATGATCTGTTTGGTGTTTAGAGCCAAACACTTCAGAGACATGTTTTGTATATAACCGAGACCTATAATATATTGATGAAAAACTGTATAATAGGGGACCTTTAAATAGTTGTTTATTTGTGTATTTCGCTTGCTGGACTCTTGGCCAGAGAGGAGCATGTCTCATTATCCAAATACAGCCAATCTGTTTGTCCAGCCTGTTGCATTCCCCAGACACAACACTGGTGCGGAGGTAAGAGGCTGTGCATCTGTGATGAACTGGCCGCTGCCCACACTGAGGCAGCAGGAATCAGCTGACTCTCCCTCCTCCACCCTGGGCCACAGCACACGGTGGAGCCACATCAGAATCAGCTGGAGCTGATTGATAGCCTGCAGCTTCACGGGTGCATCCATCAGAGCCTGACTTACATCGCTCTGCCACCCATCACTAACATAAACCCAGAGTCTGACTGAATGTATTATGGAAGATGGAGGAATTTAGTGTTGGTCTTGGTGATCATCTTTATTTTACAACCAGTCGAATCAGATGTTTTATTAAAGAGGAATTAGTCAATACAGGACTGGCTTCAGTTGTTTTTTTATTTTGCTGAATACAATTTGGATTTGATTCCCATGGATTTCACACCATCAACACAATTTCACGCTCGGGTAAAAGGAATTGTTCAACAATTTCAGGGAAATTTGGTCATTCAATTTTGTTAATTATTCAATTTTCATACATACTTGTGAAATATAGAGTTTAGCTTGGCTTAGCGTAAACTCATACTGACTGGAAACAGCTACAGGCAACCAACTCCAAAAAAACTCTGAAACTGTTGCCTTCTTCTTTAAAAGTTTAAGCTAAGTAACCATTTTAAGAGTAGCTCTCTCCAAAGGCAACACACTGCATTACCAGCACCATTCATATCCCTGAACACACTGTGTCTAAGTGTATAAATGTAGTCTGTTATATTGGATTTTGTGCCTGGCAATTTCTTGGTCGGCAGAAGTTACTTCCTGGGATCTCAACTAATCCTTCCACTATACAGTTTCATCAGAAGCTTATAACATACTGCAGCGTTATCCCTTTCTTCTCCCCAGATTCATTTAATTAATGTAATCTGTTCCTGCCTACAACTCTGGTCAGTGTCCCAAAGATGCTTTAAACAGTGCAGCAGTATAAAAAACAAACCAGATGCTTTTGCAGACAGCAGGTGATTCCTGATATTAATAGACAACAACACTTTTATTGCCACTGGTGTGTGTGTGTGTGAGCCTTGTTCGAGTAAATGGAGAAGCCCAGAGCTGCAGTAACGACGTCTGGCTCTGAAACACAATCAGCGGCCGGAGAAGAACCAATCACATTGTGACTCCAAATGACCCGATGTTAGCAGAGCATCTGGAGGGCAATAAGGCAGGTGTCCCCCCCACAGACACTGTTACTATACGGCCATAAAAGTGTCCACTGCTAACACTTTGGGTTTTTCTTTCACATTAACGGCCAATTACTTCCTTTGAAATTCAGGCCTAGTGTAATTATTTTTCCCACATCCTGCAACTTGTATTCAGTGAATCATATGTTAATATTTTCTAACGTTAAAACATCTATCTATCTATCTATCTATCTATCTATCTATCTATCTATCTATCTATCTATCTATCTATCTATCTATCTATCTATCTATCTATCTATCTATCTATCTATCTATCCATCTATCTATCTATCCATCTATCTATCTATCCATCTATCTATCTATCTATCTCAGCATTCGTGTGAGAAAAGATAATAAAAGTTGAAAGAAGGGATGAAGAAAGAGATGAAAACAGGGGTTTAAGCGCATTATTCATTCAACAATTGTGCCACTTTTACAGCGGCACCTTATCTGATTGAGAAAATAGAATATCAAGATTATAGTCTACATTTTGGTGGTTTACCTGTTGCACAATAAGTATTTTTCAGGAATCATAAAACACTTTTGCTAGAATACCAGATAAAGAATATCAGTGAATTTTCTTCATTACTGAAAAAAGCGTGCAGAGAATCCTCGCTTTTATCCTCCGGCAACAATTGTCCAGAGAAAACACATTAAGCTTCATATGTCCAATAGTAACGGATATGACTTCACAATTTAAGTCAATTACAGTATTTCCCCTTTGGAAGGGAAGCCAGTCTTATTTAATTTTGAGTAACCCAAACATTTTAGGAGAGCGTAATTGCTAACAGCGCCACTGAGAGGCTGACCTTCACAGGCCTTCTTTCATGTCTCCGTTGGAAGATTCACTTCAGATGCGCTTTGCCTCTCAGGCTGCCGCAGTGTCACCATAAAGAGCCAGAGCGCATATATCACACTAAAAAGGCCGGCCTTAAAATCCAATCCTCCCTGGTTTGAAGTATATGTAAATATTAATGATCTGCGTTTTGCTTCCTATTCTGGAGCTTTCATGGCTCTTCTTATTCAGATCAGATACACCTTTCACTGAGGGGACTCAATTTACAATTCAAAGAAAAGCTGCTTATAACGGACTGCAAAGTATACATCCATTAGTGTGTATCCAGTGAGGAAATTGTTCAAACTAATCAACAGTTTGATAAAGATGCAATCAGTCGCAACACACATTGTTTGTTCTCACAATGAGCCTTTGTTGTTGATTGTTTAGAAGTTCTCTTCACCTTGAAAGCTGCCTGCTTGTCCTCCCCTTCGCTGAAAGGTAGCCAGAGGTTCAGTTCAGCGTGACGATATGCTTCCCTGCGCAGACTTATACTTCAGAGCAGGCTAAATGGATTTCCATTAGAGGGGCTATGACTCATTCCAGATGCTTACTCAATACTGTGTGAGCACTGTAGCATAAAGTTTCCTCCAGACGGAACAAAAAGGACAACAAAACCAAACATTCCTGTGTGAGATAGTGTCCAGAGAGCTGCGCCTCGTAGCTTCTGCATAACTCGTGTTGCAATTATCTCAGAGCTGTCATTGGTATTGTGGTTTGACAAAAAAACAAGCATTCACATGGAACACACAAAAGGAAACAAGACAGATGCTAACTAGCTCTGCAGATTAGGCAATAAAGAACTTCTGCTGTTAAAATGCATCTCTGACCCATCAGCTGGCTTAGCTGCAACGACTACATAGTGTTAACAGCTGTGTGTGGGCTTGGAGCAGTGAGTGCATGTAATGTTCCTCTATCTCTTCAGCAGTGGTGTCTGGACTCGGGCTAGACCTGCATGGGGTGATCAATAGGAAAAGCAATGATCTCAGTGAAATGGACCATCCATCTTGCTGTGATTCCCCTTATGCAGCGCCTCGACTGAAGAGAAGAGATGGAACTGAATTATTGCCTGAGCATCGATTTAATACTGTCTAACGAAGCAGCACTCTCCATTTTCTTGTTAGAAGTTCTCTGGGATCTTAATGAAAATAGTCAATTCAACAAAGATATGTGTATATAAATACCTCCTGTGACGTGCTCAGAATTAGAGCCGGTACACACAATTGTCTCTGCAGGTCAAAAGATATGGTGGGAATGTATGGTCATTTTTATTCTTCACTTTATTGAAGTTAATTTTCTTTTTATGTCCTCCCTTATAGTTGCAGCTCAACCACTCCTTATTGTCCCCTGTGGGACATACTGTAATATGTAATACAGTTGCTCAAGGGACAGACTGATTGATGCAACTGATGTAAGTTGTTGTTTAAGTTGTTTCACTATATTATGTCAAGCAGGTTAATATTTTTGTTTGTTCCTTGTTGCTGTAGATACCAGCACAACAGTTATTATCATGCACAGCCCTGCAGCTCAGTACAGAAGCTGCTTAATAGTATTCCTGCTGTGTGAGTACTTCTGCAGGGCATACAGCGATGCTTTGTTTAATAAAGCAAATATTATCTATAAAGTATCACATAATATTTCCAGCATTATGTAGATTTTATCTTAACAAGCTCACATGTAACCAGCCAACCGTACAGAGGACAAACATGTATGTCTTTGGATGGAAACCTGCAGTTAATTTAATTTATTAAAAGAAAAATTACAAATAAAATATCTCAAATGTTAGGTCTAGCCCATTTGCATGGTATTACGAGTTGCAAGACATTCTCAATCCACATTTGTATTCCTTTAAGTATAAGTAAAACATTTCCAATAAGTTGTTATTTAAACTGCTTAAGGTTTTACTTGTAATGCTTTCAAAATGGTTGTTCAAAAAGCTTCTGAGTGGCAGTGCATTTAGTCTCTGCAGCCAGTCAATATTTCTCCTTCCTGCCCCAGCAGCGTGTGTCCATGTCTGGACGGCTGTGTCGTTCTGTGACTGATGGTGGCCCCCCCGAAGCACACAGCACATCTCCTGGACAATGATTTCCCTTGATGTCTCCATCAGGTGGAGCTGCTGGAGGAAATGGGAAGGAGAAGCAGAAGGAGGAAGAGGGGAAACAAGGTGGTTGTTTAAAGGAGGGACGAGGGAAGGAGGGGGTGGTGAACGGGGAGGTTTGAAAGAGGGATGAAGGGGGATGATGGACCTCCTGGGACTCGGCTGAAATGCTCCCCTCCGCCTAATCTCCTGCTCTATTTTGAGAAGCAGCAGGAGGGATGTCAAAGTCTTGGAAAGCCGGTGACAGATGATCAGACATGAGGGCACTCTCAGTCCTGATGGATGGGCTTTCCACATCGGCTAAATGGCCACACCACCATGGAGGGGACAGGGGCCAACAGAAAGACAAAGACTCTCCATTAGCGAGGACAATTGCATTACCAGAATGGGATTTTTGCCATGAAGTCATATTTGAATTGTTATTTGCTCAACAGGATAGTGCATCTTATGGACTCTAGCTAGTGTTAATGGTTACCAAGAATTTGGATAATGTCTTACAGATATTACTTTTTTATCACCACACAAATGACCCCATTTGTATAACAGGTCTTCTCAATTGCTTTGGCTCATTTTTTTTTAAATAGTTTCAACACTCTCCCTAACTGTAAGTGCATTTGTGTGTTTCAGTGTCTAGAACTTTTTCATGGAATATCACAACTCTATCGCATGTCTGCAAAAGATCCTACTGTAAATCGCCCAAACAATTCATTCCTTCTTCAAAACCTATTTGTTCTATCAGTAAATTGACCAATTCCACAAAAATGAAAACATGTTTTGTCCTTGCTTGAGCGGTACTGGTGATAATGTTTAGATATTTTCTCACCATGGCAGTAACACCTGTATTTGTTCCTATCAATCTCTTTTTTATTGAACCGGCTGCCTATTGTACTGTACTGCTCATGAAAATGTAGCACAAACTGACATTTATGCAGAAAAAGCAATCATGAAAAAAGTGCATAAGTCCAATAAAGAAGAATAAATTGGACCTCCTCACAGAACGTAACACTTCAAGTTGGTGGAAACATCCTGTCGCTCTTGTCTAGCCAGAGATTTCATCAACGTCACATCTTTTGATTTCTCTTGCACATTACAATCATTCTATGTGATGGATATTTACTTAATATGTAATAATGCCTGGATTTTGATATTTGAGTGAAGCATATTGCATGTGATGGCTAAAACGATGAAGGATTGTGAACAATGTATGACAATTTTCCTGAAAATGAACTTATCAGGTGGGATCAGCAAGTGGTTAATGTCCACATTTTAGAAAAATGAACTTAATCTTGTGCACACGTGCCAAAACACATGCAATTTGTATGTGAATAAGAAGTTAAATTCTGTCACAAAATAAACAAAATGTGACTTGTTCAGAGATTGAGCCAAAGTGAATCAGAATACCTATCATCACCAGTTATTAAGTTTATGTTTTTCCACATCCTCCTAGACTGTATGAAGTTACAACTGCAGTTCCGACTGGTAACAGAAAACTGACAAAGAAAAGAAATTGGTTCCTCCTCACAGAGCTGAAATTGCTGTTGAGAAAGGATCATTGTGTGGCTGTGTGAGAGTCAAAAGGTAAGAGGCTCCATGAGACAGATAAGGCTGTAGAGCCTCGGGGGTGATAGGGATCTTATCTGCCTGTCGTCTGCCTCCTGAACTCTCCGAGGATACTTGTTGTATTACAGAATGCTAGACAGCCAATGCTACCTGCAGACAAAGGACCCTTCTGTTTTCACACCTTAGAACAAAATACATTTAAGAAAGAAACACCCTTTGAAAGAGTATCAATTAACTCACGATTAATTTCTCCTGGGCAGAAAATCAGTGATGTTTGAAGCGTATGCAGTTCCATTCTTTATTGTTCCATTACATAATTATGTTCTTATTTCTCTATTGTCTACAGTGTTTTTTTATCATATTTTCAGAGGCTGCTGATGCACCACACTGAGACAGAGTCATACATTATGTTGTGTTTTTCTGTTGCCAATTACACAGAGGATCTCCAGGCTGTTTCACTTAGGTGTGACATATGTTGACATTACATTGCTTCTCCAACAACTCACTAGGGGCATTTCATTTTTACATACGTATGAATTCCACCCTTTAAATAGGCACCCTTTTGGAGGCTTGGGGCTGGAAAGGAGATGGTGCTGGGCTGATTTCACACAGCAAGGCCTCATCAATCTCCCAGTTCATTGGGTTCACGAAGGGGGTCCTCTTTCTCTGGGGAGAGCAGTCGATACGCAGCTGCTACCCGGATGAGAGGAATTCCATTAAGAGGGCCCTCCACCTTGGGCCTCAGAAAACAGGGCTTATCAGAGGCCAACAGCGACGGGAGGGCTGCAGCCATCCATCGTCAGCTGGGAGAGGAAGAAATGAACAATGCTGACAATCTCTCCACCTCCCCATGCCTTTCTCCTGTCCTGTGCTCAACAAGAGAAATGTCAACAACCCTCCTCTTGCCGCCTCAGCATGTTTTGGATATATGTGGATGGGTCTTCAACTTGCATCTGGGACGGAAGATAGTCTTTAGTCACTAGAAGTCACTAATAAAAAGCTGTAAGCAGAGAGATGACAAGCAGACAAACAGATCAAATAAACAGAAGTACTATAACTATAAGACAGTGTAGTTGAATATGTCTTAGATAGATAGATAGATAGATAGATAGATAGATAGATAGATAGAAAGAAAGACAGACAGACAGACAGATAGCTACTTTTCTTTAATGCTGATTTGGATATTTGTCTTTTTTCAGATGTAGTTTTAAGATGAGAAAGAGAAGGATTGTATTTTTATTTCCCTCCACATCTTCTCATCTAACACCGGAATATGTGTTTTTAAAAAAATGGTTTCTTATAAATTACAGTTGCCCCTGAACAATGTTGCCACACGTTTTGTTTTGCATGTCATGCCCTGTCAAATTTGATATAACAGCAACAGAGGCATGCATTTTCATCAACCTACAGTAAAATCCAATTTGCGTGACACACATAATAAATGATACACACACACACACACACACACACACACACACACACACACACAAATGTGACAAATTAACCGTTACCTGTCAGTGTCACAGCATGTCTCGGGGTAAGAGTATATGTGAGGTATAGACATACATTATTTTGTCTTAATGTGTTATTTTCACAGCCTGACGTCTCTCTTTCAGCGTGGCGTGTGACAGGCAGCCCTGAGCAGACCTGAGACCTGCAGAGAGCAGCAGTCATGCTCCTGAGTGATGCACACGGCCTCCGTCACGTCCTTGAATCAATTTTCAGGACATGACACTTTTCAAATCACCGGGCCTCACCACCAACATACCTCTCACGCTATGGCAGTCATGTCAATGCTGAATGAGTTTCCTCTGAGTTATAGTTAACGTGTGTGTGTGTGTGTGTGTGTGTGTGTGTGTGTGTGTGTGTGTCAAATAAAGTTTCATAGGGAGGAACATTAAGACATTAATTATACGTTTGCTGCAGAAATACCACTTATGTTAGTTGTTGAGTTTCACCTTTGACACAGACTCAAATTGTTTCCTGAAAAATCTGATGATAGCCAGAGAGAAAATGTTAACCCATCCTTTTTTACTTTAGCTCTTATGCCAAATAACACCTGCAGGTTTCCTGTTTTTATGCTAACCAAGGGATTGGGCTTATTTTGCAGCTGCCATCCACAGTTATGAAAGATGGTGTGTGATATAATAACAGTGGTATCTCCAGCTGTTTAAATATCACTTGCCACTGCAGGTGGTGCCCTTCAGAAAGTTTCACGCATCACGATAATGATGCTTCAGCAGATTTTTGCCTTGTTTTGCACTCCTTACTTTGCAAAATCAACCAAGCTGCTTTAACTATTGGTTTTCTCTCTGTTTTTGTAAATGTCAAGAGAACAATAACACCTGAAGTCCCTAAAGCGAGTAACTTTTGACAGCAGGAAACACCAGATAGAAAGGGTAATGAGGAAAAAAGTTGCATGCATATTTAAAAAAAAAAATGCTATCATGCTGCTAACCTTGATTAAACTAGAGGTTTTTTTTACCTACAAATCTCCAACTCAGTTCAACTCACTAGGAAATACTCCTCCACCGGCTTCATATAAATAGTGCCCTGCTCTGAGGGATGGTCAGGAGATCCATCATGCTGAAGGGAGTAAAGACAGGATGTTTGATGGATGGGGTATAAATCCTGAGGAAAATTAATATATCCTGTATTTAATGACCTGTTCCCAGAGATCTGTATAATTAGTCAGGTACTGTCAGGGATCGAGCACTTCATGTCTTCGGTTAAGATTTGTAGGTCCACAGGTGGTTAGAGACCCGAGGTTTTGAAAAAGCTCAACAGCAAGTGTTCAAACGCTCTACAGTCAGTATAGTCTGTACATTTTATCTTTGTTTATTGGAAAGGAAGTCATTTCTTTTAAATCAATTAACATACAGCTTATCCTTAAATAAAATATTACCAATTGTATGAATTCATTTTTACAAAGAAACATTTTCCACTGCATACAACACGCACAAGTATAATATAATTATATTGTCATACAACACTTGTGTGTGTTAAAAGGAAACAGAAATAACACCAATTGTGCATGTTTCTTCTGTAACAAAGTGACATCAGAATGTAACACTTGCGCTTCTATTGGCTGCTGCTCCAACACACTGTACAATACACGATAGTCTAAGGGGCGGGACGTCTCTAAGCTGTTGACCAATCACAACAGAGCCAGCTACCAATCAGAGCAGACTGGGCTCTGGTTTCAGACAGAGGGTGAAAAGAGGTGATGCAAAATGAAAAATAAATTGCTTTTTGAACATTAAAGCATGGAAACATGTCACTGTAGAAGCAAAAAATACAAATATGAACCTGAAAATAAGCATAATAGGACCCCTTTAACACATCCAACTAAACAAATACTGCTGAGGTACTATTAAACAAGTCAAATATCTATCAAGACTTCCCGACTTTCCTCACAAAGTTTTTAATCATGCAATCTGCAGCACCAACTAGTGACCTCTTTGACCTTGTAGATTACTTCTCGGCATGGTTTTACAGTGAAAGCTTTAAGTTTAACACACCTTACAGTTGTATGTATTGCAGTTCAGGTATTATTGCAGGCTAACTGTTTGTTTTGGTCCTCACAGATGATGTCACAGGTGGCACTTTATTGTAATAGCCTGCTCGGTGTCCTCCTTCTGTCACCATGGCCTCTCTATTAGTCACAGAAAGGCCAGGGAAGAAGGAGAGCCACTCTAATTATCCAGCGCTCCCTGCACGTTATGTTAATGTCCGCTTCCGGCTTAAGTAGGCTATCTATATGCAAAGTCTCCTCTGATGAATTTCTTCATTATTTATTGTTAATGTATTACTGTATCACCATTATAGAGAGGGAAGGCTGTTGGTTCTACTCCATATTGTGAAAGCGCGAGGTTCTGAGAGTATGCTTGACAGTTTGAGCAGAAGAAGAGTGAACCGCAAGACAGCTTTGGACTCTGACGCAGATATGAGGCAGTATTTTGGGATGTATAAAAAGATGGATGAATTAAACTTTATCTATCAGTAATTACAGGCAAGTCATTATGATGTAATTTGTTATCATGTGATTCAAACTACAGAATTGATCTGTATTTTAAATTGTATACAAAATAAATACAGTAGCAATGTAATAAAATATATAATTGAGTGAAAATCAATGTCATATATATATATATATATACAGTAGGAAATGCAATAAATATTCACAGTCCAGTGGATGATAGATATTTCTGTTTAAGATAATTAAACTCCTTATGGCTCACTGTGCTCTGTAGATTGATGTTGAGCCGTATGCCAGTTTCTATCCAAGCTGGGAAGTTAAATATTCAACAAGAATTGACAGCAGTGTTCACTACAAAATAGGCAATGGCTATGTTGTTTAAAACTGTTACTAAAGAATACAATTCTGCAAAAAAAATAGGACAGTTGTTCAGAAACCTATTTGGAGGTTAGATTCTATTGTGCATTTCAACTACAATGAAAAGGCATCTGTTTATCTGTCATTTCCTCATTCTTGATCCCAGCTGCTCGTCTCATTTGGAGCTCTCAAAATAATTTCATTCTAATAACTACTAACTTTGTCTCTAAAGTATTTCTGTATCACTCAGAAACCTCCGTCTTCTTACTCAACAGAAACTATCCACATCTTCAACATGGAAGCAGCATCAGTCCTCCACTTCTCCCCAACACTCCTCATGTATTTCACCTTGAGGTTGCCCTCTGAGCTCTGCCCATTCCCCCTGAAACAGGATCTGGGTTGTGGTGAGCCCGGCAGCACTAAGCACTAAGCCTCTGCTCTCAGGAACACTGACCTCAATCACAGGGAGAACTTGATCCACTGGCCGTGCACTCTGCAGCCCACCAGGAGCTGTTTAGACCCTCAGTGGATGAACGTGTGTGTGTGTGTGTGTGTGTGTGTGTGTGTGTGTGCGTGCGTGGTGTGTGTGTATGTGTGTGTTTCTGAGAGGCCGTGTAGGCAACACAAACACAAAAACACAAAGCCTGTGTTAGGTGATAACGGTGCCGTCCAGTGGCGAACCGTCAGGGCCTTCAAGGTATTCAGAGAATACCCTGGAACACTCAGATAAAACAAACAAAAAATCGATTTAATTATATAAATAAAATGTAATAAAATGTATATAAAATGAATAAATGAGAATCGTATCTGTGTTGTTGATCTGTAATATTACAGTGTTACGTTGATTTGTTTGTCCTTCTCGGACCATGCACTACGCATTTCAGTGGTTTTGTGTTGAGCAACCAATCAGATCTTGTTCTGGGTCTCTGGGTAGAATATCCTTCAACCAAGGTATTCTATATCCTTGATAGAATGCCCTGGCCGTTGCACTGAAGGAGAGCGTACGTTTGGACTGACAGTTTGATCAACCAATCATATATTGATTTGTAGCCAATGGGCGTATTCTTTCAGAGTTTCCCTCGGTTCCAGGGTACTCTCGAAGGCCCGGTAGTTAACTGGTTCGAGACAGAGGATCTAGATCAGGGGTTTCCAACACGTCGATCGCGAGCTACCGGTAGCTCGCGAGCTTTTCAGTTGCTCGCCGCTCGCGGTTCACAGACTGTGTAGAAAAATCAGACGACAATAAATGCACCTGAATCAGTCCGTGTCGCTGTGGCTCAGACACACATGGATTTTTTTTAAATACTCGTGTTAGCACCATGTCAGGTTTTTGTGGATTTAATCAAGTCTTGGATTGCAGAGAATGAATGTCCTGTTGCTATTTTCAGTTGATAAATACGTGTGTAAAGTTTGTGAAGGCAGGAGGAAAGCTTCCGCGATCACCGTCTCCTCTCTGATGCTCCAAACCCCGCCCCCCCCCCCCTGGAAATAATGAGTGACAGGCTTATAGTAACCTGATAGAAACTTTATTATTCACTTAATCACTGATTGAGATATGATGAAGCTAACTTAATCTCATACATTCATGGGCTTTATGTAACAGTAAGACAGAGAATGTAAGTGTGCACCCACATGCACTATTTTTGTTTTGATATGCTGTTGTAAAAAATACTCCTGTTGTCTGCTGTGTTCAGACTCAAGTCATGTTTGTGATGCCGCATTCAGGACATTCAGTGTTAACAGAAGACCTAAGCTGCAGCTAGACTGCAGAAGCATTAGTTTTTCGTTTTTGAGGATGGAACAATTTCACACACAGATATAGGGAGGCTAGACCTATACAATTGATTTATTATGGTTTATAATTTAATGTCAAGACGAAGAAGAAAAAGATGGCTGAACTGTTCAGTGTCAATCCTGTGGAGATGGAGATGGAGGTTATAAATCTCCAAAATCATGTTCAGCTTAAGTCTCAGCAAAACTCACAACATTTCTGGAGCCTTGTAGACCCAGAAAACTATAAGAACATTCACCAAGCAGCACTGAAAATGTCTGCTTTATTTGGTTCTGTTCTACATACCTTTGTGAAGCAGCTTTTTCTGACATGAATGAAATCTAAATACAGAACAAGACTGACTGATGAACATTTAAATGACTCTATTAGAGTGAACTTAAGTGGGTCCAGCATACACCTCTATGGTGGACTCCATGCAGTGCCATTCATCTCACTGACTGTGAAAAAGAGTGAATGCACTTATTTTACACATGTGCCATAAGAGGCTTGTAAGGTGGTGATTAAGGCGATGTACTTAGTGTGGGACATAATAATATGTGAGAAATTGTCGTTTTCTTGGACCTTGATGTGAAGTAAAGATTTTTGATAAGCTTTGGGTATTGCAATTTCACACGTGTACAAAAGTAGCTTAATTCAGCTGATGGGGGCTATGTGAATAAATGTAAGCGATGTGATGCAAGTAGCTCTTGGCCACTTTCATTTTTTCAAAGTAGCTCTCAAATGAAGAAAGGTTGGAGACCCCTGATCTAGATGAATGCGACGAAGCAATTCATGCCGTTTTATTGTTTTTAACGTTGAAATGGCAAGTGCAACAGGTGAAGATGAAGTTGTTGCGGAATTGTTGTGAGTACCCTTTTCAAGACGACAATTCAGTGAAAAGACGGACATTATAATGCCGGGGGCGGCGGGGGGTGTGTGTGTCTCTACAGAAGGTCCAGGTGTGATAGACACGGTTCGCCACTGGTGCCGTCACATATCTTTGGACGGATGCTATTGGAGTAATAAAGCTTTCTGCAATTGCTATATCCATTTGTTGTTGTTTTGTAAAAAAAAGACAGGGACGCCAGCGATGCTGCCACACGTTAGTCACATGTTATCGTAATTTTGGACGATAACATGTGACTCGAGGCTGAATATCAGATATATTAAAACAGACAGTTCTATTATTTTTATTGTACGACTTTGTACTGTATATGTTTATTTTATTGTCACACATTTAAAACCAAAGGCTATATATTCGGGGATATACATAACAGTAAACGTTTTTTGTTTTTTTGTATTGTACATTCTATGTAGTAAAGATGGGTTGTTCACTTTAAGATACATTTGCACACACTCAACCAAATACGTGATTTAGAATAAAAGGACAGTGATTTATAAAAATCATTGTATTTCATGTTCTCTGTTGTATACAGGTAGAAAAGATAAATGAAAAGAAATGCAGTTTTTGTGACGCCATCAACTGTTTGTATTGGATAATTTGTTGTGTTGGTGTGTTAAGAGTTTGAAAAGTATCTTAAGGTTGTTACACATTGCAGTAGAAAACTGTAATGCTTTCTATACAGAAAAGGTAATTTTCAAATGTTCTGTGCTCTGGAAGTTAAAATGAAATTATGGGTTTCATGTGCTTCAAGGTCATTGAACACTTTCAGCGCATGAAGCACCATGTCATCCTTCCATTCAAGTGAAATCATGAGGAGCGCTGACACCAGAGTTATGGTAAAAGGTTTTTCCTCTACAGTCAGGATATGCAGGAAGGTGGTGATTGGTGACACACTTATCTCGTTCCAGGTTCGATTACAGTCGTAATGTTTCCGCTCTCCATTAAGTGTATTTGATTTCCCGCTGAGGGGGTAGCTGGCAGGGCCGAGATACGACGGCAGCGCCAAGGCCAAGAGGGCAGCTCTCACTAGCAACGCCTCCACTGATGTGCCTGGGAGCGGACGAAAAGTGGCAATGCTTATACAATTAGAGCTGAGACTTTGTCAGACCTCATCTTTTAGAGAGGTTTTGAGCCGCAGCCCTCAGAGAGTGTTATTAATTCACTGCCCTGGCCCACTCTGTGGAGGAAAAATAAGGATTATAAAGCGCTGAAGGACGAGCTTGCAAGTGCCTTTTCTCTGATTACAAGAATACATTTTCCCTTCAGTCACAGGGGAGTTATCTTTAAAACATTGAAGTGAGGTTATTTTGTAAGCTTGTTGAAGCATTTATACCCAACCAATACCTTTTCTGTAACCTTAACTAAGTAACTAATTTTCCATTGGATGAAAGCACCCTCTGTGTGTGTTAGCGCAGTGTACAGTATATATAAGGCAAAGATGAATATCTACTTGCATTTTTAGTAATGCACAATTAGCTAATAGATTGCTGATTGGAAGAATTTGGAGGAAGGCTCTTCGATGGTAGTATTGCCTGTGAATGCTTACTGTATTATACTCAATACGTTGCAATGCTTTAACTCTGGGAAGATTACAGTTCTACATTTTAACATTGGTATCACAATATTTGACTGTAATTCAATTCATTTCAAAAAATGTCTGTACTTCAGATTTGAAAATGCCACTGAGGCAGCAACACAACAAAATGTGGTAAAGTATATGGAGTCAATATTTTCCCTACAATCACAAATACTTTTTTAATATCCCACATTAATTCACTAAAAACTACTGCTGGCTACCAGGCACACATGTCAAGATCGATGTTGTCCGGGTCTCAAAATCACTGGAGGAAATGTTCTGTCATCCTTCTTTCGAAGAAGGAAATTCACAACTTGTTTCAATTTATCCTTTCATACCTCAAGCAATGAGTTTGTTTCTGAGCGGATGAATGTTGAATAGAAAATGGGAGATAGATTTTTTTGTCAGATTGAATTAAGTAGCGACAGACCCTCCAATTAATTATATTTCACATGTCAGTTTGCATCAGTGAGACTATAACGCTGTGGGATAACACTGTTGGAGGGGATTCGGGGAAAAGAAAGATATATAAAGAGGGATAGAGCAAACGGAGGAAGGGGGAAGAGAAAAGGAAAGGATGACAAAGAGGAAGTTAAAGAGACAAATAAGTGAGCTTAAAGATACACGAGAAAGATATAGAGATGCAATAGAGACTTAAGAATAAGAGCAGGAAGTCAAAAAGAAACTGCTGCTGTAAAATGGGAACTGTAGATTATCAGTAAAAGCCATGTACTTCTTTAAATATAAATGTGTAAGTTTACATATAAATACATATAAACTGCACTTTCTTTAGCTAACTTTAAAATGTACAAATTTTTTAACCATCGAATGCATTTTTGCCCGTAACAAAGACATGGATATTGTTTCCTACAAGGTAGGTTAAGCTCTTTTCACGGCCGGTATGTAAGAAATAAATGATGCAACCTCATCAAAAGATGTTTTATAGTTATGCAAGAGACTGCATTTAATCAAAATTGAAAAATGTCTTGACCCTGTTCCATCAGCACTGAGGGAACAGATGGCACAGAAAATACGCCTGCATTGGCTTATGAATAACTCTGTAAGGAGAATTGGACCATTAAAGTATTTTGTACTTCTTTTTGTACAAACAGATACGGACAGCTTTCATCATTTCCAGGTTGTGGAACATGTCCAGATAACATTTAGAGTTAAACAGCAAGCCAACTGTTTCAACATTAGCAAAGCCTCCATTTCATATGAATTTCAGATTAGATGACAGGAAGCGTTAAACAGGTGTGCGTGGGCAGAGCGTGGACGCTGCCGAATGAAAGACTTGTCCGACTTTTCTCTGGGTGTTTTGAAGAGGCGGATTTGAGCCAGGCTGAGGAATTTCAACAGGTGTACTTTGGCTTGCATTTGCATGTTTTAGAACAGCTCTGAAAACGTTGAGAGGCAGAGGACTAATGAAAGATAGACTGCTGCTTTGAAGTATGTCTACATACATATTCCAATGCACTGGGTAAAAAAAAAAGATTAAATACATTTTATAAGTTGTCATTTTTATATCCGGATTCATATATTCAATATATTAAATATTAACAAGGGCTAAATGTACAGGTCAAAGCAATAATTGTATGTAAATGAATGATCCTTATAAATATTGATAAAACACATACGTAATTTAACCAGTTAAAGATAGCTTCTGGAGTTTTTGACCCCCAGTTATACCAGTGGGTCCCTGTATTCTTGGTATTTTGCACATAAGGACCCACACTTAAACGTTATTTAAATGTATCTAGGTCACTGTTTTTCAACCTTTTTCGAGTCGCCCACACAACACGCATAATGGAAAGTGGCACAGTGGTTGAAAATCACTGATATAGGTGATGGTACAAGTGTAGCAATACTAGCATGTAAACATGTATAATTGTTCTCTTTCAATGGCTTTGGAAATGTACGATACACACATCCATTGCGTTTTATCTCCACAGGGGACCTTTAAGTTTGATTGAACTCTCTGTGACTTTTTAGAAAAGATATGCTGCACATTTTTCCACAGTCATGTACTGCCCATCAAACATGTCCCTGTTTGTCTCGGATGGCTTTTGGTCTTATTCTGGCAACCATAAAATGTGCCCATTAAACCGACATACTGTGATTCCCTTGTGTCTATGTCATCGGCTGTCATTGGCAACAAATTGAAACATCCTCAGCCCCACGTGGGATCCTTGTTGGGGGGAAACAGGTAAAAACTGAACCAAGGAGTTCCACAAGAGAACATTAACAATTGTCCTTCAGGGGCCATAGGTATTTCTCTGTCCAACATCTTCAGTCCATGATTGAACACACCTTGGCCCCTCTGGTGATCAATATCGGCAGAAAGACATGGAGCCATAAAGCCACTGGTTGATGGGAAGTGTCTGGACCCCATTTCTCTACCAAAGGTTTTGTGAAGTCCTTGAAACTTATAAGTCAAACAATACACACTAGACAATCTAAAAATAACTTGTTTAAGACACAAGATCTGAAAGAGACAAAGAGTTCACCCAAAAAAGGCGACAGTTGTCCTCATCACTTTGGAGGAGATATAACTTATCAAGGATTCCCAGAAAATTGTGTTTTCATTAATCTCTATAAAACTTGAGAGACGTAATTACACACTTCTTGAATTGGAAAAGGCGACAATGTGCTCCACAGTTCCTTATCGTTGCAACTGATTCATGGCTTTTAATGGGCTTTTAAGCCAGATTAAAAACCTGATGCCTCAGCCTACAATTTCAGAGAATCACATTTATGAGATTGCCAATAAAAGCAGTGGACCTCAAAGGAATACAAATGACTTTGAAGAATCTGCATCAAATTGGCATATCCTGTTAAATTACATCACTTTATTGAAAAGGATGGATATTGCTTTGAAATGCTGCACAGACAAGGGGGATACATTATATTTTGTCTTATATTGAGTGCTTTTGTATTTCTTATATTCAGCATGTTTGTAATTTCATATGTAAGCCACATTTTTGTTTAAAATCTTTTTTGAATGGGCATTAACTACTCATGTTTTCTCTGGTAAGTCAACACATATTTATCCCTCTTTTTAATTTAAGACAATATAAACTAACCCTAACCCTAACCCTTACAGCAACATTAGTTTTAAGTACATAGCGTTAGTTGCCATAAGGGAACTGCTGTTAATATTAAGTGCCACTAACGGATTTCATTTTAATGAGAGCCTTACTTGAGTAAAGGCAATCACGGTCTGTCATATGATTTGATAGCTATCTCGACAATGTGTCCTTATTGTGGCAGAAATACAGATTGGAGTCAAACTGGAGATCTGTATGAGAACAGGGAAAAATAGGTGTACCTCACTCTGAGGGAACAGAGGAAAGTGTTGCTCTCCGTCTGAACTCTGGCTCAGTTTATATCTTTCACCCAGCTCTCTCCAGCACTCAGACGGGTGAAATTGATTACCCTGCTTATACAATACATGAGCAACAGTCACTTTGGGATTTACTTTGCAGTGAGGAACATCAACCCACTCCACCCCCGAGTCCAAATTGATTATAAAACTGCATTCTGCTGACACTGACCCATCTGTGAGTTTGTATATATATGTGTGTGTGTGTGTGTGTGTGTGTGTGTGTCTGTGTGTGTGTGTGTGAGAGAGAGGGGATAGGACCGAGTGTGAGAGCATTGAAAGCTGGTAGCTTT
The DNA here is from genome assembly GCA_031216635.1 of Dissostichus eleginoides. NCBI lineage: Eukaryota > Metazoa > Chordata > Actinopteri > Perciformes > Nototheniidae > Dissostichus > Dissostichus eleginoides. The sequence continues at coordinate 33,727,023 of CM062264.1, read as the reverse complement.
AACTGAAATTGCATTACCCCCAGCCTAGCATCATGCCATTCTTTAAAAGGATTTAGTTTGTATTGACTTTATGTTAATACTGTTATTTGTCCAATAATAATTCAGCAAACACTCCATGAGCAGCTTCTTAGTCAGAAACACAACAGAAGAACAGCGTGTGTGAAGTGCAAACAAAGAAACCCACATGTTCATGTTTCAGTATTCTGATACTGAGATCTGGTCCTGGCAAATAAAAACAAAACAAATGTGGGTTTGATTTCATAAAAATCTTAAGAATTATTAAATGGGAGAATTTTGCTCTCAGTCTAGTTTGAAGCAACAATAATTATTTGATTATCATAACTGTATCTAGACTTAGCAATTAAGTAGAAGTCTCTTTCAAAAGTGCATGAATATTGTATACAAAAATTATACATTGATAGCATGCATACTATTTTGACTATTCACTGATTGAACCGGATTATTTACGAACTAATCAACTTGATAACATGTTTTGTTTTATGTTCTTATGTATATTATCTTTCTACCTACCTAATATTATCCACCTTATATTGAAACAACCAACCATGACTGCTTACATCCTCTATAGATTGCAGATATATCTGATGGATTGTCAAAACCAGTAATATAAACAACTTCATGTTTATAACAAGTTGCTGTTGGTGACTTGCAGGCCACCAGTGAGCATCTGGTTGTAGCTAAGCTGAAGTACAACCTCTCTTACCATGTGACTTCTGGGGTTAAGTAAACCTGGACGAACTGTATATCGACCTGCCTCTGCCAATAATCAGATGGTGAATGGAGGGTAGTACCAACATAATTGCATCATATATATTGTTCACATAACAACAAAGCAGGGATTTATTTCTCAAAAAGTGTACAGTGTCAGCATGACCTTTGCAAGACATTACATCAGCTCAGAGCCTGGGTGAGGTTCCTTGTTAACATGCATCAGTAAAGCTATCGCTAATGCAGCGACAAGACTAACATGCACCATTGATCCTCTCCTCGGTTTAAGGATTGGCTTTTCTAATCCAGCTGCAGTCACTTTCTTCTGGAGGGAACATGCTTTTCATTCACATCTTAGACTCTCCCAGCCGTCCAGACTGTAGTAAAGCACCAGAAATAGAGAGTATGGATATTGATTGTTTCCTTTTGATGCAAGCCCACATAGTATAGAGCAACGTTACAGCTTTAAAACCGAACAAATAATTTACAGAAAGGAACCATGACTGAAGAAATGTCGGGGGTGTGAAGCCCTTGTCAGCAAGTCTACTGGGAAGTGTTTAACAATTATTGTCACTTCAATGTGTTTTTTGTTCTTTGAATTATAGAATATGTGAATAGACAAAAAAAACATTGCTGCTTTATTTGTCCTAGTGTTTTAATGCATGTGTTCCATATCTGAATAATGGGGTTTTGGTTATATTCTACTTGTCTACATGTGAGACAGAGAAAGAGGGAACAGAATGAAGGATGTGGGAGTGAAAATCCATTGAACGTTTGCACACATATAAATTACATACTCCTGCAAAATCTTACATACCTGCAGTACAATACACATCAACAAGCCATATTACATTTGACACAATCCCAGTCCATGCACGTCAAACGGACACACAACAACAGGTAAGCACATGTGTGTTTTATATTTGTGATCTGCACACCCACTGAGTACAGTGGTGAGTACTGTCCCTCTGAAGCATGTCAAAAGCTCTTTTCCCGGGTCACATTTCACAGTAATTTATTCTGTTTCCTATTTTACCAGCATCCCTGTAAACACCACCTGCCAACTCCATCACCTTGCCCAAGGGTGAATCCTGCTCTGCAACGCTTCTGATAATGATTTTGTTTGACTTCAGTTTGGCTTCCACTGCTACATAATGAAAAAAAAAGGAAAATAGCATTCACAATTTGCATCCTGTGGTTAATATTTACCAAAAATGTTACTTCTCTCTACTTTTTTTGGATTTTTCTACAAAAAAAGGGTTTCATACATGAGAACAAATATCTGTTTGTCTTGTCTGCTTTGTGTTTCTGTATAGACACTTTCTTCTTGGGTTGGGGAAAGTAGAGGCTGTCAAATAAATCTTATATAAACAAAGCCCCCCGTTGAGCCAGGTGGGTAAATGTTACAAACAAGGACAGAGTGGGAATGCAGACGCAGCGAGAGAGACAGGAGGAGAGGGGAGGGGTGTCTGTTGAGAAGGTCACACTATATTGGATGTCTCCTTGCATTTAAACTTCGTTACGTACAAATGCTGCAGACCTGAAAATAATAACTTAACAATTGAACAATTTGACAGGGAGCCATTCATCCACACAGCGCTGGATGGGAGACAGAGCTGGTCTGCAACTCTTAGGGATGGTTTCTCAAGCAAATAGGACTTAAACGTGTACATTAACAGAGTTTCAACATTGTGTTTGAGCAATAAGCCTGCAAAATACATTAGTATAGCACCATGTGTGAGAAGAAATAATGGATTTCAGATTTCATATATGCAGAGAGACAAAGGAAGCGGCAGGGCGTTATTTTCAATAAAAGCTTTAATACATACGAAGGTTCAAAGAGGCGAGAATGGACAAGACAGCAAGTGTTTTATATTTGTCCATCCTTTGATCATTATTCCCGCAGTAGATAGATGCATTATGGTGTTGCATACACAACAACATGCAGGAAAAACTAGTAGCAATCTTTGCCTTCAAATTCTGTATGAGTTCCTTTTTGTCTTTCTTTTTAAATATAAATGACATGTTTGAAAGAAAAGCCTGATCTTCATGAGCATCCTGATGAGTGTACTTCAAAGACACTCAAGTCTTGCTGTCAACAGTTGTGCTGGATCAACTGTCAGTATTAGCTAGCATGAACATTTCTAAGGCCAGTGGAGATGTCCTTTTGACATTTTGTTTATTATGTTATTATCATGGATTTAGCCAGGTGGGGTCGCATTGAGTCACAAAAAGGCCTTGATAAACAACAGAACGGTCAGTTTTGCCCATGGCTTTAAACATGCTGGATTAGTTATATATCTTCAACAACCTGTGCTCTACAAAGGCAAACACTTCCTTTACTTTGAAGCTTTTGAGAGAGCTGCCTTTCCAACTGCTGCCTGGCAGCTTCCTTTAATAGAGAGTGTACTGCAGAGGCCTTGACTCCATCACCATCATGCACAACCAAGAAACATCTACAACTGCCAAAACATTTACCCTATAAAGAAGGTGTAGGGTTCCCACTGTAAAATCCAAAGTTGTGATGCCTAGATCACACACATCCTTTACCTGGAACTGCTTCAGGGGAAAGCTCAGCAGCCAAATGTGGCAGAGAGTGGGAGGACTGAGCAGCTTCCAACTGCCAGGCTTTCCTTGGCATGTTGAAACCAGACAATATTTTCAACGTTGGATCACAGATCTGCTGCCCAAAATCAGCAGATCGGGAGAACAGGTGTTCTTTATCTGGCACAAAGGCAACAGCATGCAGGCAACCTTAATGAATGTCATTGCACAATGTTTCCACTTGTGTCACTTTTTTTGTTGCACGTGAATCTTGCTAATAGTACCATGGAATATAAAAGAGAAGTGATTTGTGGACCACCATTTTGAATGGTATGTTGATGGCACCATCTTGGATTAAAGGTAATGAGCTGGAAAGAATAGAGGCCTGAAATATTTGAATGTAATGCTAGCTTTTGATAGTGTATCAATTATTAATGTATGGGACCATAATTTACAAAAGTAACACCAGGCTGTATTGAAGAAAACTTGAAACTAGCGATTGAGACATACATCTATTCACATTTTTTTTACTGAGGTATCAAAACAAGGAAGAATTTAGAATTTTCTTATAGATGTCTATATAATCCAACCCTTATTTTGGTCACCCCCTGTTGGCAGTTAGAAAGTCGAAGGCACTTTCAAATTGGCTCTAGTTTTTGCCCCGGAGATAATAGTATTTTGCTATAGGCCTATATTTATCATATGATACATGTAGTTCCTCCTTGCCCACACAGTAGGACAATATTACGACATTGAAAACTATAAGCACTTGCTGTTGATAGCAAAATGGAATGTACTGTATTGCAGAGAGACGGATGAAAGAGGCTGTTTCTTAGAAAGAATGCACTCAAGGTGGCTTTGTCTATTCCACTTAAGTCACATTTTCTATGTGGGTAATTACATCTGAAATTGGAGGAGCCATGAACACCTCCAGTCACACACACTCCAATGTCTTATGTGGACACGGACAATAATACAATCGCACATGCATCGTACACTGTGACACATGTGCACAAAACTCACACATTAACTTTAATAGACCTTTTATTTCTCCTTTTTTCTGGCCATTCCTCTTCCCTCCCCTTTCCTTTTCTATTTCCTGAGACCCTCTCTGTGTCTATTAGGTGTCACATTCCATTCTGCTTTTTAATCACCTCTTTCTGCTTTGTCCTCCTGGAGCCAAATAACTTCATATGAAGGTGGTCATAAAGCCCATACATTCCCTGTCAAGAATGTGTTCATGCCCAAATACAAATTCATGGTCCTGGAGTTCACGTGTCACCTGCGCCATCTTTAACCATATTTCTACCTTTCAGAGGCACGACTTTTAGATACGGATTCATACATTAGTTACAGAAGGTTTTCAACTGAGCAGGTTGAATGGTGAGAAGCTATAGGATTTATGTCTACTGGTGAATCCCTAATTGTTTTGGCAGGAAGGAATAACATATTTACCAATACCTCTAGCAGCATGTACATCACAAACCATAACTTATAAGTTATTTGTTACCGATGAATACACATTTGACCTTTTTTGTGCAACTCAAGCATCAAGTGATCAACCATTTTAAATATTAAAGGTCCCTGTTATTGGGTAGAAACAACCAGAAAAGTGAAGCCAATATGGGAGAATGAAACCCACATGTTTTCTAATGGCCAAGTAGAGGACAAATCTAGTGGTTGCAAAAGAAAAGGAAATTTAAATTAAATTACCTTTCCAGATTTCTTACCTAAACAATACAGTTTATGGTCTCAATCCCTAGTTTAAAGTCTTCTTTGATACGACATGATGTTCAGTTAGTCAAAAATGGTCCAATTCAGAGTAAAATGCACATCAAAGCAGGATATGTTTAAGGCGGAACTAACAGACCAACAGAGTTGTCTGATTTGTTTATTGTCGTCTGTGTAATCGTCTTAACTTGACTCTTCACAGTTTTTTTTTCAGTTCTCCATAATTCATTAAAAATGTCTTGTTAGGTGGTGGATGGTCTGTTCTCCACCCTCTTGTGTCACTTCTGGTTTAAAAAAAACAAGATGGTTACGGCTGAGAAACTATAAAATCGAGAATAGAAATGGTAGTCCACGGAGCAATGGGCTATTTCACAGAGTCTACTTCAATTCTTCATCTCTGGGTAAAAAGCTAAATAAATGAAGACCCTGACACACAACATGCCTCCTTGGATATCTTTGCAGACGGTTCAAAATGGTCCCATTCATTCATAATTCATGCCGCATCTTACAGGCCTTGGCTTTATAACCCGTGTCACATGTTAGTGTATCTGTAACATAACAAGTGGTCTCATGCTTTGTAAGGCGGCGTTATTCAGAGCTTTCTGTCACGGATGAAGAAAGACAAATATAAATGCTTTTGCACTGTGACACCTCACTGGTGGTGCGACAGGAAGTCAAACATATGAATTCAAAGTCTCAATCTCAGTGTGGCTGCACCAGTGACACCCTCAGGCGGACGCCACAAACGGCCATGCGAGCACTGCCATGTTGTGTCGAATGAAATCACTCTTATCTCACTCAGGAAAATGTATTTGGCTGTCCTTGGAGGGGAGCAGTCAGGGATGGAGGGAGGCAGGCAGAGGGTGGTGTGGATGTGAGAGAGGAGGGATGCAGCAGTGGGAGAAGAGGGAGGGTATGGGGGGCGTATGGGCTTCAGGGGATGCATGCATTTGTATTCCTCTCTCATCTGTGACGGGGTTGGATAGGTGGGGAGACACGGGAGCAGAGCACAACAGGGGCTTTGGCAGGACTGTGGCAGAGTTTCAGGAATCAAAGATGCAATGTTACAAGATCTTTCCATCACTCTCGCTGCCTGGCCTCTGAGGGCAGGGATAGAGATACTGAAATAAACAATGAGATGTCAAATTCAAGCAGAGGGAATATTTAAAAGGAAGGAGCAGTAAACACACTGGAGAGCATGATCCTTCTCGGATTGCTTTGGACAAACAAGTATTTTTAGATTGCTGGCGAACCAAATATCTACCAAATATTGGATTTGTGTTTCTCTGTTATTTTGGCACAATGTTAATCATATTCTTCTGCTGTCTTATTTGTAACCCTGTCTGTTGAAGTTATAAACAGAAACTAATCAATATCTCACAACAAAGCATCACATAACTTCACCATCATGCACTCATATGACCTGCATTCAGCTTGATCACTTTTCCAAATGTTTCCTCTACAACCGGAATTTTTGAGTCTTCAACAGGGTAAGCACACATGTGTAACAACACCATTTTGCGGTTTCTGTTTGGTATTTATATAGAGACTTAATCAGTGTAAATAATACATATTGACCTCAGCAAGTTGACAGAGCCGGCTGTAAATGTGAGCATGCACTTCTCATTTACTTCAATGGTCAATAAATCCTGTGCAGATTCAGGTCTATGTCCAGTTCTTTGTGTCACTCCACTTAGCTGATGATCTCAACCACAATGACTCAAAAATCAATACTCTAATAGACACACACTTTACCTATCAGGTTCATCCAAATGGTTGTTTGATCCAAACTGCTCTTTTCAGCTGCCTGCTTCTAAAACATACATTTATCTGTGAGGGATGAACAGAACGTAACCCTAAATTGAGACGAGGACGGTGTAAATAATCCCAAAGCTACATTATTGATCTGGTTTTAGAGCTAAGTGGCTCAAAAAGCCTCTCTGACATCATTTTAACCATTAGTAAACATAATGGCTTTCCTGAGTGTGCGCTTTTCATCATACAAATTATGATGTCATGCATGCACACTAACGTAAATATACCCCCATATGTTTATAGGCATAGTAAAGCCCTGCTCTTGTCACACCGTAGACGTTGATAGAAAAGGAGGAAGTAGTAACACAATAACAGATCATTTCTGTAACTTTGGAAGTATTCACACTAATTAATTAGACAATCAACAGAAAATCTACTTTCAATTTGTTGATTCATTGTTTGATTCATTTTATGTGTCAGAAGTCTTTACATTTCTGGTCCCACATTCTCAAACATAAAGATTTCTTCGCTTTTCTTTATTTCATAATACATTGATTTCCAAGTTCTTTGATAGATTTTTTGACAACTAATGAAAAAACAGTATAGCGTGGCTTTGCAAAGCTGTAGCCTACTTGGCTTTTGGCTAACGCTAATTTTAATGCTGATGTTAATTTTTTGCATGTTTAGTTAAGCAGGTACGATGTTTACCATTTCAACCCTTTTAGTTGGTATCATTAGCATGCTAAAATGTGCTTTTTATCATAATTAACAGCTGCGATTGATGGGAATGTCATCGGTACTGCAGGTAGGCTACTTGTAAAAAAAGATTGGATAACTAATAGCACCGCTAATACAGTATTTAGATGACTTATTATTGGAAACTATTATAGGTTGTAGACAACATGGTTCATTTAAATAAATCTGCTATGATGCCCTAAAGGGAGAATATCATTGGAAAGCAGGTACTGCTAAAGACTAGCTGCACAGACTGCTGAAGCTCTTCCTGGAAGCTCCGCACTTAGACAGGATTTACTGTCATCCAAATGTCACGTGAAATATTGGAGTCACGTGTCAAAGTGGCCTTTAACACGCCATTGGCCCTTTACCTGCTCCCTCTTTGTATGTCATTCCTGATAACTGCACAAGCTGAATTCCATATTATAATAAAAACCCCACTGGGTATTTAAATGAGCCAGATAATATTCTTTTAATAAGGCTTTTGTGAATATTTTTTTCTTTCATGTTTCCCCTTTTGCTCTTTTACTACCGAATCTCAACCTGCTGTCAGTTTCATTCATAAATGTTCCGAACCCGCGCTCTGTGCTCCTCTCATTCACAGATTCCATTTGTAAAATACATTTTGTCTCCACATTATGTTCCATGAATGAGCCCAAATATGTTATTCTCTTTCAGTGCTGCACGTCCCCCTCCCTGTCTTAATGTGATCTTCAGATTATCTTGAGACATTAATCTGACAAAGTCTTCTCTTGACTTTAGCGAGAACCCTGTCCATGACTAACTCCTACAGTTTTTTCAGAGGGCCACATACGAAGATGAAAACATTAACTGCAATGCAAGCCGACTGCCCACATTTTTTACGCATCTATTAATATTAAATCACAATTATTGAAGTTGTTCTCTGCTGATTTAACAATGTTGAACAGCTTGCATTGAGGATTTAAAACGGTCACAGTGATCTAAAGAAAGGGAGAGCAATTACTGCTTGAAATCACTTTGTTTTGTAGCTGTGATTGCTGACAAAAACAGATGTATCCAATATTAAAATCTCTGTCTGAATTACCTGGAAAGAAAAATGTTTGTCTGGAAAGAAAGAAAGATGTAATTGTGAAATATTTGTTTGTTTCAAATACAAAGTGTTGAGTGGGCTGTCAACTCGAATGAAGTAAGTGTGTGGGAGTATGCATGCATTGTATAGTTGAGTGATTGTGGGTTTGTACGTCGATCAACATCAGTTCTTTTCTTTTGTATGGAAATTGTTCACTTGAATTTGCATGCATTTGTGTGCGTACTGTGTGCATGCTGATGAAGTCAGTGGATCAGAAACCCAGCAGCCGGTCTGGAGAAGCCCTGACCTCTGATTCTTTGTCAGAGGGCTAAACAGACCAGGGCAAAAAGGTGAGTGAAAACCATTGGCTTATTAGCATAAAGAAGTACTGCACACAGACACACAAAATACACATCCACACATTTTTCTACAAACAGTATTGTTAGGAAAGAAGCCAGAGAAGGATGGGATGAGTGAGCACCACTGGAACCATTTTATTTAATAAATGCTCTAAAGAAAATGACTGTGCCTTGTAAAAATACTTTATAGCTGAACCCTCTGGTCAAGGCAGCTCAATATCGCAATTTATCCTTTTATATAATTTACTTCAATTAAATATATTGTGAGTGGACAGCTCCCCCGGGGCTCCGTTTTTATCGCCGGGTGTTAATTATGCTCACTCAGATGGGACATGGCTTTCATCCATTCAAGGGACTGATCGAAATGAAGCTCTGCAAGGGAAGAAGAGGCTGATTCATGTAAGCATTGGTAGTTGGATATGCTCCAGCGCGGTGCTTTAGCATATTGTCTGGTCACAATTCTACTTGTAGTCTTCTAATAGCAGCAAACTACATGTCTTTTTTGAATAAAGTGTCTATAAACGAAGAAGAAAATATGACAATAAAACATCCCCCATGCAATAAAAGCTGTACAAATGTTCATCTTGAGAGGCTAAGGAAGGCTTGAATGGAAATGTATGCCAGTTTTAATTCAATCCATTAATAAAATGTCAACGGTCATGACCTCAGAGCAAAGAAGACTATCTTGGTGCATATCATTTTTATATTTTTAGCCAGAACACCTAGTTTTCTTTCTTTTTCTGTTCCCAGAACTTTCTCACAGCGAGCACTCAGACGGTTCCCTCTGGGGAGGAGCTGTCACAGGGATTGCACCCTGAGGGAAACAGAAGAAGTGTGCAGCGCTCCATTTATAACTAAATATCTGTCATGTTAAAGCCCGTCCCCACACATACGAAATAAGTACAGTTATTTTTTGCACACTAAGCACTGCTGGGTTTAATGATTTCCTATTTTCATCCTGGAGGCTTCTTCATTGTTGCGATAATTTGTCTCTTAGTAAGTTGAAGCAACTGTCAAAGTCTATACAAATCAGGGATGTCTGTAATCAGTGGCGTTTTTATATGTACAAAAGTGGTGGGGTACAAAAAACTTAGAAGTTTATATCAACACAGTCTCACTCCCTGATCGTCGAGGAGCGACGCTTGGTCAGGGTCCTATGGCGTGCAGTTGTGACGCACCGAGTCTCCTTCAGCTTCATAAACGGATGCAAAGAGCTTTCAACTGATTGCAATGTATTCCCATCGGCGGCGGTATTTGACGCTCATGGAAGCACCGCATCGGTTTTTGTCGGTGGCAGTTAAAGGCAATGTGAGCGTCCATTCCCATTGGATAACGGAGAATTTTACACCCGGAAGTAAGTATTCTCCTTACTGTCGATTGATTTTACAGCGATATCTCCACTACTCATCAACTCAAAAACACCATATTATCTTTGTTAATTAAACGACATTGATAGGTTTAAATTGTGTACAATGCTTTTGTGTTTTTCCCCTTCAATTCTGAGAAACAAATTGTTTTCTATGAAATGTGGAGCGCCAAAGAGACTTCACTACCCACAATCCCCAGCTATTGTTGTGACGACGCCTGTCCGCTTTGCGACAAACCTCGTGATAAGTCAACAAGCTCTGTGATTGGATGAAACATAAATCCATACAAAAAAAGTCATACTTTATTCCCCGTATTCTTGCTTTTTCTCTTTGAAAGTCATCACATAAATGCATTGTAATAAATGGTTCGGCTGCATTATATTACAAATCTACCATAGTTCTTTATTTATAGAGCCCTGATTAGAAGACTTGGACGAACCAGAACTCTTACAAGTAAACTGGATGCATGACGTGGTTCATAAATATAAGCGCTAAACAACATCTTTAATTTCTCTTCACACAATACGTGTCCTTGCAGTATCAATACTAGTTTGGCTGACTTTCATCTTTGATCAAATCGAAAGGCTATATTTTTTTTAAACAGTCACACTCCCTGCGCTTCAATAACCGACGCTTTGACAGGGTCCTTTTGCGTGCAGTTGTGACGCACCGAGTCTCCTTCAGCTTCATAAACGGACGCAAGAGCTTTCAACTGATTGCAATGTATTCCCATCGGCGGAGATATTTGACGCTAGGGGAGCGCTCCAGCTGTCCACTGCAGTTAAGGCGCTGAGCGACCCTTCCCATTGGATAAGGGAGAATGTTACACCCGGAAGTGAGTATTCTCCTTATTGTTTATTGATTTTACAGTGATATCTGCACGACTCATTAACTCAAAAACACCAGTTTATCCTTGTTAATTAAACGAAATTGATAGGTTTAAATAGTGTACAATGCTTTTGTGTTTCTCCCCTTCAATTCTGAGAAACAAGTAGTTTTCTATGAGTTTTGATGGCCAAAGACACTACACTACCCAGAATCCCCAGCTATCGTCGTAAAGACGGCGTACCTTTGCACTTTACGTGACATAACCTGAATGACGCGCAGTCGCAGTTCTTCAGAAACAAGGTAGCAGCATGGGTAACATAGTTATAGGAAATACGATAAATGTAGCCACGAATAATAATAATAATAATCTAATCGGCGCCAATGTTGTTTCTGGCACCTTTCTGAGGGGTATAGTAACACAATAATATAGGGCAGGGGTGCCCATTACGTCAATCGCGATCGACCGGTCGATCGCAAAGGTAGTGTGGGTAGATCGCATAGCATTGAAAAAAAAAAAAGGAACGAAATTTTTTTTTTTTTTTTTTAATTTTTTTTTTTTTAAAGTTAGCCTATCATCCATCCTTACTATGGCATTTGCCACTTGATTGACGTACAGGTAAGCCAGTCTGAGTTGTATTGTGCCATACGGGTTCATGCAGTTATGAGGGGGCCTCACCTCTTCATCTGAAGCGCAAATGCGGCGCACTATTATGCGCTTATGCGTCGCAATTAGTGTAAGCGCGCCACAGATTATCCGCCGTTTACTCCACTAGCACCCCCCCCCCCCCCCCCACCTGCGCTCGCGATACAGATTGGGCAGGGTCGGCCCTGTAGGTAGATCTTTTGGGCTTGGTCATTTTAAAAGTAGCTCCCAAGCTGAAAAAGTGTGGGCACCCCTGATATAGGGTATTATCCAAATATAACAAATTAACTAACTTAAACTAGTACTCGCCGTGAGCTAGCTAGCTACCAAAATGAAGTTGAACAGCAGAAGTTCAACTTTATTTTGGTGGTATTTTATTTGAAGGAGATATGCATAAAACAGTTTGACACAAACAGTTGCCACGAAGATGAACTGGTGTTACTAATTGTTGTTAACTATGTCAAGATGACATCATTTGGTTTGTGAAAACTGATCAAATTATACCTGAGGAAGAGGCCTTTTCACAAGGGCCTAACAGCAAAGATTGGTTTCTGTCATTAAAATAATTACTTTAGAAAATGATTTAAGCTTCAACCCTTGCTTCCACAATTTAAAGTTCAAGTATATATATTTGTATTAACAATTACTAATCTTAACAAATACTGGTGGTTATACATTATTAATAATTATTAATAATACTTTATATACATGTGTTTTTATTATTAATAGTAATAATACTTTTATAATTTTTGTACACATTACTTATTTAAATGACTGGTGGCAGTGATTTTGCTGTGCGATGGTGTGAAAATACCTTTAATGAGAACAGTAGTAAGCATTAATGAAGATTCTTTCATGGCAGCCATCTGTCTTGGAAAATGTAGTCTTACTAGTCTCCTTTCAAATACAATTTGATTCAATGGATTCTTGGTTATTAGCCAAGTAGGGAAGTTGTAAACAACAACAATTACACTGGTGTTGTTTGTTTAGTTTTGAGTTTCTAAATGATGTTGTTTTCTCTCAACAGATCCTGCCATTTGTTCTCCAAAAAACAACCCTTGGTTTTTCCAAACTCAAAACAACCCAACGGCACTTTTAAGAGCCAAGTCTGTCTTGTTAAACTGTCCTTGCTGTGTTGTACTTGATAGTCTCTTCCTATCTCTCTCTATTTCTTTCTGTCTAACTCTGTTGTCAGTCTTTCTTCTGTGTCTCTGTCTGTGTCTCTTCACTATAATGAGTGATTCTGATCTCGAGGATCTCCTGAGAAGCGCAGATGAGCTGGTTGAGCAGAAAGAGTTAAGGGATGACCTACGGAGTGCTGATGATTTGCTTTGTAAAGTGGAAGCAGCAGCCGCAACAGCAGTGCCAGCAGTGCCAATGGTGTGCTGGAAGAAGAGAGACAGTGAGGGAAACTTGATCTTTGCAAGACCACGTTCAACCCGGAATGACTCCAATCAGGGTCAGTATAAGATATATATTTCTAGGCACTTGAGTATATTAAATCAATGAAAACATAACTCTTGGTAAGGGAAAAGTAGTACAATTTAATGGTCTAAATGAAAAAAGGTTTTTTTCTGATACAGCTGGCTGCAGTCGTAACACTGATCCCCCCGTTGATGCTCCTGACCCTGACTGTGATCTGGTCTTTGCTCCAGCTATCGCTCCAGAGACTGTTGGTATGTACTTTATTTGGTCTGGTTAGCCCGAAACACATATACTTGTATCTTTATGTGATGCGTACTTAATTTCTAAACTTCATCATTTGCTAGAATTAAGAACACAGTAGTTACAGCTTTCAAAACCACTCCATACAGTATGTTTTAAAAAAAATAATCATTGTGCTTTGGACTTCATTGTACCATTTTAACAGAGGGGTTTCTACGAGATCTCCAGCAGTCTCTGAGCGATACTACAGGAGATGAGGTGGTAGCACAAACCCCAAGTGCTTCTCTGCTGGCGTCGACCAACTGGAGCATTCGAAAAAGGGTTTTTTCAGAGAGCTGGAGGGCAGCGAGACCACATCTGGTTAACACCGTAGTGGCCCAAGCAAATGTGGGAACACACATTTGCCAAAAGTGTTGGAGCAAAACGTCTGTTGTCCGTTGCCGGGATTGCTGACCACATCCCTTCTTCTGTGCTGACTGTGATGTCAGCATGCACACCAGACACCCCCTCCACAACAGAGATGCTACCACTGCAGGTTACTTCCAGCCATTGGCCCCAACAACACATATACTAAATATGGCCCTTTGCTCCTGTGGTAAGTTCTGGTTTGTGAATGTACATTTTCTTGCTGGACTTGTTGAGAACTTCATGTTGAAATTGTGAGCTTCCTCAAGATCTCTGTGATAATTCCCAGCAGTGTGCTTACGTCTCTTTTTAATGTTTTGATGTAAAGTTAAATCTTAAGTTAAATCCTAAATCTGTCACATAACAATGTTGTATTTCTCAAAAGAGACAAATTATTTTTAATTCCCATTTAAAAAAAATTCCAGTGCGGTTTGTACCTGTGGAGATCCCGGACAAAATCTGTGGATGTGCATCAGAGTCATTGAGCCTCAAGCCAGGAAAGACTGTGACTGTGATCACAAAGAATGGGAAGAATGTTTGTCTTGTTTCTTAAGATAGATGTTATTGAAGTTTCTTCTTGATAATATCCAACCCTTCTCAAAGACATGTGGAATAGCTTGTTTATTAAACCTTAGCATGGGTATTGAGTAAAGAATACCATTTATTAAAAACACCTTTTCTGTTCTTCAAGGACGACATGAGCTAAGCATGCCAGAGTTGGCTTGTGAAGCATGCGCTGCGACATGGACGACGGGTTGACGACCTTCTTCCGAGTGACTACTGGCCAGCTACCCTTCACTTCGCCACCATTTATGCCACAGATGTTTTCTTCTCATTTGAAGAAATGAAAATGGCTGCACCTGGACTGTCCTTTCAGGCATATTTAAGGATGCTAGATCAGCGAACGTTGCGCTTCGGCCTTGTGAGTATTGAAGTTACTTGTCCTTTTTGATCTATTTGTATTGTACGTTGATAAGCTGTGTCCTTATAATTTATTTTTGACATATAATTAGCTGTTGATGTCCTTATTTTGTTATAGACTCGGAAGATCTCAACTGACAGCTTCATCAAAAGTTTCTTTGAGTGGGAGGCTGTGCGTTATGAGGTGGACATCATGTGCAAGGAGGAGCCCTTCACCTGTCCTGCGTGCAGCCCTGATATGCTTGCAGTTTCCGTGGATAGAAACCGCAAGCATTACCGTTTCAAGAATGCAGCTAGGTACTATAAAAAATATATAATGTCACAGTATTTGAACAAATAACGAAACAAAAGTATCTTGATGTGAACAATCAACCTTATAATATGAGATGGTGGACCAGATCCCCACGGATCTCCCCACTGCGGCCCTGATTGGATAAGAAAAGGACCGGGCAGGAGCCAAGGGCGTTTAGTTTAAGAACCTGCAAGAATTGGAGCGAAAAAGATTGCATACAGTTTAGGTATGTGAAGCAAGGCTAATTAGGACCAGTTCAAGAGCTTCAACTTCACTGGCTTTGCAAGTATTTTTTTGCTCAGCTCTTCGCAGCTATGGTGCTATGTGTATTCTTCACAATATTTGTATTATATTTTATGCATTACCTATTAAGTAAGTGTAAGTGAGAAGTGTGAGTGTGTGTAACAGCCACATTGATCAACGATACAAATCTTTTGGTTTGTTAAAGCCCGAAAAATGGTTTCACATTCACTGAGGGCAAGGCTGTTTGACAAATAAGATATGTAATCGTCTGAGAGGCCAAACATCTTAAATAATAAGTCATTTAAACTCACAGTTAGCTCGGCCGACTTAATGGTCCTGCTGGTGTTTCTATTGCTCTTCACCGAAGCCCTCCAGCTAGAGTCCTTTAGCTGTGCTTCTTTCTTTTTTTAATTTTTAATTTATTTGAATGGGGCAGACACATGCGACACACGTTTTCCGCCCAAGGGAATTTGGGGCCTGGCAGGAGGGGCACAGTTTTTGTTTGGGCTTTGTCATTCTGCAAATTAAAGTTAAACATAGAGGGATTATCTCAAAAAAGTTTGCTGTCAGTTGATCAATTTCTCTGCAAATACACAAATATGTTATTAAGTTCATGCTCAATATTAAATGCAATTGGAGAGATAGAAGATACAGTCTAATATGCTGTGAATACTTGACATAGTGTGCAAACTTCCAATGGTTTGAATCTAATTAATATATTATATGTATGTGAATATTCAATATATTCAAACACAAATGACAAGTGGGGTTTTTGTATAATAGAATGTAACACTTAAACGCCAATGCTAAGTGAATCCATTTTGAACAAAATTGAACTAGATTCTGTTAATAATTAGGCTAATGTGTACTGAGTTGTAATGTACTGTTTGATTTGTTCACATATAAATCATGACATTAAATGATTGACAACTTATGGTAAAAATAACAAATGACCAGCGACATAAAATATCTACTAAATATCATGAATATTATTATCCAAGTGTCGAATAAATTATAATAATTACAAATACTTTCGCTCCAGAGTCCTCTTTGTTTTGATGAGCGATACAACTAACAGTGCTAGCTCCTTTGATGACTACTACATTTACTAACATTGGTCAGCTAGCTAGCCAAACACGTGGCTAATGCCAGCTTCTAAATGAGCCCTTATTCCAAAAAAGAAAAAAACGTTTACAGACTACATTTTCTTTAAGTTTCTCTTACTGTCTTACGAATCCTGCTGCCTGGAGATATTTTATTTGTGTTATGCTTGAATGTTGTCGAAAATTAAGTGAGCAGTCGAGTTTATTACAATTTACCTTGTATCACGTGAACGGCGATAGCTGGGGATTGTGGGTTATGTAGTGTCTTTGGCCATCCAAAACTACTTGTTTCTCAGAATTGAAGGGGAGAAACACAAAAGCATTGTACACTTGTGGGTAGTGCAGTCTCTTTGGCGCTCCACATTTCAGAGAAAACAATTTGTTTCTCAGAATTGAAGGGGAAAAACACAAAAGCATTGTACACAATTTAAACCTATCAATGTCGTTTAATTAACAAAGATAATATGGTGTTTTTGAGTTGATGAGTAGTGGAGATATCGCTGTAAAATCAATCGACAGTAAGGAGAATACTTACTTCCGGGTGTAAAATTCTCCGTTATCCAATGGGAATGGACGCTCACATTGCCTTTAACTGCCACCGACATAAACGGATGCGGTGCTTCCATGAGCGTCAAATACCGCCGCCGATGGGAATACATTGCAATCAGTTGAAAGCTCTTTGTGTCTGTTTATGAAGCTGAAGAGACTCGGCGCGTCACAACTGCACGCCAAAGGACCCTGACCAAGCGTCGCTCCTGGACGATCAGGGAGTGAGACTGTTGGTTTATATGTAAGCTTCTGCAGTGACGTGCAGTGAGGTTCATGGCTGCTGAGGCACTGGCACTGACTCTTCAGGTTTACAAATATTATATTTTAACCTAAATCAAAATATTATATTATTTTCAAAAGGTTTTTTAGTCTGATGCTTCGATTAATTTTAAACAGACAGTTCAACAAAAGGATACTCAAAAAATGTAATTTTATCATTTAAATATTGGATTGTTCTTTCTTAGTAAGATCCCATTTTCAATACAATTGTGGTCTTACCTTGACTTGAAGATGAAGTCCATTTGCCTATCCTCCTGGACAAAAATCTCTTACTTTTTTGTAAAAGTCCTCCTTATCTGCTTGCAGCCAATCAGCTCTGAATAGATGACGTTTGGTTGGTATGTCAGCACAGTGCCCCCATGGTGATTATTTTTTTGCCGCACACATTGAATAGAAAAAGACTCTGAGCATGCGCAGTGTAGTTTTTACAGCACCCATTCACTTAGACAGTGAGAGACGGGGTGTCCTCATGAAAGCTGCTCAAGAGCCACTATTTCAAGGATACTACATCATTGAGTGCCGCCGAAGGACTGTTCCAATGTCTAGGATACTTGGAATTCTACCGAGGCCGGCGTACTTCGTTACGGGAAATTTCGAGGCTGCACATGCGTACACTCCGCGGTCTTAAAATCCCCACAATGCTTTGCGCATGGACCAATTTCCAAATCTTTGGCGGAAATCGCGCTCCATTTAAGGCGGGGCCTCGCATATGACGCACACCTGTTAGCCTGTTCCACCATTCTTCGTTTTCCAAGGCTAGGAAGGATTCGTGCCTCGTTTCTGAAGCAACTGACTCGGAGGTACATGTGCTACCAAGCACATGTACCCCCTTGATTGGGGCTTGACCCACATCGCTCAAAACGGCTCAATACACACTGTAGACACTAATTAGAAGAACACAGACAAAAATAGCAATGTACAGACGAATCAGATGATTAAACATGATCGTAAAATATATTTTAAGATGTATTTTATTTTGCATTTTTTTGTAATTATTATTTTAATACTTTCTGCTGACACTAGGTGGGGCTGTGCCTGCCCCTAATGACCAGTCGCCACTGTCTGTAATCATAAAGCATTAATATATTCAAGGTTGGTTTTCATCAGAAATCATCACACTTGAGGCAACTGAGAGCCTGTCGTTTTTTACAGTAAGCATTACTCATTCATTTTACCAGTCAGTATTGGTTTCGTAAACATCTGATAACAAACTCAATTGTATCGCCATTACTGCCAAACTGAATCTGATTAAAGCCCTCATCTGAGAATAGTGAGTAACCATGTAGACATGCAGGATGTGAATAATTTGTCACAATCTCTGGTTTTCCTGCACAGACATCTTCAGATTCCATATCAGGACAAAGAAGACTGTATATTGTTGCACTAAGTAGAGAAATGGGGCGAATCATAAACTCATTTGAACTTATATTCTGTACATCTGTCCTCCAGATAATCAAAATTGGATTTTATTTTAACATTTCATAACAAATGTTTACCATAAAACGTGGCAAGGTTGCTATACTCTTGCAAGAGCACAGAAGGTATAGTTGCAACTGTATTGCTTCTACTTTTTAGGTCCATTACTCAGAGGCCAAGCTTGGTTCAAATATGAATATGCAGGAACATAATTCAAATTCTAGTCAAATACAGCACAAATCTCATGGTCATGCTGAATTCAACAGAATTGTGTCTTTGCTATGGACCTAAACATTGCATTATGGGTTTTAAATGTTCACACAAGATAAGCACTGGATGTTAAATAAAGACATAAAACAAAGCAGATGTGAACATGTTGAAAAAACGAACAAGGCGTGGAATTTATGAGCGAACATCCGAGGTCAAAGGGTTAAAAAAGATATAACATTTCACTGCAAGGATGTAGAACAGCATAATAACTGCTCGTAATCACGCCACCTGTCAGAAATAACGGGTGAAATTGTTCCTTTCTCCACGTTGCTCAGAGCTTTGTGCTCAATGTGAGGCTTTCAGATGGCTGCTATCAGCCAAACAGGCCTAGAATTACAGCTGCTGTGAAACAATAGTCACAGAGAAAAGGAAGGGAAAGACAACTACCTGGAGCTCTCCCAGCTTTCACAGACCATAAAGATACATCTAATAAACTACTGCTGGTTATTGCCAAGGTGGCTGTTTCCCAGAGAAAACACATCTGGGTCTTTCAGTGGGAAATATATGTTTGTCTGGTGTGTGCTTTGCCATCAGGTTAACAGACTAACTGATTTAATCAGTGGAGAGGTGGGCACTGGGGAGGTGCGTGTATATAGTGAATGCAACACATACACGGTTTTTCCAAACAGATAACAGTATCTCACAGAGAGTACATTTTAGAATAAGACCCTCGAGAGGGAAATAAAACACAAAGCCCTGCCAGTAAGGATGAATTCAACTCAATTTTGTATACGTGGATGACAATGTTGTTCGATCAAAACAACACTGCAGGCTGAAATGTGGACAAGGATGGATTGCCATGAAAATGTGTACAGAATTGTAAGTTTAATGATGCCCTAAATTGATCTGTTTTCACCATCAGGTTACATTTGAATGTGTTTAAGAACAAATGTATGAAGAACCATCAGTCTCAGCTGCAGTCTGTGTTGATTAGCACATTTAACCTAGACGGGCCACATGGTGAACAGCATATCAGCTAAACCCAACTCAAAACCCACCTGTTCAAACTGGCATTTTCTTTATAAACTGTACCCTGTGTCCTTTTGTGTCCTTCTGTAGTCCATTTCCTGTTGTTTGTCTTGTTTTACCCCGGCTGATATTTCACTAAATCCACTGTTTTAATTGT
This sequence comes from Dissostichus eleginoides, assembly GCA_031216635.1. Lineage (NCBI taxonomy): Eukaryota > Metazoa > Chordata > Actinopteri > Perciformes > Nototheniidae > Dissostichus > Dissostichus eleginoides. The sequence goes on along the minus strand of CM062264.1, from coordinate 33,707,012 downwards.
TCCCTATATTGCCCCTATGCCCTGTAAGGTGTCCTTGGGTGCTATGAAAGGCGCCCCCCAAATAAAATGTATATTATTATTATTATTATTAAACACAAGTTAACGCTGTCACTGTGAGCATGTTGGCAGATTATGTTAGCATTAAGCTTAAAGCACCTCTGTGCCTAAGTACAGCCTCACAGAGCCTCTAGCCTAGCTGTACACTATTTTCTTAAAGGTCAGAATAAACTTAGTAATACCTATCACAGTTATTTCCTCAAATTGCTTCCCATATCCAAACCTGTACAGATAAATGTCTAATATAGAAAACATGGGAAAGCAGTACATCATTACGTTTGAGAATCTATCGTTGTGGCAGCAGAAAAACTGTCCTTTTCTGATTGACAAATGACAAAGGAGTACTTCCGAATATTTTCATCCATTACATAAATATATCTATCCATATACAGGTATATTCTTTTCTCTTCTGCTCAACAGTAAACATTTTTGTTTTTACAGGCATTCTCTGAGTCAGTCCTCAGACTGTCTCTTCCTCCTCACACTGAACCGTAGTAACTGAGGCGATGTGCTCTGGATTGTTTGGGTCAACAGCTTGAAACAGGTCAGTGCGTCTGAATAACAGGGCCGGCGCTGCATGCCTTCTCCGTTCCAGAATCATATGCAAATAAGACCTTTGTAAGCTCACACCAAGGATGAGCTGCAAGAGAATATCCCGCAAAGTAAGAAGAGACCCACTTTTGGATGTGTTCAATATAATTTCATCATTTTGACACCCAATTCATCTTCTTTTGCACCTCAAAGTGTGGTGTTAGCTGCAATAGATTCCCTTCTTTTTATGATATGCTCATTTATAGTTTGGAAGTCTTTAACAGACTCCAGCCCCAAAGGACAAGGGTGTGAATCCTGCAGCTTAATTGAGCAAGACTATTGAGATCACCTGTCTACTGTTCACGCCACAGGATAAAGAGTTTAGCTCGTGCTATGTGTGTAATGAGGCTGTGGTTATAGCTGCCAGTGGCAAGTCATCAACCATTGAGCAGCCTGACATCCTCCTGTCTCCAACATTACCCAGGACACATCCATCATCTTCAGGATGTAATCATCCCTCTGAAAACCCCACTTATATGGAGTGTGAGGGATCCGCTCCTGTGCATTGACAAATCCACGAGGAGATTACTTATCATTCACAGCTCCGTGATTGTCAAGTACTGCCAGTCTCTCCTGTTTTTAAAGGAAAGTCTAGGAACTCTTTTTATACCCATTTTCCACCTCAGAACATAAAGGAAGATGAAAGCCCATTGTCTTGTGATAATTTCCCAGGGGTAAAGCCCATTGAGTGCTACTGAGCTGTGTCTAATTTGTCTGGGAAGGTGTTAGAGAGGTACTCAAAAATGCTGGATGTTCATGTTTAGTGGCATTAGAATCTCACAGCAGATTTTTCCACAACTCAGGCATTGTTTTTCGCGTGTTAACGGTAAACTGTCTGTGTCTCCCAGTGCTGCGCAATATGCTGAAGATAGTAATTAAGCACCTGGAAGAAGAATAATGTTTTCGTACAACTCTAAAAAGAAAATGAAGATTGTATCACGCTGGGGGATTTGTTGTTTCTTAAAGGGAATTTAGCCCAAACAAAGTTACACTAACAGCACCATTGAATTCCCCAATCAATACGCAATTACAAGACAAACAAGTTATTGATATACTAAAGATTCAGGAGAGCAAGCCAAGCGCAACATTAATCCACGAGTCGATTTATAATTTATACAATCACACAAACACAGTTTTTATATCTCACACATTCACATAACTCATACAAAGAATACGTATCATTATCATCGGACTATGAACCTTTTCACAACTTTACATCTCAAGAGGTTTGTCAAGTGTTTTCGTTTGCACATACTTTCTAGGAGTAGTATTAGTTCATGGTGAAATGTGCTTTTTCAAAAATATTTGGATACTCTAAAAGGTGTTTATTGTAATACAACATCCTAGTGGAGTAGCTATTGATGACCACACACCTTAAACACAGCATAGCAGTATCTATTTGACAATCAATTACCAAGCAGGCTATCCATGTTACATTACATGTCATTTTTTTTTTACATGTAATTTGTTAGACGCTTTTATCCAAAGCGACTTACATACATTCAGTACTGTGGACAATCCCCACAGGAGCAATGGGGGACATGCTGACTGCAGTGGGACTCGAACTTGCTACCCCCTGATTCAAAGTCCAGCACTCTATCCACTGAGCCACAGCCACCATGTTCTTCGTCTTCAGTTGCTTCCTGGCTGCCTACATCCATTTTTGGGAAAACAGTGGATGGGCACATATTGCCTTCCTTTTTAATACTTTGTTTAGAGCGGTGCACTTACCACACAGGAAGAAACATGCTATAAGCAACCATTAGGGTGAAAAGATGTCAGTAAAGACAGAATTGAGGGCACACTTCATCCATTTTGCCTCTGACATGGCATGGAACCCCAATCAGCCTGTAGCTATGTGATGCCACATTCCCTGCTAGCATTGCTGAGGCATTAGCATGATAATAGCAGTAATGAGAGAAGCCGCCGGGAAACATTTCTCATATTTTACAGCCCTCCAAAAATGCAGCACAGAGTATTTCAGTGTGAAACACCCCAGAGACTCTCTACGGCTCTTTATAGTTCTCTGCAGACTCCACCATCAAGCTAATTTCCCCCCCTACAGTATATATGCCCAGAGCCTTCAGCATCAGCCATAAGGCGGGCACTAATAGGTTGCAATGAGACCCACTTTTAAGATTGCAAAACTCACCTTATCGTACACCAGACACAGTTTACCCTCACAGTTGGAGACTATGCTCATCTAAGAAACACATTACAAAATTAAAATGAAAATGAAAAAGAATATGAGTGTGGGTGCGATGAGGGGGTATCCAATCACTGTGCCCTCCAGCAAGGCAATCAATAGGAGTTTAACTGTTGGCAATTCTCACCTTGGTGATTGTGTTTTGGAGTAATGAAATCGTATTCAAGGTGAAGCATGACCGACATAATAATAGTTTTGTTGATGCGAGAGCCGGAGGGAGAGTGAGAGGAAAAAACAAGACATTTAGATGAGTATCACTACTGGCTGTTGCAACACAACAACTACCTTAATCTTAGGCATAGGGTTTGGGAAATGTATGATGTATATTGAAACAACTTCATGTAACAATCACAACATTTTACTTGCAATTGTTTTCTCTAAACAATAGCATTATTCAGATCCATTAAGAACACTCTATTAGCAAGGGTCTGAGGATTCTAACAGACCCCCTATGTAAGTAAGTATGGTCTTGAATACCAGCAGTCCATTATAAAAAAGACAGTGAGGAGAGACGAGCGCTACGAGTAAATGTTCATTCGTCAGAGGCCATTGACTGAGAGAAGATGCAGGCTTGTGAACCGTGCTGCTCTGATTCCTCACAGTCTCACAGAATACACTCACATCCATAACTACGGTACTTAACAACTGCCGCTCTTGAAACCCACAAAGAGTCAACTTCAAGAACACAACTTAGAAAGCACAGAAAGAAACATTACATCTGCGTTATTGTTTCTATATTTTGCCAATGTATTTTGTGAAAATCATAACAAATGTTTTGCAGGGTTGGTAAAAGTACCTAGATCTTTCAGTAAGGATGCCACATGTACTCTGTTACAAGTAAAAGTCTTGCATTTAGAATGTAACTAAAGTAAAAGTACAAACTTATAAGCTTCAAAATATACTCAAAGTACCACAATTAAAAGTCCTCCTCATGCAAGAAATGCAGATTTTCTGAAAACAATATAATATATTAGTGGATTAGAATTATTGATCCAATGTGACATTTTACACTGCAAGTTATCTTATTCCATAATAGTACATCATACTTATTTAGTTGATTAGTATAGTCTTAAAGTAGCATTAAATGGAAATACTCAAGTTAAATACCTCAGAATTGTACTTACGAACAGTACTTACGTTTCACCACTGGATTTATGTTGGTCAGAAATTGCACATCAGCAATTCCCATGTGCTTTATCCTTTCATGTTCTCCGTCAAGGCCATACTTCACTCAAGATATATGCCATATATTTCCCTTCAATGCAACTTCAGCAAGGGTTTGGCAGCATCTTAAGCATTCCACACTCGGATCCCAGTTAATAGGCAGTAAATCCTTATTTTGCACGGGTTGACAGTGTGGATTTTATCAAACTTGGTGACATACTTACTTGGGTTCAAAAGGTAACATGTAGACTGGAGTGCTTCTCTTGCCAGCACATATTAGTCTTCCACTAGAGAGTGACAGAAGGATCACATATGGTTTCAGATATGCATCCTCTAAATAATTTACAAGGCTGCAAGTTTCACTGTTACATGCTGTTAGATCTGCAAAAAGCAAATACAGTCCGATGAGACATGATTGGATGAGAGGGCCGCCTGCAGCTATAGACTACCAAAAGGGAAAGAGGCTTCAATTGAGGAAGGGGTCACTCTCGGCCAACATCAAACACCTGAAATTAAATCTATTCCCCTCACCGAGCATACTCTGTTTACTCTGCAATAAAAGCTTTTCATTATTTGTACAAGTGCGTGAGGAATGATCTTTTAGGACTACTAGAGAAATGCCTGGAATAATTCCCCAAAAAGTAGGCCATCTCAGCCTGGATGTATGCAATAAGTCTGATAAATGAGTAAAAAAGTAACTATCCAAATAGTCCAGGTCGCAGCCACTCCAGTCCACTATTGCCGTATACTTGCTATTGCTTTTATACTGCTTTCACACTTCCACCTCTGACTGTCAGCACAGTGAAAGTATTGCTGTTTTAATGAATGTCTTGGCCAAACAGGACAACCACTTCAGTGAGAAGACACATACAGAGCTCCTCTAGACAGAGGGCAAGCTTCACTACACTGCAATATACTACACCTGTTACCACTGTCGCCATCAAAGTCTGTAATAAAACAGCCAAACTACGTTTAGCTCATATCTATGCACACCTGCAGCCGGGCAAATGGGGAGACCACACACATAAATCAGATTAGTAATCTGTCCTTGTCCTCCTTCACAGCAGAGGCACACATTAATACTTCATTTCATCTCTGCAGTGAGGAGGCTTTCTGGAAGAAAACAAAGGTGACAGCCAGTTGCTGGATAAGAAGCTGAAGGAGCTAGCTCTTAAAGGGCCAGTTCAAACCAAATTGAAACATAGATTATAATGGAACTAGATAGCACTTGTCTTGAGGTGTTCATAGTGCCAATTTTTTTTCTTGAAAATGACTTCTTTGTGTCTTTACTGAAAGCATGACCTGGTTAATCAAGATCATCTATATACCTTGTTGTGATTCTTTTATTGTAGGAACTATTTTCTTTTTAGCTTGTCTATGCAACTCCTCATGGACTAGTGGCTCTCCTGAACCTCCTGAGCTACCCAACGTTACATCAGAGATGTTAATGTTAACATCACAAGCCTCTCATGCATAGTAGATGCATGCTTCCTCCTGATGCTGTAGAAATAACACAGTTCCTTAATGAAACCTCTGAGATCAATGTCTTTGGTTTATTTTTGAGTAGATATCTGGAGAGAGAAAATGCTGTGGAGTTATTCAGGCACTGGCACTTTGGGCACCAAGCCCAGAGGGATCTGGTTCCATTTATTACATCTCCATGGCCCATATTTTCAGCACTCTGCAACTCATACCAACACAATGTAAATTAATAAATAGCGCTACAGGTAAGACTAAAAATGAACTCTCCTATTAAGATACCAGCAGGCATTTTGATTGACAGGCATGGTAAAGCAAACAAAGCTGCACAGTCAGACTGAAGACATGTGGAGGATTGATACCTGCAGGCTGGAAAACAATGGATGGAGCCCCACAGGGTAAAACGACTTTGTATGGAGCAGAAATATAACAGTGCCTAAACCTCTACTGTGAATGTGTTGTGTTGTTATCATGCATATGAATGTTATATCAACTTCCTCTGTTTGCTTGCGTGATGGTGTACACTTATTTGAATTGAGAATTCCTTTGATAACAAAAGTGTGGATCACTTGTCAAAGTAAATGCTAAAAAAATCCATTCTCCAAACAAGGTGGAAGCAACAAAGACAGGTTCACTATGTTTTTTAAGTCAACAGACTGGACAGGTGTAGGTGGATAAAAACACGATGTTAGTGTCCTTGATGTTTATTCTACTTAGAGTCTAATTAACCTGGAAACACAATCTTTGTGATGTTCAATAGAAGCCATGAGAGCTTAAACTGCTGGCTACATGAACGAAATGAGACAAAAGGATGGTAAATTATTCTTTATTCAGACTTCATTAATTCAGGAAGTTTAGTTAAGTTTGCTTCCTGTTTACTAGCACTGCTATGCTCTTACTTTTTCACATTCACAGTGAAAGACTCACAGAGCATCCAGAGTCTTCCGCTGTCTACTTGAGCAATTAGATATTGATTTCCTTGCTTAAGGACCTTGGTGAAACAGTTGTTGATGGACAGGACATGGTTACACCTTCACAGATGCTCCAGTCAGGAGAATAACATAAAAAACACCTGCTTGAATGACAGCAGGCATCTGATGCAAAGCCCACATCTGTCATAGCCTTGACTACATGTCCAGCAGCTACTTAAATCGCTTTAGTATATTTCAACAAAGACCACTGGAGTGTGATACACTGTATGTTTACCAGGCAATATCTGGATAAATAATATATGTAAGAAAAAGCACCCTAGGAAAACACATTTGGATGACTTGCAAAACTTGATTCTTAAAATATGATGCACTAAAAAACCCATGGCGGTGAGGATATAGGAGTGATGAGAGGCAAGAGGGAAAGGAAAGAGTGAGGGACAGCAATTCAGAGAAAGTCATGTAGAAAAATACGATTACTTGCTGCCACCACACACTTAATACTCCTTTTTTCTTCCCTCCCCGCATTATTTTCTCATTTAATGTTAGGTAAGGGGCGGGCTTTGTATACATAGGAAATGAACATACACTTCAGAATATGTACAGAGATTCCTTTCAAATGCGGTAAGTCATTTTTGAATGTCCCTTTTGCACAGATATATCCCAAAAAAATCTAAAGTGAGAGGCACCATCACTTTCAAATCCTTCAAAGAAACACTTAAATGTTAAAAAGAAAGCTATTAAATCACAAGTTGGCACTTCCACAGTAGCCTGGCACATGTCCCGATGCATCAATACAGTATGAATACTTTTGCTGAAGTACTTTGCCATTCAGAAGCATTCTGCAGTGGGGTGCAGTTAAAGCGGAATTGCTGTGAACAAGGCAATACATAAAGAAAACTGTGAGCGCAGAGCTAGCAATAACTGTTCACATTGTGGTGTAGCAAAACTGACCAGTACAGGGATGTGGTGATATAACATTTAGAACAAAATAGAGGTTTAAAAATGAAATCCAACTTCACAGGAGGCTGAAAAGACAAATGTTGGTCAAAAACATTTATATCACGAAAGATGATCTAAAATATAGTGTTGATATGTTTTGATAAATTAGTCTCTGATGTCTAACCCTCACAGCATTACCTGGCTCTGCTGTGGCATCATTTCCAGCAGCGACTGAGAAACCCCGGAGCAAACAGACTTAAAAATAAAGTTGTCCCACGTATTGCACACCACGTCAAATGTTTAAGCTGCAGCACATGTTGAAGACATTAAAGTGCATCCAAAGCAAACCTCAGCTTATCTTCTTTGAAAATGTCATGCAAACATCTCTATCACTGAAAAACATATGGAAATACATTTTATCTAGAATCTGAGCCCTAGAAGTTGTTTAGACTTAAGCAATGCAGCTTGGAGCAAGAGCAGGTAACAGGTTGCATGATGTGACACATGTACAGTTAGTTGATAGTGTCAGATAAAGGTTGCAATTACTTATATTATAAATACCATATTTATTCATTTTTTCTTTTGCTTATTTATTCCTGTATTTTTTTCACATTTATTTATTCTTGTATTTTTGTATTCCTGTATTTATTTATTTTTTTACCTATATCATATTCTGTCCTCCTACCTGTGTGCTCGTTGTGTGCACAAAGGTACAAATTCACTCCAAATCACATCACAGCAAGACCTATAGTTGGGCGTTAATTTTTTGAAAAATCCAGAGGTCTAGGCATTGGTTTTTCATGCAGGTGCCAAAGGTTCAACCTCACCCAGGGGAAGAACATCTTTCGTCTTCTGCTACTGTATGTTGATGTGAAATCTGGAGAAATTGTCCCCACCACTTTTTCTAACAAAGTGAAGCCCATGATACATTATATAGTTCTCACAGCAAGCGATCTGCCTGCGTGGGCTACTTAGGAGACTATTTGTATCCTTTGAGGTGTTGGATTACAGGATTTGCATTTTAAAGGGTGTCAGCTGGAGGAAATGGGTGAATGCAATTGTAAGCAATGCAATAAAGGATCTGTGATGTGAGCCAACCTAAATGACACACCTGCTCCTGCCCACCAGATCCTCCAATACCCATAGCATGAGTCAGGCTATAAATCGTGTAACCGGCAATATATATATATAACATACTGGGGTACATGCAGCACTGATTTTACAGTATGTAAAGATTACAGCCCTACAAATGTGATCTGCAACAAGCTTTTCTCTTTTTCTTGCTATTAAATAGTTGTTTCCAGAGCTGGCAACAAAAACAAAGTGTTGCAGTAAACAAAGGACCATCTGAACCCATTGTGCTTGTTTTTTTTCTTTTAAAGCTTTTAGGTTTAATGCATTTGTTAAACAGATTAATGTCCCTGCTGGCTTTTGGGTGAAATTATTTCTATAAAGTGCATGGAAATTGCACGGGTCAAATTTCTCTACGTGTGCCCAAAGTACAGCGATGGCAGGAATTCAGGACAGAAATAATAGATTTTGTTTTGATCTCTGGAGCATGGAGTTGTGTCTCCCAGGAGCCTGCTAGGGTAAACTGTGATCTGTACACTGTGACTTGCTCAAGGCTGAGTGTGTGTGTGGTGTTAATAAAAAGAAATATTGCTTCATAAAAACCCACCGCACTGCAGCCATGACTCGTGTTAATGCAGACTGTTGCTGGAGTATGTCTCTGGGAGGGAAAATGGGATTCTTTTTCATCTGTCATTTGATTGCAAAGGCAATTAGTGTTTAGCAGGTGAACCTATGATGCTCTGCTAAGAGATTGAGATTGAAAGAGATTGAAAGACACCTTGGAGAAAACTGTTCACTTGTATTGTTGCTTTGAACAATTCACCTCAGCTACTCATGGATGGTGTAATGAACTTAGCAAGAACAGTGCCCGGAGTTAATATAGGCTCCAGCATGCCTCTCTACTGTTCATTTGCAATGCAATTTGCAATTAAAACAGTCTGCAGTGGCCATCTGGACATGAGAACACTGATAATGATAGGACTTTACCCTTGAGGTGAAACACATAATGTAGACCTGCAGTCTTTGAGGTAAACAGTTGTATTACTTAGGTATTTCTGTAAAACAATAATATTGTAGAGTTAACTCTGGAGAGAAATTGGGAATATATTTAAAACACTTTTCCTAACCTCTATGAAAGTGATCTATACCTGAAATGACTCCCCCAAATTGGAGTAAGGGGCCAACATGCCAAGAAACTTGGACAATGACATGGTGTTCAGGCAAAACCATGTCATGTATAGGCTAATCGTTTTTTTATTTTTCTATATCGGCCCAGATACATCAAGTCCACATCCGGGGATTCCTGAAGACTCTTCTCAGAGGGTGCTCGGAGCTGTGGGTTTAGTAAAACTCTCCAAACATTCATGCAGCGGTGACTTGTATTCTCAGTAGTCAACAGTCAGCGGGGCTTCACAAGTCCGGTAGGTGGCAGTGAATGTTCTCAGGTAGGGAGGGCAGGTTGTGGGGGGGGCGTGTGTTCCTCTTGCACAAGCGCTCCCATGTTGCGTAGTCTGGAAACCTGACGTGGAGAGCAGCCGAGCGGAGCGTACAGTGACTGAGTTGCAGCAGGGCAGATCAGAAAGTGCCTCTGGCCGCGCTCACATTTCCTCGCGCACTCCTCTCCGGACCGAAGTCGCACGAGACTGGCAACACGCTCAGACACCGGTGTGCTGGCCGCGCGTGACCCGAGGAGCCCACTTTTGACGAACACACTCGGGCTCCGCTGGCAGGAAAGCTGGAACTAAACTACATTCATTGACTTGAGAGCGATGCACTGGCAGCATGGCCAAGTGGTTCAAGGAGCACCTAGGATTCAAAACTACCAAAGCACCCCCTCCGGCGCCTCCGAAACCGGACTACAGACACTGTCACACCGGTGTGCCCGGTGCGCCTGGCTACCAACAAACAATCTGCGGGGCCACCTTCCCGAGCCCCGCGCAACCGGACATCCTCGCTGCGTACAAACTACAAAAGGAGCTGGACTTCGAGGACCCGTACACTCCAGGTGGAAATATTTCATTCGGCTCGAGCTTGAACAGCGTGGGGTCGCCGGATATCAAGTATGTGTCACCAAAGCACCGACTTATCAAGGTGGAAACTATCGAAAAGCCCAGCCCAGCTCCAGGCGGAGGTGTCACAGTCACCCAAGCTGTTGCTCTGGGGAGTGTTAAATCTCCCACTTCACCTCCCTCGGACCACGACAACAAGGAGAAGGTGGGTGAAATAAGTCCAAACATTAGTCTGTGGACAAGTTTGGAGCAACAACTAAACTTTTAAATATTTTTTTATCTTTCAGTTACAACCCCAAATTAACAATTCTTAGTAAACTCCCATTTTAAGTATAGTTTTCTCTCTGAAATCACATAATATTTTTGTTTTCCCCCATGTTTGAAACATGGCCTGTTTATGAAGAAATTGACCTACTCCTGTAAGAAATGAATCGTTACAACCGGCAGAACTTGTTATCACAACGGCTGTCCACACGAGTTGCGACATCCACCTCTTGTCTAATAACTAACCTGCACTACAGGGAGTGCTGTGGAGGGAGCAGTCTATGTCCTGTGTTGACACACAGCTCAATGTATTAGAGCAGGCTTGCATTAATACTGAAAATTATGATATTTTGTTACTCTGTGAAAGTTAACTTGCTGTAAAGTGCAGGCAAACTCTGCTCTGCTGGATGAGCAGCTTATTCTCATGCTACAATGTAATCTAGACTGCTTATTCAACTTGAATATATATATTCAATGTTATTGAACTAGAGAGATCAATTTTGTTAATGTTATTTTTGCACTGATGCCCATTGCCATGCATGGAAATGAATAGTAGATAGATGGCTCTGATTTGAGACTCTCTTGACACATTTATCTGAATTTACAGCACAAGCCTTACACTTTTTTTTTTTACTTTGAGGTTGTGGCTAACGCAAGGAGCTGTTTGCACTCATCAGCACAACATGCATTGGAGAACATGTCAGGCCTCTCGGGAATTCACACACACTGGCTTCATTTGGAGAAACCTGAGATTTGTCGGTGAGGACATACCTTATGATGAGTGTGATCCCACGGAGGAATGTTTCAGTGTCTGCGTAGTTCTGTACAGAGGAGGAAGCATGGCTCTGTGAAAATACACACTGTACACCACTGTTTATATCCTCCTCAGATCACATCTCAATACCTGACATTTTTGCGGTCATCTTGATTGCACCTTCACGTTACTTCCTCCTACTCTTGTGTTTACTTTCGCACCTGTCTTTGGACGTGTGGCGAGTTCACAGTTGGTTTTGGTTTGGCACTTTTATTTATATTGCACAGTGTGTTCAACCTGTCACAAGAGTGTTGTGTATAGGAAGACTGCACTTTTCTCACCCCAGTTTTGATCACAAAAAGCGAAACTCTTACAAACACCTTTATTTCCCACACGCCCTCAACACAGACACTGGGAACATAGAGGCTCGGAAACTATCTTCTATTCCAATGTTTATTTTCCAAAACCATGTTTTCAGCAGCCCTCATGCACTTAGTATGCAGGTTTAATACTCATACAGCTATGTGTTATCAGTAAAACAAGCAGAAAAGCAGAATTTTCACCCAGCCACTGCAGCTGTTCAAGCTGATTACACAGATAATAGTTGTCTCATGTTAATTGAAGCTTATTTGCTCAGGAATACAGTTGCCAATGCCCATCTTATTTCCTCTCCGTGTGCACATATGGCTTAAACAGACAGGCAGATGATTGTTCAGTATGGTTTAATTACCTCACACCTACCAGTATACATGATGTTATGGACGATCTCTCAATCAGTACTGACAGCTGCTGGGCTTAAGCAATATGTCGAGAGAGGGGGTTAAGGGTTTTCTTGCCAAGATGCTGAAGGGTTATATTCATGTAGTAGAGTTCAAGTGAAAATATTAAATATTGGCAGGTTTTTTTTGCATCTGTAGTCCATGGTGTACCTCCTCTTCCACGGTGGAAAAAAATAAAACTGGGCATATCTGGAAGTGTTTTACCACCTTAGAGTGTGTTTTACATGTGAGGAATACAAAAAGCTTCCATGGACTTTAAAACTCATAATTAATGAATATTCTGCAGAAAAAGCCTGGTCACTAAGCTAGTAGTTGCTTTAAAGAGTTTTGTGAGGCTCTGTGTTTACACTTTTGTGAGGATTACAGTTTGTCCTGAAGGCATGATAATTGTTTGTAAATCCTTTTTTTGAGAGACTCTCCTCTCGAGGTGACAAAGTACTATTATAAAGACACTTGTTTCAATGGTAGGAAGTGCTGTTTGCAGTTGGTTTTCACACACTCTCCCTTCAGGCTATATTTTAAAGAGTATTGAACAGACAATGTGTTCTGACGTCTGGACAATGATACAAAAATTAAAGAGTGGATTACTGACTTGTACATAGACACACCCTCACGCCATCAGTGGATAGTGAATGGAGTCAGTTGCATTAGAGAAACTGTCTTTTTAACTGCACAGCCTAAACACTGACTGTTGGAGGCTAGCAAATAAGTGTCTTAACAGCACTGCTTGGTTACATTGATGTTTTAATTACTTGTCTCATGAATGCTAATTATATCACTGCTTACCTAATGCCTGAAATGCCAATAGTGGCATCAAGTGAATTTTCCTCAGTCTATTTCTATTAACCAGGCTTCTATGCAGGGGGAAAAAGCAAGATGAGAAACATGCAATGATATACTGCAAAATAAATAAAATATATGCTATATTTTCACAGACCTTTCATCGCCCAGTTTTCCTATTCTGTGTTGTTTTTAGTGCAAATCATTATCTAAGAAGTGTCAATTTATTCAGCGGATTTCAGTGTTGGTTTGAAGTTGCACTCTTTGTGTGGTTTTGTGGTTTTGAGTTTTCAAGGTATTGTGATGTGTTTTGTTTTTAATGGTGGCAAGCCCTTCATGGTAGAACGAGTTGAAGGAGATGATCAATTATCATCCCGCCTTGGAGCTAATTAAAGGCCTCATCTCCCAGCTCATCGCTCTACTCAGCACTAACCTAACTTCTCTCAAGGACACGCTAAAGTGGTAATGGTCTCCACTCGGAAGTGTGTAAACAAAAGCAGTAGTGCGGAGCTGACAGGCTGCGGCATCATTATGAAGTGCAGTCCGCCAGCATCAGTACCTGTCTTAGCACCTGGGAAACATCCTCTTCCAATCTAACTTCGGCTCCTTTTATGGCTCGGGGTCTTTTCAATGCAGGGATCCGATAAGAGCCAGCATGCATATCTATCTATACCGTTTTGGATCAGATGCCAAGACAGTTGTTGTGAGCCAACAGGGGCATCTGGATCGACAGATTTCCTCTGTGCTTATGCTGCTTAATCCTTTCCACACACCTTATTAAAGACCTGGCTCAGCTTTTTAGGAGAGTAGGCTGGAGGTTGAAAACCATTGGCATCACATCTGAGATTTAACAGAGTTCAGTAAAATCTGGTTGAAAGTTAGGCCATATAGAAAGTTAAAAGTTATTGTTGACTTCTGCTTCTGGTAGACATCAGCTGCTTGAACCTTTTAGATCTGAAGTAATAGTTTGAGGGTTCGGAAGATATGCTTTTTTGCCAAGAGTTAGTTTGTGTGATTGATTGATACCACTCTCATATCTGTTTGTGAACACCAGCAATCATTTTGTATGGCTAAACTTTATCTTAGCTTTCAAATGTACGCACCTTAAAGCTGGGGTAGGTAATTTTGGAGAAACCAGCTCGAGTGTGCTAGAATTTGAATATACACAACCGGAAAAAATCTGCCACTTCCTTACAGAGCCCCTCCTCAAACACACACGGACGCGCACATGACCAATGAGGGCACGAGATAAGTTTGTGCACAGATGGAAGGCTGACAGGCAGGTAGGCCATCCAGTTATTTCAGCCGGGCCGGCTAAAATGATTGGTCGTGCTTTTTACAGCGCCACGGCTTCCACAGATGAATATTTTTATGTATTTATTGTCAAAGCATTTAAGATATTCATTGCTATCGGGATGTTAAGAGCATTCCATGGAATATAACAAAAAGTGTTTCTGAAATAAATTACATACCCCACCTTTAACTTGTTTGTTTTATCCGTACAAAAACCAAAGTTTAAAAAATAACATTTGTGGTTCTAGAAAGGTTTATGTGTTTATCATTTAACCAATTAAAAAACATGAATGGTTTCAGTCTTATGTAGTTGCCGGGCTTGGGGTTATGATCGGATGTTTTCATAGTAAATAACACCCTCCCCTACTGGCTTAGTCTGGCTTTATTTGTTTGTGGAAACTGGAAAGGGTGTCAGCTTCCTTCCATTCATATTTTGCATGTGTTTAAATCCATTTGGCTTTGTATTAATCACACTTTATTTAAGATGATGCGCTGCAGCATTTGAAAAAGCTGAATGACGTCCTCACCGGACACCGTGCAAGCTACTATCTTCCGCAGATTACATTGCCTATAGAGCACAGTTTCATTTCCCCAAAACCTGAATATCTTCCCCTGGCCTTTCAACCTAGCACTCCAGACATCTGTGGGATTTCATAAATGCATCCCAGCGGCCTTTTACGCTTTCATCTCTGCCAGTGATAGGAGAAATGTCGAGCACAAACGTCAATATCACTTGGGTCTGCGAGAGTGGTTTTCTTCAGGGAGCCAGAAAATGGATGAAAACATCAGAGCCCATCATGTTTTGTTATAGCACACCTTTTAAGTGCGGCTCTCTACCTATCATATCAGACGGAGGCCGGTCGGGTTGATAGCCGGCCTGGCTGGATGTCAGAGTGAAACAGGATGTGCCCTTGTTGCTCTACAATTACACAAACCTGTTTTCATGCTCATTGGCTGAGTAAAAGTCTTTGTGTTGGACAATGGGATATTTCCTTACTCGGATTATATAGAATAAAGACTATTTATCCAAGCCGTATGAATACATAATGGAAATAATAATAGCCTAAGAATAAGTAATTTCCCGCTGCTGTTAAATGTGATGATTAAAAAAAAGTCAACAGATTGGTGTAAAAGCTGTGATTTGCATGTCTTGGATTTTGCAGCTGTTGTTTCTTAATTAAAAAAGAGTTACAGTCAGAAGTGGGCAGAGTAGATCATTATTTTGATAATCATGAACAATTGTGTAAATGAATACCTAAGAACATATAATATCTGACTCATATAACAGTAAAGTCTAGACTGTGATATCGTTTGCATGGAGTGGCAGGTAGGATTGTGAGATTTCTGTTTCCCGCCTGACCTTCTGTTCACTGAGGTGTGAAGAATGCCATGTATTTCCTGAACTATATTAAGCATCTAAGGCATTTTCTCAAAGTCACATCCACTAGTTCCGGATTACAAGAGACTCAACTCTAATTACCCACAGCTCAGAATAAAACACATTTTCCTTTCATGTAAAACACATTTTAAACTCACTGTTTTTTTAAACTTTACAATGAATTCCTGGGACCTAAACAAGAATCCTGGAAGGACACTATGAGAGGAAGGAAGCAACTCGGAGCCGAACAGCATGTGGGGCAGGATGAAGTCATCCTGTAGTGGAGCATGCGCTGGAAGCCTTAATGTAATGGTTATTCAATTGAGCATTGGCTTTTCATCGATATATCATTTTGGTGAATCCACAAATCCTATTACATTTACATGATGGCACTGTGAGCCTGCTTCGCTGAGTGTAATAGCTACTCATGGTTAGGTTTTATATACGGCCATCCCGCCACATGTGCTTGAAAGTTATTGGTCTTGGAAATGATGCCCTTCAGCAATTGTTTGCTTATTATTTTTCTTTCCCTCCATCTGGGAGTCTTCATTGAGGATTTAAAGAGTCCCGATAGAGTCTCTTGTGTTTGCTGCTTGAATAGCTTTTTCTAGCTTTGCACCGGAACATCAGTCACATGATTCCACCAGGTCACAATTAGCCTGCAGAGGGCTGCCGCTCTGGCCGCCTGGGAGTTATAGACACATGGCTCTGTTTTGTTTAATGACAGTGTGTGTGTACACATGGGTAGCTGAGTCTAGTGGGAAGGCAGATCTTCATACACCAATCTAAAAAAGAAACAATTGAGCCTGAAGCTTGCATGCCATCTGAGGCACAAAGGGAGAACCAATATGAAGAATTAATTTTTGCAAAATCAGTAGCTCGGCCCTACAAGCTATGCAAATTGCAACTGTAACCAAGTCGCTTTCTTGCATCAAGATACAGTATACTGTAGAGGTCATGGAGATTTGCCTTTAATCCCGTGCATGTGAGTACAGGCTGTTGTTTTTGTGTCACACTGCAGGAGGCAGCCAGACTTCCGTCTTGCAAACAAAGCTGCCCTGTGATCCGGCAGCCCACCAGGAAGCTATGCACTTCCATTTATTTCTTAGTGGGATTCCAGACTTTTGTTTTATTCTGTGAATGAGAAACACATCCACTAAACAGCTTTTGAGTATGCTGCTCACATGAGGTCACATTTTAATGTCTTTTTTTGTCACAGTTCAAATGAACTGTTTGTGATTTGAACACATGTAGAGAATGAAAGCCACTGTCTGCAGTTTGTTTGGTGGAAAATAAGGAATGGCTGCTTGGTTGCTCCAGGATTAAGGAAGTGCTCCCTTCCTGTCAGGAAGTGTTTACAACTTGGTGACATTCCCTTTTTAACTTGACAAGTCTGTGCTCGCCCCTGTGTGTAGGCTGAGTGTTCTGGCTGCCGCTTGCTTGCTAAACCAGAACCAGGGTTTATGTTATCGGCTTCTTCGACATGCGCTATCTGGATGTCGGAAAAGGTGACAAATGGTGACGGCACATAGCTGCTGCATGCCCCACTGAGGACTCTTTGTGGAAACATGCTTGTGGTGATTGTCCCTCACCCCTCCTAATATAGCTTCTCTAGCCCTTTGCTCCAGCTCTGAGAGGTGGGAAGCCACGTAGCAATGGCAGCAGTATAGGACTCCACCCTGTGCGTTCGCTCTATTGTCAGTGTAGGCGACGCAGGGCCCTCAGTGCATCCTCACCACACAGAGGCTATCTGAGGCCACAGAGCTTCCAGCCACAATCACAACGTCCTCAAATCACAATCTGTAGCTTTGTTTACGGCCTGACTGCGGCTTGTTTTTCTCCCTGCTCTATAAATCTCTCTCCTAAAATCAAAGCTTCCGTCCCCAGTGGATCTCCTCATGTTGTTTCATGAAGCCCTACTTTCCTAATTGTGTCAGTTCCTATCTTATAGGAGCCGCGATAAACAAAAGTGTTTTTGTGTGCGTTGTGGTAACAGCATCTCATGGGAGTTAACTGCATGTCCACAGTTCTTGTCAGCATACTTTTGTGGTTAAAACAACTTTATTATTATTCTTTAAGCCTACTACTTCATCCTGACATTAAAAAAGAAATTGGTGTTTGCATAATAATTGAACCTGTGTTGATTAAGGAGTTTAGTGTAGCCCACGTTGAGGACAAATTGCTCATTCAAAGGGTGACTATTTTAGGGATTATCATATTTTATAAAATACCAACATTCTTTTGTAGCACCTGAATTATTATAGACTCTTGTGCTGCACACTAACTGTACGGCGCAGAAACACTGCCAATAAATCTATCACAGAGGGATGGGAGCAGAGGAAGGAAATTGGATTTTGTGAAGCGTGTCGTCGAGTGCTTAATCTTGAATATCTGTAGCATATTAAGAGCACCTTCATAGGGTGCAACCCACTGCCTCCTCCCCTTTCTCCTCTGGAGGTCTTAAGTGGCAGTGTGGAGTGGGTTCCAATGAAAGAGGTCCTTAGGGACAAGCTGGGGTGCTTTTTGTGCTTCACTGCCTCAGTGCTAACGTTAGATACATCATTCATTTGGAGAGGAGGGCGGCTAGCGTAGGATTTTATTGAAAAGTAGAGTTATCTAGCTACTTAAAAGTGTGAATGCTGCTAGGCAATTTGTCCTGGTAAATAAAGGAATGGATGGGGAATGCATGCAGGGCAAAGAGTTTTCTCCAAGTGCAGTTTAGCCTGTTAGCAGTTTGTTTGAGGGATCACAGCTACTTCCTTTATAGCCTGAAAGCTTATTGATGGTACGGAGGGGGCGTGTAGATCCTTCAGCAGCTCATGTGGATGTAGATACAGAAGTAATTCAATTCAAAACTATAGTTGTGACCTTTGACCTTTTAACAATACACACAGCATTTGTCTTTCATGGTCTTTCAGGTTACATTTGGCACAAGAAATCCTCAAGAAAGAAAAGTGCTCTGCGCCAATATCTGTTGCAGTAGCCAAATTTGATTGATTTTAATTGAAGTTGAGCTTTTATACAAAATAAACGTTTGCATCAGCATGCAAGTAGTTCATTTAGTGGACACCAACAGTAGAACACATTACTATTAACACACTTAGATGTTTTCTATAAGGGCGTTCTTGGATGCGAGAAATGTACTCCTAAAGGTTTTGAAATATATTTTGGGGCAGAAAATAACATCTGCATTAACGTATTTGTTACTTCTCTATTTTTACCTTTAAGTAGCATTTCATTGTGATCGGCTGGGACCTCTTGAGTAATAATTTGTACAGACTGAATGTCTTTAGTAGGTCTGATTAGAAAGAGCACTGATAATGAACACTAGACATCCTATCCTACTTAAGCCGTGTGTGTGTGTGTGTGTGTGTGTGTGTGTGTGTGTGTGTGTGTGTGTGTGTGTGTGTATTTGAGCAACTCCTACACATATACCTGATTTGAGAGTTCATATGCTTTAAGGTGCTCTAAAAGCCCCATAATGCACAGAAACCTATACTTACAGTGTTGATGTGGGTACTCTCAAGGTGTACATTATATGTTTAACATCCCTTTCCATTCAATGCTGTTCTGATCTCTTTCCCACAAGTGTGTTGTATGTTATCAGTGTCGCTGCATCTGGAAGCATTCCCATGATCAACAACAGGCCTAAAGAAACGACTTTACCCCAACTGCCGTGCGAAAGCCACC
This sequence comes from Dissostichus eleginoides, assembly GCA_031216635.1. Taxonomy (NCBI): domain Eukaryota; kingdom Metazoa; phylum Chordata; class Actinopteri; order Perciformes; family Nototheniidae; genus Dissostichus; species Dissostichus eleginoides. The sequence goes on along the minus strand of CM062264.1, from coordinate 33,687,626 downwards.
CCGCATGGGTAAAAGTGCAGAGATCTGAAGAACCAACATTTAATGTGGTCTGAATCCTAAAGGGGAGGGTGTGTGTAATACATAAGTCTGCAGCCAGAAGTGAGTCGTTCTTTGAACATCGCACATGTCGCTGAGGGAGATGGACACATGTGAAACTGATGGTTGAGTACATTGATGTGCAAAGGGGAATGTAAATCTAATCTTAAAAACATATCCATTAAAGAATATGTTGCAGATATAGACTGTAAACCCTGGGCGTGCTTAAGGTAGCTGTTATGGTCAAGAAAATGCACTTTGCGGCTTAAGGCTCGCTGGTAGAAAATAAACATAGAAGGGATGTTTTTAATTAGTTTGTTTTCACCTAATTATCGGGTCATACATTCTGAAGCGATGTGGGAATTGTTGTCTGTGTGAAAACTAGGTATTTTGTTGTGCTGATCCGCAAACAAGAGCATGCTTTCAAACACTGAACTGCTTCTCTTGATTGATTCTCCAATTAGATTAAAAGCAAAGCAAATGAATATACCTGGAAATAAACCGAATGTCTGATTATCTCAAGTGAAGTGCTCTTCAGTGGTGTGTGGATTGCAGCGGCTTGTGACTGATTGGGAAAAGCTTCTTTATAGCAAATATAGTAATTTGATTAGCTGCCTCTGCAGACTCCTAAGTAGGCCTTTAGAGGAGGCACATTACTCTTCCAAGCTCCCAGAGGCAGGACCCCAAGCAGCAACCGTGCCTCTTTGGAAACATTTCAATAAAGTTTCATTAATGTCAGGCCTGTATGGTGGGAAATGCACTCTTGCACTGTCTCTCCTTTCGAGGCAAAGCCAATTTTCCATTTGCCTAATCTGCTTGGTAGATACAGAACCCAGCAGTCGCTCTTCACAAGGGGCCTTCAATGAATTGAAACCAGATTTGCGCTTGCTTCTTAGAAACAAAAAAGTATTGATAGTAACTGCATTTTGTCAACAGAGGAGCAGTGATCACGCTTGCATACATACACTGCCTTTAGTGAGTGTTTCTTGTGCCAATATATTCTAAAAGATGGTGGCCAAGTTATTGTAGAACGACTGCACAGTCATACAGCATTCGTCCTATGTTTACAGACAGAGATAAGGTGGAGGAGCTATCAGCAGAAGCAATAAGGCTCAGCGTGCAGAGTTTGGGTTTTACATTTGAACAGTTCTCCATCCAACAGTAAGTAAACATACTGTGTGCATGGCAGCAATTATCTGTAGAAAGATAACAACAAATAGTGTCCCGTCATCGTTTGTCTCCTGCTTCTTTCTAGTGGCTTTCTGTCTTTACAATAGTGGCATTCTTTCTTTTTTTTTATACACCGAAGAACAAAAGAGCAATAGCAGCAAAAAAAAAAAGCCTTTTGAAATGCCTTAATGCAATTGAGCTGCTAAGCACTGAGTTGTATTAGGTTATCAGTGGAATCCCTCGTGGCGTGAGACATAAATCACACACGTCAGTCCTCTTTCTATCTTTTTCTCTTCCTCCTTCATTCTGCAGCCTGCTGACTTTTCTGTCTCAAGGGGGCTTCAACCTTGACTAGCCCGTGACGCATACAATCCTTCCTGGACCAGCCATGACATTAATATCATATTCCTGTCTGCACTCATTCAGCCTGAGTGGGATTGGTGTTTACATTCATCCATGTAAATGTCTGGTGGTGTTTATCTAGTTATCTCTGGCAGAATCGTCAATCTGCTGTTATATCGCGTCTGATTCTGGTTCTAAAATGTGAACACCAGACATGTGATTTGCTCAAAATGCACACAGCAATGTAGCAAGCCATTTCCATTATTATATCCAATATTCTCAATTTCCATCCATGCTCAAATTTCAACTCATCCGATTTTTTCTTTTGCTCCTAATTACCCGATGTGTCAGCCGAAACTCTCCATTAACTCTGCAGGAGGAAAATTGTTGTATATTTTCTCACTTCTAATGGAAGACTGGGACCCAATCGAATTGTAATCCCGCAGGACCGGCTTCATCAAGATCTAGTATTGAGCCAAAGTGGCAGGTGCCTGTTATAGCCTCCCTCCTCTGCTAATGTTCCCCCTCTGTTCCCACTGATTTGAAGTCAGCTTCATCGCCTGAGAGCTGCAGTGCATTTCAAAAAGTCTGCTCTCCTTTGCGAGCTGCCAGAGCTGTGGCAGGTGTAAGACATGGCCAACCTGGGATCTGAGCTGTGGAATGAAAGTCATTGAGTGAATTCTCTCGCTATGCTGCAGACCAGTAAAAGACCCAGCTACCATCCGGGACTCGGCCTAAGCCTGCGAGGTGGCTTTGTGAGATTCATTTGGGCTTACAGCGCGGCTTAGCAAAGACCTGATATATTGAGGCGCTGCAGTCTTGTGCTGAGGGGGAATTTTGCTTTCATGACAAGTGTGGCTTGGCTGCAGTCCTGACACACCCTGGCACGCCACAAGGCAGATGGTGTTTCCCCCGGCGACGCTGCCGCTCTTAGCACCCCTCTCCTCACTTCCCTATGCTCCTCCTGCTGTCGAGGAGTCATTAGTGCAGTGGGACAGGAAGGACACATTGGAACAATTTGGAAATATGAACCACCTCCTCCAACCAAACATGAACTACGCTGCAGGGGCCGGGTGACGGAGCCTTATCTTGTTGATGGTTCAAATCCCCAAATGCAAAGAAAGGATCTCTGTGGGCTAAAGTTAATGACATTCTTGCTAATGGTTGAGAATTAAATAATGTATCTGTTAACAACAAAACTGCTGAGAAATATATTAAAATAATCATGGTGTGGTGTTTTTGAGATGATCTGTACCAAACAAGACGGTGGAATACTGTTTGTAGGCCAAGACTATACTTCATTTCGATATGTTCACATAATTTGCTTTACAAAATATTGCGCTAACTGTGATGATGATGCCTAAACAGTTGAGAAATTCCCCATTCATTCAAAGATTCCTTAGTTCCCACACAACTCCTTAATGTTGTAACACAGTTTCCCAAAAATTCAAATTGAAAGTAAAAATTGCAGGAGGACAGATGACTAATTTGTATTCAAGGGCACTGGTTTGTCATCAGCTTAAAGTGGCTTTTTATGGGAAAAGAAAACTTGACTTGCCCTGCCTATATAAGCCAGGTGCTGAAATGAGCTTTCACTGCCCTGCTCTGAGCTAATTATACACATGCCTGTAAAATGTAGTGTTAGCTGTTTCATGACGAGCCTTCACAACCATATTTAAGTATATAAGGACACAGGAGGTACCATCATTAAGACATTGTTAGAATATGTTTTCCTTTAAATCAGTAAAATCTTGAGTGGAGATATTTTCTCATGTTTTCGAATTGTATATTTCTTTAGGTCATTTTAAAAGAGCAGAACAACCAAGAGCAGACAGACTGATTGCGATTCCTACTTTTCTCGATAAGAAATTACAAACCTGTTATACTTTGATTTAGCCTGATTATGATTGTTTGAGATGGATAAAGAACAATACTTAGACTTCAATTGAAGTGATTTACATAATTGTCTATCTATTACAACGCTTCTTTACATATTACCAAACCAACATTTCAAGCCACAAATATTTACCACTTTTGGGTAGCAAATGATATCATGCATAAACTACAAGCATGGTGATTGATGTTTGATTACTAAATCCAAGCTTTGTTTGCATTTTTCTTATTAATTACGGATTTGAATCCCAACACTTAACTCTGTCTGATGCAATCAACATTTTCTTTTTACAACACACCCTGCCCTTTTATTGTCCAACATTATGTCAACAGGAAAGGCAAAAGATGATGTCATGTGTTTGGAGTGGCTCTCCGCACTTAACTCAATACGTGATTGCAATTATTTCCTGAAACATGCCCAAACATTGGCTCATTAATGTGCGTAAGGCGGTCTTTTTCGTCTAATGCTTCTGGAGCGAATGTGAGATGAAGCGTTTGGAGTGTTTTATCACATTTGTGGGCTATGGTCTCAAACCTCGAGCCACTCTGCTACAGTCTGTGGACCGCAGTCAAATGGCCACTGGCCTTCATCCCTCCCATTTAGGTGATTCATATGTTTTTTTAGTGAGGGTGACTTATTCTTAGGTTTGGGCTGTGTTTGCAGTGACCGTATCATAGGTGGGTTTGGCACACGCCATGATTACTGAGTTACTATGCAACAAGGTGCGACACTGTGGCTTCAACGCATAACATGTACAGAGTTTTGGGGTCTCTGGGGCTGCAAACATGTTGCTTATCTGAATTGTAATTACATTTCGAGTGAATTATGTATATTGCTGTGGCACAAAAACAAACTAGGACAATGTTTGTATTGGATTTTTCTCCCTGCTTGAATTCACAGAAGCAAAACATTTGAGGAACCCATAATTATGCTGTGGCAGAAAAAAGTCCTAGTTATTTCCCCCAAAACAGATGGATAGGGAGTATTGAAGAAGGTGGATTTAACACACAGTAGCAGTTATGAAACACATCCGTGGTGCTTACCTCCCGTGCTATTATTGGCTAATCCATGTATAGTGGAGATGATCTGCGCAGGAATATACCTGCCAGCATTCCTCTGCCACTAAGCGGCTTGATATGTGTGTGTGTGTGTGTGTGTGTGTGTGGTGTGTGTGTGTGTGTGTGTGTGTGTGTGTGTGTGTGTGTGTGTGTGTGTGTTGTGTGTGTGTGTGTGTGGTGTGTGTGTGTGTGTGTGTGTGTGTGTGTGTGGTGTGTTGTGTGTGTGTGTGTGTGTGTGTGTGTGGTGTGTGTGTGTGTGTGTGTGTGTGTGTGTGTGTGTGTGTGGTGTGTGTGTGTGTGTGTGTGTGTGTGTGTGTGTGTGGCACTCTCCCGGGTGGCCGGCATAAGGGGCAGAGATGGACAGTGGTTGGTCTCTAGAAAGCTGGCTCTGTTTGATAAACAGCGCGACGGGCACGAAGCACAGTCCAGTTTACCGGCCCGGCCGCCAACCACCAGATGTGTGATGAACTTATTTATAATGGGAACAAATCCCTGCCCCTTACACATGACTCATAGGGTGTAATCTAGGCATTTAGCTTACATGCTCTCTTAGGTGTTTGCGTAAGAATTTCCTTTTAATTTTTTTAAACCCTGGACTGAAATGTTTCCAAGTTACAGAACATGCGGTGCCCTACACGTCTGCCCACTGACTGGCAGGACCAGACTCTCCGGAGCCTCAACAGAGAAAAAGTACATTTTCTATCAGCAGGCCCAAACCCCTACAGGCACTCCCCCTCATTAGATGGACGGATGGCTCAGATGGGAGTCTGTTTCCCTTCAAATGCTAGATCTTGACTTTTGAAGCGGTGTCCTGGTAGATGAAGCAAACATTTTAAAGGAAACAAATATCCCCCCAAGGCACTATATCTGCGGACTGTTGCTCTGCTCCCTAAAGGCTTCAACTGTATTTCTGGGTCCCGGGACATCCACCTAATTGCCATCTACTGCACAAACTGCTCAGCAAAAGAGCAAGACTGCAATTAGCCATGGCTCGCCGCCAGCTCGGTAAAAATCTGCCAAATTGTTTCTCTTCAGAAAGTTGAGCAGTTGTGGTCTTCCTTTCCTCTACTTTTGAAATGTAGGCCTGTCACTGTGCTATCGTATAATTAGGAAGACCAGCAGTAGCATAGAGCGTGCTGTAAGGCTTAAATTGCATTGTGGTGGTGTGCAGAGCTATACAGACACGGGGTATAATTTATGTATGTGTTTCCTCCTTTATCTCCGGAGCATGGACATGACTTGGTCCTCTCCTTGGCTGCAGCATTATCTGTCAGGCAACTCTTCTGACACCTATCTATGTTGTAGCAAATATTCCCCTCCTGCTGTTTCACTTCTCCCTCCATTTCACATTTCCTTGTTTTTTTCCCCTTCTCTTCTGCAGCTCATTATCCTCGAAGACTACGCGGACCCTTTCGATGCCGAGCAGGCTGGTGGCACTCAGACCAGCACGGAAAAAGTGACGACCACTGAGAATGACGGCTACATGGAGCCATACGAGGCCCAGAAGATGATGGCAGGTAGATGGGTTTTCAGTTTTCTTAGATCTCCATCTCCAGCTGCTTCTGTCACCTTGTGCCTTTGATGCTTTCATACTTTAAATCACAGTGGAGCATTAATTAGTATGCAGTGTGATTTGAGCATATGTCCCCAAAATGGGAATATATAAAGAGGCTCAGATGGCCTAATGCAGGATTACATGACAGGTGCAGCAGAGCATAAATGACCCGCATGTGGGAAAGTTGTCAAAACATGTCCAGAAGCAATGACTTTGCCCCTAGAAACCACACAAGCCCGAAAGTGTATTTAAATACACACTTCAGAGGTCCAATGAAGAGAGAACTTTTTTTTTTTTTTTAATATGCTTTCCCCCCCCGCTGATCTGTTTGCATGTTGAGACAGCTACATGCTGGGATTTCCAGGAAGGCCCAACAATAGCTGTGTGCTAACATAAGAATTCAGCCGAACCACATTCCCCACACGGCTTTGTCACAGCGCACATTCATTCTGTGGCAAAGTTAGCACAGCGATGACAAAGAAAAAAAATGTGCAGGAAGAAAGAGAGGAGAAGTGATGAAAAATATAGAGAGAACAAAACATGCTGCTTTTCCTCTCCCTAAAAAGCTTTCGTACCCAGGAAAGGCATGTTTGTATGACTGTCAAACCTCAAGTGGATGTTTGTGGATGACACAGAGATATCAGCGCTTATACCTTGATACACTGATACACTCATATCACCTACAATATACGGTGCAGCCTCCTGCACATACTGTACTCTTATAAACACACACACACACACACACACACACACACACACACACACACACACACTCCCATAAGGGCAGGACGTGAATGTCTCTGTCCCTCCTCAGCAATCTTCGTTTAATAGGCCTCCAGACAATCTCTTGTTTTCATCTGTCTTACTAGTTTGACCTCTGGCCCAGTCATTGCCTCAGCAGAGTAAAAAAACCTTAAGATTTATCGCTTCTCTCTGAGGCTGAGGAAGCTGTAGAGAAAAGCACCCTCTGAACAAGGCTTTTGTTGTATCCCTTTGAACCTTGAACTGATTCCAGGTTTTTTATGTGTTTTTTAAGTTCAACTTGACATTGTTTTACACATGGTAAACAAAATTATAATGGCAGCAGTTGTCTGTTTGATCTGATGAAGTCTTCACTTGGGTTCCTGTTGTTGCTCCTGTCTTTAAAACCTGAAGCGGTGTTGTTTTCAGGCTGGATGCTTTTATCTATCATATCTATTGATTGCCACTTTTAGTTTTTCGTGTCTGCTGTTTTGACTGAGCTTGCAGGGCGTTGTTTTAAATAGAGCTGTTGGATTTATTTGGCTCTGTACTGTCATCCTTTTAATTTTCATAATGATCCATGGATTTATTTCATAGATGGCTGATTTCACAAGCACTAAATAATACATGCAATTCCAACATGCTGGCACAAAGGTAGGAATGCCATTACTTGAAGAGGGTATAATTTCACAATGTTTGATATACTCACCTGCAAACAGGGCATTATGGGAAATGTCCACATAATAAATCAAATGTCTGAAAGAACGTCAGACCGGACATATTGATGACTGCGGGTTAGAATGTTCTGTAATATGAATCATGCATATAACCATATATACATAATAATGGTAGTTGAAAATCTAAAAGTATAATCATGGTTAACTGCGCCAAAACCAAAATGCTATGTTTCACTGGCTCCTGGTAGCATATGAAGTGTTGCTGATTTTTATTCAACATTTCTGTATCCAAGCACTGCTTTTTTTCTGCAACACCTTGCTCCAAATTCACAAAGTTTCCCACAGTTACACACAACCACCCATGTACATGTAAAGATGAAGCCCAAGGATGCCCCTTTTTTAATCCCCAGTGGGAAGGTCTGTTATTGTATACACATATTACAAATACACACATGCATAGGACCGTTACGGATTAAGTCTGAATACAGATATGTACAAATACATGCATTTTTATAGAGAGGTGTCAGAGCTGAGAGACTGCTAGGTTGTTTGGCGCTATAGAGAGCAGTTGGGGGTTCAGTGCCTTGCTCAAGGACATCTTGTCAGTGCCCATTAGGCAAACTGTCTGGCACCTTTCCCCCAGTCCAGACTCCATATTTTTGGTCCAATCGGGACTGTCCGGCAGTTGCTCAGTCAGTAGGGGTTTGGACTGGGAGCTGTAGGGTCGCCGGTTCAAGTCCCCGACCAGACCGAAAATATGGAGTGTGGACTGCTACTTGGAGAGGTCCTAGTTCACCTCCTGCCCTGCCGTGGTGCCCTTGAGCAAGGCACCGGACACCCCCCTTCCCCCCTCACTCCCATTGCTCCCCGGGCGCTATACAATAGCTGCCCACTGCTCCTAGTACTAGACTCCAGGTATTATGATTGGTTAAATGCAGAGAACACATTTCACTGTGTGTGCTGTGTGCTCTGCATGTGTGACAATTAAAGAGGGTTTCATCCCTCCCTCCCAATTCTATTCTATCTATTCTACTTGAACCGGCTACCTTTCGGTTCCTAAGCCAAGTCCCTACAGACTGAGCTCTTGCCGCCCCCAAATAAGGGTCAGGCAATACATCAATGTATTGGAAACGTAAATTAAAAACAGATGGAAACCGACAACAGGTCTGTACACCTCATACAAGAAGTCAGAAATGGCTATCAAAAATGAAAATAAATAAAATAATTTATAATCACTGTTTACAGAGCAATGGCCTGACTGCTTTCCCTCATGCGGTCTGTTCCTTCTGGGAAGAGGAATTTAATATTCTGATACCCTGGAAACAATTTGTTAGAACCATATACAAAACAACAATTGATTCCTATTCAAGAATCTTCCATCTGAAGATTTCTTACAAGATTACCGCTGCAAAAAAACAACTCAACACTTTTAATATTGAACCGTCACCATTTTGTAGATTCTGTGAGGAGGAAGAGGAAGACCAGATGCACTTATTTCTTTATTGTCCATACGTTGCAAGACTGTGGACTGAGATTCAAAATTGGCTTAAGACACTTTATATTGATTTTGCATTTACTCCCTTTGGTGTTTTGTTTGGGCTTTTGGATGAGGACAGTACACAGTTGATGAATACAATTATTCTTCTGGACAAAATACTTATTTTTAAAACTCAATCAAGGAAAAATCTGAATTTAAGGTGTGTGAAAAGTACAACTTTAAAATTCTGGGCTATATATACAAAATCGCTGGCCTGCGAAAGTGTCTATTGGATACATTTTGGCCCTTGGACAAATGTAGTTGGTGATCCCTGGTCTACAGTATCTTTGCAATATTGATATCAACGTATTTAGTCTAAAATATTGTTATATATGTTTTTTCTCCCTATCACCTAGCTCCAATCTCACTAAGCATGCTGCATGAGTGCACCAATATTTGTTGGTATACTCACCGTGAATAAATAGTAATTGCTGCATCTTCCTCTCTGACGGCGTATTGGTCAGGCGACACAGACTGCACTCTCAGACCTTAGTAGGTGAAAAGGGTAGGAAAGAATCCTTGGGCTGCTGCACTGAAGTAAATAAATGACCAAACTGGTCATGTGAAGCAAGAGGCGTTCATGTCTCTCTCTTTCTCATTCTGTCACTGTTGCTCTCTCTCATCTATTTCTCTTTCCCTCCCCAGGCACTTTGGTTCTCAATGACAACCTGCACTGTTGGCAATACCTGCGTTTTCCTCTTCTCAGACTGTGGGCTACAGATAACCGTTTCTCTTCCAGCCTTCCTCTTCTTCTCTTCTCACAACTTGCTTTCACAGATGGGTGTAGATGGACACAAAAGCCCCAAACATGCCAACACAAGAGAAACGTTTCTATTTATGGCTGTCGGAGCAAGTTTTTAATTTACCAACAGCCAATTTCATATCATCTATAAAACGCTAAGTCTAACTCCTCATAAAAAGGGCTGTCTGAACTTGTAAAATTCAAAGGTGTGTAACCCATTATTTCTCGTAAAAAGTGTTTCGAATTAATTCTAACAAGTAGCCTGAAAATAAATCAGGACCGCCTGACGTTTTTAGTTTGTCTTCACAGACGACCTTTACGTTTCAAGTTTCAATACAAGATTTACTTTGAGCTGCTGTCGGTCTGGATCTCACACACAGTCACTCAGTTACACAAAAACACACTCAGATCAATCTCAGTAATTAAATACTCCTACTATACAGATATGTATAATGTCCTACATTCAGTAAGAGGCCTTGATACCACGTATATCCCTGTTTATGGCTCATATTTCTGACTCATGCAGAAGCCTTTGCATGTCTTAACCTTTTGGAAGTGGACGCCTCAGATTAGCATCTTTAGTGTTGAGTAATCACTTGTGGTTTTTGCCCTGCACTTACCTTAGAGATCAGGGGGTGTCAGCAGGTACTCTGCAAAGTAACACTGTGACTCAGCTGTTCCATGAATGCTTAAAAAATGTTCTTCATTACCATCTCATTTAAATTTCAGAATCAGAAACAGGTTTATTGCCAGGTAGGTTCACACATACGAGGAATTTGACTTGATGTCATGGCGCATACATAAAATATAAAAAAAGAAATCTAATATAAAACAAAAAATCTTTAAGGACACCGTAATAAAATATAGTTAAATAGCAATAAAATGAAGCAGTAATTTACATGGAAATGCTATGAATGAATTATAGGATATAAAATATGAAATATGAAACAAGAAATATGTGCAGTAAGCAGTATGAACATTGTGTGCATTAATGTAATGCATATAGAGACTACGTTGTGGCTGAGGTAAGTGTCAGTGGGGGGGCCGGGCCTTGTTTAAGAGGCCGGTAGCGGAGGGGAAGAAACAGTTCAGGTGGCGAGAGGTTTTGGTCCTGATGGAGCGCAACCTCCTGCCAGAGGGGAGGGGGGTGAACAGTTTGTGTCCAGGGTGGGAGGGGTCGGCCACTATCTTCCCTGCCCGCCTCAGGGTTCTGGAGGCGTGCAGGTCGTGGAGGGATGGCAGATTATAGCCGATCACCTAATCCAGGGGAAAGAGTGGGAATTCTGCTTGTAAAAACATAACGTTTCATTTAAAAAGTTGCAGTGAATGAGTGTATATGGATTAGAGCCTCTATATTTTCATGGTATTACTGCAATAGGTTTCCAAAATATGTTGAATACAGAAACTTTTCTTCCAAACCTAAAGGTTAATGAGCTCAATTCGTACATGATGCAGCCGTTGGCGCAGGTGCTTTCTGTATAAGTCTGTAATTAGCAAGTATGAGGTCAGCCTGAACTCATATGCTGATTAAAAAAGGCTTTTGTTTTCTCAGTCCTCTGCTCTGTTGCATTTAGCTTTTTATGAGCCATTCCAGTCTCATGAGTTAAACCACTCGATTGATTATTATGCTTTACAATGTGCTCTCATCTCAAATTATATACAAGCTACAGGAAGGCCATTCATTTTATATGGAGAACAAAAAGCTTGTAGCACTATAATCTCCACTCCCTATAAACGTCCAATCAGATGTCTGCGTGTCCTATTTTTTCCTGCTGATTTGATTCCATTCACTGAAGGGTGAATTATGAAGGGACATCCTTACAGTCTTTCAAAGCTACTGATCCTATATCACTCTATTGTCCACGAGAGGACATTTCAAGGCACAGTGTTGTTTAGTTACACCTGTGTTTGTTCCATGTTCCTTCCTCCGTCCTTTTTTCTCCACAACTTCAATTTGAAAGCAGCAGACTAGAGCTGAAAGGATCAGTTTAGCTTTTAATCGATGAGTTGATCGACTGACAAAAAATGCAGCAATTTTCACGTATTGGCTGCTAAAAAAAATATTTAAATTTTTTCGTTGAGGTAATAAAAAGGAGTATCCATACTTTTTACAACAAGGTTATTATGCTCAGAATCTAAAAAGGTATCAATAACCGATACCCAGCCCTATTGCAATCTATATGTTTTTGTATATTTAGACTTTAGACATTTTAAGGTGTCATGTTTGGCACTGTAAATGTGTGTTGGCCATTAGTTGATGTTCGCAGACTGAACATTTATTGTTGAATTGAAAGAAATTATCATCAGATCATTCACAAATGCACCAAGCATTGAGACCCCGCCCACAGTGGATTAAAAACAAAATGACCAATTAACAGTGTGCCATTGTTTTCAAGCAACTGGTGTTACTAGTGGAAGTAAAATTCAGTTGAAACCGGATGTGTTATTTTACAAATACAATTATAGTTCCTTGATTACACACTATTCACACCTTCGACACACAAACACACAAATAGACCACATAGTGGGAGGTGTGGCATGTAAGGCCTGAGGGCGAAAAGTGCCACAGCCGTTTACATAACAGAGTGCAATCCTGCTCTGTGTGTTTGAATGTGTGTGTTTGTTGGCACACAAACCGTTGTGGATGTGTGGGTGACTTTGTATGTGTGTGAGCTGAACTGAACCGTGCTCATTCCTGTGTGGTTTGTGTGTGTGTATGTACTACATGTCTCCCGCTCCCAAGAGCCATCCTTAGTGAGGTTGAGCCGGCTGATTTATGGGCCTGCTGGAGGGGCATGTCACGACTTCCTTAACCTGAAAAGCCAGCCCCACCCCCGCTAAGCTGCTCCGCTCTGGCCCCAGCTCCACCTGCAGTTATGTGTGAAGACATGTGCACAGCCACAATGACTTCACAACGTTTCCTGCGTGTGTGTTTCCTGAGTGCCTCGAATGTTTGTCATGTCTACACGCGTCAGCTACTGCATGTGCTGGCTTTGTATCCGTGTTAGTGTGTCGAACGTGTGTGTGAGATCCTGGGAGAGGACCTTTTCCCCCCCTCATAGTCAGATGGTCTTCTGCCATGTTGAGTTATTGTACAGAAGAAGTATATGTTGCATGTAGGGCTGGGCGATATGGCCTATGAATAAAGTCATATCGAAATGTTGCGGTATTAACGGTATATGGCAGTATTTTATAATCCCTTCCATCCCTTTCACACCAGTAGGATGATTGTTATACTAAGATATCTGGGGATATTCATGATGCCTAACCCCTGCCCTACTGTGTATAAGATAAAATGAAAAGGGATGATAAAATATTAGATACACCTTTATTGATCCCAGAAATTCAGTGGTCATAGTGCAACAGCAAGAGAGAAAATCACACAGGCTAGAGCAGGTAAGAGTACACATAGAGATAATAAGGACAATACATAAACACATGTAAGTAACAATATACATTACAAATAATAACAATATTATATGTATCAAATACAGCTAAAAACAGCTAATTTCACACTATCACATCATTTTCTAATTGTGTCTTGTTTTTTCCACAAATATATACACACAGATACATTCATGACCTCTACACACACACACACACACACACACACACACACACACACACACACCTCTTAATTCAGCTGTCAGCATGGCCATTCTTTGCATACCTCAACACAAGCAGCGAAACCAAATCACAAGAAGAGGTGTCGGAAGAAAAAGCTCAAATTGACTTTGAATGTTACTTTATCTCCTCTGCTTTGCTTGTCTTTGAGTAAATAGCTTGTTGTAGCTGTTGAGACTTGTTGCACTGACATGTACAAGAAGGGGTTGGGCTAGTACTGCACTCGGCGTCAAGGCATTTCTCAATGAGCACACTCTCGCCATCGTCATGCTCCCCCGTCAGCCGGGCAGGCAGACGACCATGTGAGAGATTTCCCACAGTGCAGAGGAGGCCTGTTGTGCAAACATCTTGTATGATTGAGCCCTCACAAACAAACACACGACCGCCAAGTCTTCAAGCCATAGCCACAATGCTGCATCTAGTGTGATGATGTCTGTGAATGTGCGTGGGGGAATTAGACAAAAACAACCCCTCTGGTGTGAAATACTTTACGTCAGTGGTGAATTTATTACAAAAAGTGTCAAAGTTGTAACCTCAATTTGTCCTCATCCCATCTTTCAGGTCATGCTCAGTCATTTAGCGTCAGGAGAGTTGAACTGGGGGGAAAACCTTAATGTTTTCCATAATGGTTGACTCACGTTAAATGTGCATTTCTCTCCCTCTTTCAGTCAGAGAGATGTGCTGGGAAATGTCTCCGGGCACTGGCACCACGTGTTGCACTCCGAATGATGTGCTGCGTAGCATCCAGTGCCAAGGAGATGAGTCATTAGCAATGGAGTTGATTATTTCAATTACTCATGATAGCGTGGTGCTAAGCCCCCTGTTGGATCCAAAGTGTAGATGCCAGGAATATTACCAGTTTGTCAAAATCCTGAGTGGGTGAGAGAACAAGTTCAGAGGCGTTTTCTGAAAGAGGGATGACGAAGGGAAAGGAAAAGTTGTAACAAAACAGAAAGAGAGTGGAAAGAAGAACCACACCACCAAGACAAAAAGAGAAAAGTATAGAGAGCAACCTAGAGGCAGAGCGAGTGGGAACACATTCATGTTTCAGCACCCGTGTGTGAGTTTATGGGGACATTTTAGGAGAAAAGAATGGAGGCATGGTGTGCTGAATGGTTTCCATCTCCTCCTCACTCACTCACAAGAGTGAGAACTCACCCCAGGCGACAGCAGGTACAAGTGGCGGCACATTTCTTGGCCTGTAACCCTGCTTTTATTGCCCAGAGCTGTGACTGGAGGCACATCCGGAGCATGCACCGACAGTGGCACTTCTCGAAGGTGTTTTTTTTCTAAAGCTGTTCTGGAAGTCTGTGCTATTAGTGTAGGGATTTTGGTTTACATTGTCGTAAGTAAAACATATTGCTGCAGTTATCCTCTCATCTAATATTTAGTTCACGTCGAACATGGTGATTGCTTAAGAAGGATCTCAGCAACATTTATGCATTACCCCAGCTGATTATGGACAGCTATACATAAGCATAGACTGCAAGGCCAGTAGCTGAAAACTGGACAGGGAGGTGAATAATTAACACCCTGCTCTTTTTTCTCATGGCTCACAACTGTTGTTATGTATATCAGGGCCATGCAAACTCGCCACTGCTCTTTTTACCAGCTTAAATTATTTAAACATTTAATTTTTAACGCCAGCTTTTATTTATTGTCATATAATATGTACAGACAAGTTAAGGGACCTCAATACCTTTATGTGGTTTATTTTATAATGTCAATTAAAGATGTGGTTTAAGTATGACCGTAATATTTCCCTGATTATATCACAGAATAATGAAGAACATCAACAACATCAACAAACCACATCAGTACGATGCAATGAAACAATACAGCACATGAAGTGTTTATTTTATCGCTCAAAATGTATGAAAAGTTTCCATGTAGGAGCCACTTTGTTTAGCAGGACGTCTGTTTAAAGGGCAATAAGGGCAATGACACATAGAGCATCTGAATGGCTATATACTGCATCCTCCAAACAAAAGAACAAACTTGACATCAAAACCCTAAAATCGCATCTTGAAAAAAAACTGCTACTTTATTATCAAGGCAGCTATGCATGTAATAGCCTAAAAGTGGGATGTTTAATTATATTTTGGGCTATATTCATGATTTACAGATACATTTTGTTTACTCATTTAAGGAAAGGTCCCCAAAAGAAGAACTCAGATGTATGTTGTTTGATATGTGTCCTAGTCTCCTTGTAGTAAAAAACATGGCTCCATGTTCACAACAACACGCCTGCAATCATCTTATTTTCTTAAGATGTTCTATTCTCTACTGTGTGTTCACTTATTTAACAGAAAACAGTCCGCTGTTCCACCTCGCTCCCCAGTCGTTACGTCTACTCCGTGTTGCCAGATTTAGTCAGAAGCGAGCTACCCACTTGTCACATCTACATGATCCCATGAGAGATGACTGACAGTTATTATGCTCTGATCTGACATGGCACGGTACGAGTGATGCAAAACCAATGCTCCACAGTGCCAGAGCTGGTGTCAGGTGCTTTCTGTTTTGGCTTGCCGCTTTTGTTGAACTCATATTTTTGTAATGTTTAAAAAATGCTCTTGTCAACAAGTATGTAATAAAAAGCAGAGCTGGAGGAAAAGCAGGTAATGAGTTCCCTGTGGGGTGAAACACAACTTAAAACTGGAGTTCAATTTAGCTTAAAGAAAAGTTAGAAATCTCCCTAAAAATTATTTATATCAAGATATTAGATGTGATAGTGTTTCACTATACTGTTCAAAGAGAGTTTTAGCCTGATACACAAGTTTACTGTTGGTCCTGTTTAAAACAAATATTAACCTAGCTTTATTGCAACATAGCTTTAACATAACACACACTTTGTAAATGAGCACAGTTTTCCTGTTCTCCTTGGTTTAAACCAGTGACTCAGCAGCACATCTCACCTCATTAACTGTTTTTGTGGGAGGAACTGAAAACCAGTCATGACATTTTTTAGAACCATGTGGGGACTTTGTAATTGCGTTACTATGTAGCACCAATATCTACTCCAAAGAAGAGAGGTGATTTCTATGTGAAGCTGAGTGGCCAGAACAAGAATAAGTTGCTCTCACTGAGCTGTGTAACTGTGTTCTGTTGCGGAAAAAAATCATGGCTAAACTGACAGTTTATAAATAGTTTTTGGTTGTTTCCATGACTTTGACTCTGACAGGGTTATGGCTGCGTGTG
Source organism: Dissostichus eleginoides (assembly GCA_031216635.1). NCBI lineage: Eukaryota > Metazoa > Chordata > Actinopteri > Perciformes > Nototheniidae > Dissostichus > Dissostichus eleginoides. Next base: position 33,671,052 of record CM062264.1, on the reverse strand, counting down.
TTTGTGTCACCGGCCTGCTGGATAATGGCCAGCGGCCTCTGTGGCGTGTAGAGTCATCTGGCGAAGAGCGTAACGTAGAGGAGGTGGGAGGAGAGGGGAAGAGCAGGAAGACTGACGACTTATTGATGAAATGAGAAATCTCCAGCTCCAGTCTGATAACCTCCCTCCCCCTCGCTTAGTGATGAACGCTGCCCTGCACAGTAGCTCAGACTCACACACAGCTTTGTGCATGGATTTATTGCTGGACAGCTGTTAATAGAGCTGACAGTTCCACACATGACATGTGTGATCTGGTTGGAGCACAGCACTACTTTTGCTGTCTTAAATAAACTAAGACATCTTGAAGGTGCACAACTATGCTCACTAAATGTATTGTGATTTGCACTGAGAGAACATGTAGCCTGACACTTACTCAAATGTATTTAATTGGTTGTATCACTTTTGATCAAAACATGATCACATTAAGGTTCACCCAACACAGCACGAGTACAACGTTTTGAACAGCTGGTTTCTAGTGTCAAGCAAATTGGTGATTTCCAAAGTGCATTTCAGATACAAACACTCCTATTACAACTACTAATGCTTTCTCTAATGCTGACACTGAACTTACATTTGGTGCTTAAACTGGCCAAATGGAAAAGAGAGCATTGCATTTGCTTTTGTATTTATAAATTGTAGAAAGCTGTGCTACTGCTCAGTTTGGACCATGATTAAACAGAGACCTCAGGAAGAGCAGTTGCCATAATTGCATTTGCTCATTTGACCGCAGTTAGCCAACCTTTATAAGAAACTCTCTGAAGGGGTATGCATTTCTACAACAAACTAGCTGCGTGCATCAACACACACATGAGCACACACACAGAACAGAAAGACAAGACTGGCTGAGGAGTTGCTGTCTACTGGCAAGCACATTCTGCTGGCCCCTGATGTCCTGCTGTGCCAGGCTGTGCCAAGCCAAGGGTGGATAGGATGGCCGTCCCACTATCCATCCGTTACAGCTGAATGGGCCGGGGGGGGGGGGGTTGCAATGTGGGTTAGGGAGGGGGGGTTTGGGCGGGTACTGGGCAGCCTCTCAGGCGCAGGTTGGAGGTCCTGAAGTCATTCATTTTAAAAGGTAAGATTAATGACACCATTAATCCATGTCTGGGCCACTGCAGAGGAGGACTGGGCAGAATTCATACCCGCTGCTGGCTAACTGAGCGCCTGCAGCACACACACACACACAAATACAGATACATCCATACACAGCTGTTATGCACAGAGACACACTTATGTCATTTGATATGTCAAGTATCCTTCTGGTCTGAAGTTGTTGTTGAACTAAAGGCTGCAGCTTGTGTCTTTGTTCAGGCAGTCACTTGATGGAGGTAATTGGTCCGATTTGACTGGCTGCTGAGACAGAGATAGCATGACAGACTTGGTGAATATGTAATATAGACAGGGACGTGGCTGGCACCAATCTAATTGCAAGTTTTTTTAACGGTGGTTACAGTCAAGCTGGAGTGGAAATCTGGCCTGTTGACACTCTCATGCGACAGAGCTTTTAGGTGTGAGTGAATGCGAGTGGGCGGTTACCACTCTGCAGCTGTTGAAGGACATGACAGGAACAGATGGGCACACATAAAAAAAGGAGACAGGAACACCAGATAAACACTCACACGGACACGAAAGCGCAATTCACTGAAACCAGTACAACACATATCAGAGTGTGCTGGGCTGTGTGGGAGTAGAAGGCACAAACATGCTTCATAAAATAAGTTTACCACGTAATTTAATAAAAACGTCAACAAAATAAAAGCAGGGGAAACATTGCATCTAGCTGTACAAACTATGATGGTTGTAGTCCAGGCTCAGAGCCGTGTGGGAGTGGACCTCCTTTGTAACCTCTCTGTTTGGGACATGTTCATCTGCAGTGCATCAGGATCAATACCTCTCGATTCACCTTGTCCTTGTGTTGTTTGACGAAGCTTTTCAATCATAACCCACGACTCATATCCCTTACTCTCACAAGAGCAAGTCTTGGACTCTTTGTGTGTGCGTGTGTGCGCACTTATGAAAGAGAGATTAAATGAAAGAACTAGAGAGGAAGAAACTCAAGGGCAAATTCTCAAAGAATGAATTGTGGCTGCTGATAAAACTATAAATTGCACATCATTTTCTGCCTCTCTCAAGATCTGATTTAGGAAAGACCTGGCGCTTATATATTCAATTCATTACATTTATTATATCGCTTTTCCAGAGCTCAGAGCGCTTTACAGATACACATTACACACATATCAGACATGTAACGGTCATGTACCACAATACCCACAGGAGCAAATTCAGGTGAAGTGTCTTGCCCAAGGACACAACGGCCTGACGCAGTGGCGGCGGGGCGGGTTTCGAACTGGTGTTCCCCAACGCCCCCTTGACCTGATGACCAACGCACAGCCCACTGCGCCACTCCGCCCACTGCGCCACTCCGCCCCGTATATCACAGAAAAAACATGCGATAAAGATTTGCAGCCGAGTAAAATGTGCCCTTTTATTTTGTGTCTGATTGCAGTTATGTGACAAAGTACTGATGCAGAGGCAGGGAGAAAAATACAAATGTTTTTTAGCTGCCGGTCCTGTTTGATTAGGTAAAGAGGCTTTCATCAAAACTTCAGGCAAGGAATTTAAATGTGACAGAGAAAACGCATTTGGCATGTCAGTTTTTCAGCCCCTACCAATTCTCGGAAGACATAGAAGAAATAATTTCACTCTAACTGCATGTAGCTGTTAAGGCAGATCCTTGTGAATTGGACTGTTTTGGATTGGCTTTTGCTATGAGGCTCATTTGCATAGAAAGTGGCCAATGATGTGCCAAACATATGCATATTACCTCATTTAAAAAGTCGCAAATAGCAGGAGCAGTGAAATGCTATTTGTGTATGTTTAGAGGGTCGCAAAAGCCTGTTTTACTGAATCAGGGCTTTCACTCGTTTACATGCACACAAGAAACCAGGGAACACATGGTAATCAGAGAGTATGCTTACATTGCACTTAAATATACCAGTAACTGTCAATCTGTGGATACCTGTTACCTTCAGGTCAAATGTTCCCCCATGTGGTTTCATTATATTAACTAGGAGTTACATGCTTCCTGTCTGTCAGTGGTTCAAACAATCTTACTTTAACTTCAAGTGGCTGTTCACTGTGTCATGTACAAGATGTACTACCCCAATGGCTTTCTATTCTGCTGAGTGAAACATGGTGCACCTGTTGGGGTGTGTGTTTGTAAGGGTTTGTAAGAAGGTGCCTACTAGTGTTGCTTAGTCATGGTACCTCAGATTGGGAATCGTAAAAGGATACAGAACATTTCAACAAATTATCCTCAATATGACATTTTGTTAAATATGTCATATTGAGGATAATTTGTAAATTACAGATTTTTTTGTTGTTGACATTTGCAGACAAAATATATTACTACCATTTCGATGGATGATTCACTATTGATATGTTGCCTTAACCTCAGCTGGTAGGTGGAGCAGCCTGTAACTACTGTTGCACTGAGAGTAATGAAGGAGGGGAAGCCTGTTGACACACGGTTTGTTTGAGGAGGGTTTGAGATCCAACTCAGTGCAGAGATGAAGCCGTCATCTTAAGCTTGTCTGTATTTTCTTTTTTTTCTCTCGTCTTTCACATTGTGTTTTGTTCTCTTTTCCCCGCTTCCTACTCTTTGTCTTTCCCATATCTTCCTGGCCCATTTTTTATTTCCTTTTATCTGCTTACTTCTTCTTGTCCCCATCTATTTTATATACATTGAATTTTCTTTTCCCTCACTGCTTGCATCCTTCTCTCCGTTGTCTTTCGGGTCCTCTCTATCAGTCTAGCCAGGAGGCAATAGTCTGGGACATTCCTGTTTTCTCTGTGATAGACTATGGACTAAGCCCTTTTTATAAGAGCCTTGTTGTCTTGTAAAAACAACCCTGGGGTCTTTCTTTCTCTCTGGGAGCCAATTTATTTGTGACATTTATTCAGGAGTGACCTTCTCTGGGTCTGTCTTCCAGAAACACTGAGCGTTATCTTTCCTCGCAGGGTAATCCAACCATTATTGAAGCTCGATTTAAAAACATGTTTTGCTAGTCTATACATCTCAGTGCAATGAACACACGTGTGTCTTGTATCAATAAATGCTGAATCACCCAATGTAATTGTCTCTGGTGCATCTGCTTCCTTACGAGCGCACACTTCCCTCCCTCTTCACAGTTATAAAGGAATGTCATGCTCAAACTTGAGTCGACTAATTAATTAAAATAATAAACTTGCACCATAAAGGCACAGGGGAGATTATAACCTTATCAGAGCATGTCAAGTGTTTGTTCCAAGACTCAAGATCCAATTAGCCAGATGGATGGTTACAGCATAACACACTCTCCCGTGCATACTCTCCCTTCCAAGTGGTGCAGTTCAAGCCTGGTCAGGAGCCAATCAAAATGCATTTCTGGATGTTTTCACTGCCAAAATACTAGTATGTCAAATCGTAAGTTTGACGAATGACCTGCGTATTTTATTAGTCGAGCACTTAAGAGAGGCCTTGAGAGTCTTTTGCAATAATCGATGTTGTTTCTAGGAATAGAAAACGGCTATTCTTCACTTAAGCAATCGGTGACCTTCTCTCCTCATTACTTATTCCATCAAGAGGACAATTACTCATTGGAAAGGCTGATATTTTTCCTTGCAGACAAAATACAGATATACTTTAAATGTGGCTACTTCTGTCTCTTTCTCTCTCCAGCTCTCTGTCTCCAGCCCTTCTGTCTTGTTTGCACCCATCTTATCAATCACAAAGTGCGAGCGCTAGTGCGATGAGGTGAGGCGCTGGGCCTGCCTGGGGCCCGGCTGCTGGGTTTGGTGCAGCCTGTTAATTTGATATGCTGTGTGGCTGAGCAGCCTCATTAGGGACAGCAGATCACAGAGGGATATTAGGCTTTCCATCATCACCAGGATACCACTGGCAAGAGCAAAATGGGATTGAGTTAAGGGGATGGAAGAGAAAGACAGGTCATTTGGAGAGGAGGATGAAAATGAAGTAGAAGACACTATAGATCTGTCGGCAGCAGAGCAGCATGGGTCAGTGGAGAGGGGAATGAGGACAGAGAGGAAGAGAGCACCAGGAAACCATAAAAAGTAGACCAGCATAGGCATATACACTTTTATCATGGTTTAGTTATCCTACCACTTTAAATTGGCATGAATCTTTTGATATGAAAGTCAAAAACTATAGTCATTGCCGTCATTTATCCATTAATGTTTTTATTTTCAACTGCGTCGCCGGTACAGAGAAGAGCTGTTGGACATTGAGATTTTGTGACAGCACAAGAAAAAGCACAGGAACACAATCACTCGACCAGAATGAATACAGAGGTGGAAGAAGAAAGAAAAACAAATAATAGCACAGAGGGAGCAAAGAAGCAGAGAATGAGATAGTTCAGCAAGAGAGGTTCATTTCCATTCGCACTTTGCATTTTCTCGCCTGCTGTGTGCATCGGTGTGGTCCCACTCTAGCACTGAGGGAGATTAGATGCAGTGTTGGGCCTGAGTGAATTATTAATGTAAAGATCTGCTTCTCCACTGAATCCAATAAGTTGCTTATGATTTGACTGTCAGGAAGATTGGTGGCCTGGATAAGGGGAACTTCTGGATCACGTGGCGCCATGAGTTCTCCTCCCCTGGTAATTGACTTGTGGACAGTATTGACTATCTGGTGATGGTGATTAAGGGAGCCCGGAGTCTGGCTCCTCGGGGCGGGTCACCGGACCTCACAGCAAGCCTATCCTGGTTAACCTTTGTCCAGAGCTCAGGCCGGACGGTTAACCTCCAGCTCAGTGATCTGGAAGTACTGATCGCTGTATTGATGTGGAACAGTGGATGCTGAGAGCTACTAAAGGGCTGCCTGGGGTTTTTTTTCTGCATCCTGTTGCCTCTTTTTCTGGCTTCTTCGGTCTCTCACACGTTCTGTCTGTAAGCAGCTTTCACAGGAAATCTAGGCTTTGAAAATAATTGGCTGATTGGGAAAAAAGAAACACCTCTTAAGCCCTAGTTTGATATATTCTTGCACACAAACTTTTTTGCTGCTCGAGGGGTTTCTTTCCTCTCTTAAGTCCCCCTCTTTATTGGCCATGTCTTACTTTCATTTCTATTTCCCCATTTGTGTATTTTTTCAACTGTGAAGAGATGATATTTTCTTAAGACATTTGTTTCCCAATGAATCTGTCTTGTACATGTTCTGTCTCCATGTTAATTGCACAGTTTATATTTGTAAGTTGCACGCTCATGTCACTGGTAATTATTGATGCACCAATAAAGTGAATATGTAACAAAGGATGTTGAAAGCAGATTCCTTTTATAGAGCAATGGTGTTGTGAAAACATCCAAACCAGCTAAGGTGTGAAAGAGCAATCAAATGCCAAGATGTACCAGAGCCTAGGAAGATTTATTACACCCGTTTGAATGATGCAATCTTACCACACCCTCTTTTATTCACATAACACTTGATAGAAGTCCACTGAGCCCCGAACACATATATCACATTTGCATGGAATCATATCGTATTTTTTTATCAAAATCTTTGCACATCTGTTGTTGAAAAACTTGTGTGTCAAGGATGAGTCATGACTGGAATGACCTGGTGGATGGTCTAAAGTTTGAGCACAGAGGGAGAAGGTGAGAGACGGGAAAATAGATCAGTCGAATATGGGGAAAAATCTGAAAAATGTGTGATTTTCAGTGGAGTGTTAAGGTACCTGAGAGAAATCCAGCAGTAAGGTGACCTCTGTTCATGTGGGACTTCAGGGGATAAAGCACAGGCAGTCTGACCTGCGTCTGTGCTGAACAGTTTGACTTTTTGATTGCAGCAGTATTGATTTTTACAGGGATAGACAACCAAGATGGACAGTCGCAGGTTTTGTTGTTGGTGTATACGTGTGTGTGTCCACCCGGATTTATTTTTTAAGAAGCCTGGTTTGTCATAATAGGAGTTGTTTGGTCACCATTTTGTGAAAAAGCAGGAGAGTTGTTTTTCAGCCACAATTTGAAGTCTAAAGTAATGTTGCCTACATTTGACTAGTGCGAATCACATACTTTCAAGTTTACAGTGTTTTTGATATTGCAACACTACAAAGCTAAACAAAAAGACGTGCCGTACTTCCTAACGCTTTCAAACTATTTTATTGTACCACTGATTTAAAACGAGTGTTCAATCGTTACTAATTACTTAAGAAAATTGTAGTTGGAAATTCCATGTCCCAGTCAAATTACTAGTTTTTTTCCCCAAAGCTTTTACTTATTACACATTGTCTCATACCACACATGAATGTGTTTACCTGGGAGATCAGTAGCTGTTATTATTTCAACTGTAGCTCTTTTTTACACTTCTCATCAGTGTTAGCTTAAAAGTGAATTATCAAGCTTATTTTTGGCTTTGGAAAAGAAGTGTACTCAAAAGAACAAAATTGACTCAACATTTTCAACTCAAGGTCCACTTACTTGTTTTGTTAGAGCTGAATTTGAAAGCTTTGGAAATATCTAGTAAGTGGACCTTGAGAAGTCGACCTCATAGTTATTTGACTGCTTTTTTTAAACTGCCACTGCAAGAAAATGATAAATCTTCCCAAAGAAAAATAGGATTAAGAACAAGAAATGAATCTAAACCACACCACACTAGCGACTCCAAATGACAGTTTAATTATTTTTATATCAATATGGACAGTCACTGGTAGATCTTGAATCTTTATTTTAAATTCATGCAGTTACTCCAGGCCACATTACACGGCTTTGGGAGTGCACCACTAGGCAGTTAAGAGTAAGAATCCCTGGGTACTTCATCCTAAGCTTTTAAAGGGGGGCATCGCACATTTATTTTATACCCAGATTATGAATGTGTCTCAAACAAACATTCAAAGATTATGCCAAATAACGGCCTTCCTCTGTAAGTCTGTGTAATTTGCTGTTTTGATGTAAGTGACATCAGTCTGACATTGGACAAATATGTGTCCTTGTTTAACTAGCTAGACAAGTCATCTGTGCTCTGACTCATCCTCTGAAGAAACATGGCACCCTATCACTTTATATAGGCTAGCCACTGAGCAAGCAAGGCTGAACACACACACACACACACACACACACGCTCGCTCGCTCGCTCGCTCGCTCGCTCGCTCTCTCTCTCTCTCTCTCTCTCTCTCTCTCTCTCTCTCTCTCTCTCTCTCTCTCTCTCTCTCTCTCTCTCTCTCTCTCTCTCTCTCTCTCTCTCTCTCTCTCTCTCTCTCTCTCTCTCTCTCTCACAGTGGCATATAATAACTCCCAACATTTCTTTGAACCTTCTTGCTGTGCGTCACTGGCACTCGCTGCTGAGTAATCAGATCAACACAAGCACAGAAGACCTGAGTCACATAAATAATTCCATTTGTTTGTGTTCTCAGAAACGCTAATACTTTCTCTAATCTGTCGCACTAAACCGCTTCTAGAAGATGTGTCATGTAAATAAATCTGAGCGGTTGCAATCTGTTTAGTCTACTGCTCCCATTTGGGTTCAGTGTTTAAACTTTATCTCATCATGTTCTAAAGCATCTTATTGTCTGAAACAGGCTTGATGATGTTATCATTTCATGACTGCTATTTAAACATTTACATGCTGTCCACCTATTAAGATATTGTTGTTGGCTTCCTGCTTTGTAATCAGAGCCTAACACTAGAAAGCGCAGACAGTAGTTGGGGAGTTTCTAAACTAAATTTAGCATCTGAATACCCTCCAATCTGCTGCTACCATAAATGGGATTACTAGGACAAATCCTATATTAGATGTATGTAGCAAGCATACAGACACCCATGCTGATGTAGATGTTGTTATACACCACTCAATACCATATGTATAACATATTTAACACTCAAAATAAAGAGTCTAGTTTGCCAATAAATCAAAACAGTTTGATATGAATCAATCGTTTTATAGGGACTTGTTGGGCCTCTGCAACAACACCCACGGACACAAAACATCAAACATGGAATGCAACATCCTGTCCTACATTAATGTCAGAGGATATTTGTATTAAGCACTGTCAGCCTGAATTAAATTAGGACTTGTGCGTGACTCATAGTAGCCCCGAGGAGGAGTACAAGTGGGGAGATAGGCAATACATATCTTAAAATCTCAACTGGTGACGTTTCCGCTTCTCAGGCCTCGCTGAGAGCCAAAGGACATCCTGTTAAGACCGGCTTTATGGTAGGCCAGTGGTCAGCTAGATCCAAAGAAGCGCAGCAGCATGTTTGTTAAAAATGACATCCAGTGCATAATAAGCATAATTTTGCATTCTACACACGTCAAGGTATTTTGGGTAATGACTGCAGACAAGATGGCTGACAACATGTCAACATGGGCATATACATATCGTCTTTTTTTCCACATATGCAGGCACATCAGCGTTGTGGTCTCGGTAATGACTACTGACAGCATATGACCGTCTGTTTTTGGTTTGTCCCTTATGCAGAGAGGAAGGAAAGCTCTCCTCTGCTGTTCTCTGCAGGCAGTAATATCATTATCAGGCCTCAGAGCTCATTAGGCCCGAGCAGATGTGGCAGACAAAGAGATGTGTCGCTTACACAAGCAGCAGGTGAATTACAGAGGCGAGCGCTCTTTGCTGCAGCGGTGGGGATGATAGTGCTGGTCCGTATGACTGTTGGTGAGGCAGCTAGTATTGATTTGCTTCCAATGATATAACTAGTGGAACAAAAGTTTTGAATTATAAGGTTTGCATGTCCATTTTTAACTGTTTTCAACATGTTTCATTGTCATCACAGCTTGATAAAATGCAACATTTCAAGTTTTCAAGAGAAAAAATACACCTGTTTCAGATATTGAGCTGGAAAATTCTAATTTACAGAAAGACCAAATACTTAAAGTCAGTATTGTGCTGACAATTGACGTCTCTCTTTGAACATTTTTAACGACAAATAGGAACACAATATACAAAACCATCCGAATACAGGTGCATATCTGGTATCAGATGGTCTTTAATACCAAACAAAGGACTCTTATATACACTATTTCTATATTTCTATGCATTTAATAACGTTTTGTTTAGCCGCTCAAGTATATCTTAACAGTGTGTAATTTCTTGCTGATGAAAAATGGATTCAGCAATGGCATTCTTTGGAAGTTAGATGAAACATTAATTACATTGTGGCATCCAATGATTAGTGCCTTGTGAATATAATCAATCACGTTGTTTACTCAGGACAATTCCTGTGTCTATTTTTCTCCTTACACTGATTATGTGAGGTGATTGGAACTATGTTATTATTCATGATGATACCAGAGCATCTCAGTGATCAGAGCATATGCTTTTTATCACACTGATCATTTCAAAGAGATAAGAAACCAAGGTTAATTTGAAAAACATTAATCTTTCCTTCAGAGACTCTAAATGTAACGCTTCAATTTGAACCTTTTGACTTTTTGTATTCTGCTATGATGGATATATTCCCCGTACAGTGAAAACATTCAAGCTATGCCACTCTCGGTTTTGAAGTGAATGATGAACTTACTGCACTCAATTAGTCCATTATGCTCTGTCTGTATGCACCTGTCGTTGCACTCGCTGACGGACAAAATGTAAAAGCATCCATTGCTCTCCACCTCTCTGGTTTGGTGTTGACCCTCTACCCCCCCTCACAAGTCCACAGATATCGAGCTACATTGCTCCACCATGCTCCTCTCAGCTCCCCCTCGGTGCTCCGTCAGCAGGCCCACATGTCACTGTCAGCTGGCTTCTTGCGGGGCATCCAGGCTGGGACACCGAGCCCATCAACACCTCCCTGGGGACCCTGAGGTCACCCGCAGGGTAGCCGTGCCAGGTCAGGCCGGGCCATTCGTAGGGGTGAATGTAGGTGGATTATATCCCAAGGAGAAGGACTGTGGAAGGAACAGAAGCTCAGATTAGAACATATGCTCTGCACAGTTATCCCGGAGCCTGTTGGTCACCTCTGAATGAAACCCCCCATAAGAACAGCCATTGTCACTGTTTGCGATGTAGCGAGGCTCTGTCTGTCCTGTTTGGCGGAGCCTGGCTGCTCGGCGGGCACTGGGACACCAGAATGAGCGGAGAACAGCTGGCCCATTCAGAGCAGACTGCTGCCCTGCAGGAAACCCTCTCCATATCCTCTCAGCCTAGTTCACCAGCACCCAAAAACACACGGAGGAGACTTGGCTCAGTGTCTTCCCCTTCTTCCTGTATTTTGCTGCCGTTGTGTCCCCTGGCTGCCTTCTTTGTTTGGATTTTGTAGCAGAATAAACGGGACGGATAAATCAGACCTAAGTGAATAACTTCAGTCAAAACGATTCTCCGCAGTTATCAACACCAGAAACGATGTGATGCATAGTCATCTTCATTCAAGCGCAAGTACCATCTGACATTCAATGTGTGATTTTTGCATATGGGCTTGGTCTCAGCACTAATCATAGCTTCTGAAAATGACTGAATGAGAGGTCCAAGTTGTGGACAATGCCTCTTGTATGTGTTGTTGTTAATTAGTCAGCCAGTGTGTTAGCTCACATTCTCTTCTCAAAGTGTGAACAAATGAAGCAGGCTAATGTGATTACACTGATCAAACGAGAAGAGAGACTGACAGCAAACTCCTTTTCCTGTGGTTCTTGGGAACACAATTAAAGCAGTTAACAAAGGCAGTCTGATTTCAAGCCAATACTGCTTTCCCTCATGATGCCTGTGCACACTATAGGCATGCATTTGGTGTATGCACTACTATTGGCTGCTCTCATTTTCTTTCCTTTTTCACCCTCGGATGGGTTCTCACCCCACTGGAATACCCTCATATGCTCCCACAGCTGCTCCACTGCTGGTGCATTAATGCATGGTGCTAAGATGAATTTCCCAGAAGAGAAACTTACTATGACTTCTCAGGGGTAATCTGAAGAGACCCTTACCCTCTTCTGCCTCTGCTTAGTAGCCAATGCTCCCTCTGTGTTAAGAGGCAGTATTCAGCACAACAAAACACTTGAGCTGTAAAGCCTCTATACTTGGATTGCACCAGGTGGGTCATTTCCTGACCAGAGAAAGGAGTGAGGACCATCAGAATAACAATGGGCTTTTTCCATCCTGTATTTCACCCAAAGCTCCTGCAAGAGATTACAATACCAAAGCCATCTTGAAGGGCATCACATAAACATGGCCAGCAGCGTTGAGGGAAGTAAACACCAAGAGAGACTTGATTCCAGCTTCTTTGACCACTCTTAAGAAAAGCTTGAGAAGATATTGTCGAGGTTTATTTGAACATGGATGGTAGTAGCCTAAAACTCAAATAACAGCAATGCTTTCTAGTTTAATTTTAGTATTTAAAAAAATGACTATGTCGACCTGGGCAATTTGCAGTTAAGCATTTGCAAATGCCACCTGTGGATCTTGTTCATAGGTGAGAGGGACTTGTACCATGAGATCGACAAGCAAATCGGTCAAGCAGTTACACAGGTGCTATACATTTGTGGTGAATAAAAAGCTTATCCTGAAGGCAAAGTGTTGATTTACCAGTGAATCCAACTTTGCGTAGTGACCCAAAAAACTAGGGTAAGGGCCACCCAAAGGAGCCAGTAGAGGTAGTTTGGGCATCTGATTAGGAAGGATGTCTCCCTTTCACAATACCCCAGGAACTGAGAGGAAACCCCAAGGCAGGCCAACAATACGATGGCCATTAACTTCCCATAAAGGAGCTGGAGGAAGTCGTTATGGACAGATGGATGGATAAACTGATGTATACCTAACGTCTTCAATTTATGTAATCACGTTACTACAAGACCCTAGTTTCGCATTCTACAATTGTGTATGCTAGAAAGTAGAAGGCATATGTTATGCATTTGGTTCCTCATTGCCTTGCAGCAGAGCAGCTCAGCCCCATTCATGTACATCCCCAGGCAAAATATAGCAGCCTTTTTCCTCATTACTTAAAAGATGCATTGCATTTTAAGAGGCCTCTCCTCTGCATAGATTTTCCTCTTGGAAGTCTATGGGGATTGTTTGCTGTGGATATTACATGTATGTATGCAGGTAGCGATTATGCAGGCAAACAGTAGGGACATCTGTGTATGCACTTCGAGAACAGACTGCCAGAGCGCCTTCTGAAATTGGCATGTTTATACCCGGAAAGACTGACTCAGAAAAGTCTAGTCATGTTTCCTTACATTAGACAAAAGTTCTGTGATGTTAGATTCTTCATAGATAAACCATCACAGGATTGCTTGAACATTTTACGCATAAATCTAATCTGTGGTGTCACATTGGCGTAGACATCTTCCCTATAATGCTGATCTGCATACGGCAGCAGTTTCATCTTGAGTAATTGCACTCTTTGGGCTTCTTGGAGCAGTGAAGTGCTATGCAGAAAATCTCTGCATTATCAGTCAGCAGCCTCTCTCCGATGCGTCTGACCTAGTATTTCCAGAAGCTGCTGTGTACTCTGAGGTAGCAGACAGGGGCTGCTGGGGGGTTTGGAAGAAGAGGAGGGGGTTCACGCAAAGCCACCACAGCAGTTTCACTTTTCGAAACCTTGCGGCTTGCCTTTTGTTCTCCATTTCTCATTCTAGCCTCACTCCTTCTCCCTGGGGAGTTATGTTATCACCCCCTATATTTATCAAAGTTTCTTTGTAGTTCCGACCAGGCCCCCTTTTGTTCCCCATCTCTGCCAGCTGCGCAGCCCGCTTGATGAAAACTTCTGAATCTGTTGGGGACTTTGAGAGGCATGGGCCTGTGACGCCAGGTGGGCTGACTTTGTGTTTACCTGTCGACTGGCACAATCAGGAAAGCTGTGTGGAGGCGTGTGGCGACAGAGTGGCCCTGTCTGTGAAGTAAGCGTGTAAATGGAGACGGAAGCTTCCCTCCCACCCACACTCTCCACATCCTGACAAAGGAAAGCCACTCACTGGTCAGACAGTGCCAGACACTTTTGAGGATCGCCCCTCCTGCACTCCTTTCATTCCTTCCCGTCTCTCTTTCCTCTCTTCACTCTCATTCTTTCTCTTCCCAATGCCACTTAGCCTTAGTGTTTGGAGGAGGATTGCATAAGCGCTAGAGGACTTTTCCTCCTGGCAGGCGAGGCATTTTAATTGAAAAGGAGATCCGGAATGAAAACTCCCATTCCTTTTCCTTTTCAGGGCCTCTGTTCTGTAAAAGCACGGAAATGTACCCGGGGAAAGAAGACGAAATGTACAGGGGAGTCAGTGAAAGAAATAGGTCATGTTCTTAAAACAAAATGAAAGAGAGGAAGTCTGACATCCCGCCTGTCTCCGCACTCCCTATAATGATCCTGGATGTTTTCTCCCTCCCAGTTGATTCTAACAAAGTCGTTTCGTGCCGCATTATTTTCTGTCCAGAGAAAAGGAATGTGCTTTCTGCAATAAAGTGCAACAAAAGAGTTGGTCTCTTGTGTACAGAATAATATAAAAGGAACTGAAACATTGTAATAAACAATATTGCAGATAACCTTATGGGATGTAGGCGGAGATTTATGGATTTTTAAATTGAGTTCATGTAAGAGATGGGTATACTGGCTTTATATATTTCTCCCCTTTTTGCACAAAGTGGAATTGGTGATGATAGATGTAGCTGTTGTATACCGCTTTAAACTACTTCTCCTACAGTATATTAGTTATAGAGGAACTCCCATTTCAATATTATTTTCATTCCTGAACAAGAGTGTGTTATTTCTGTTGAGTGGCTCACGGTCGAGCTTTCACTTGAACTCAGAGGAGCTGCTCTTTATCCAGCAGTTATATACTTGCTGCTTTGGGCTTGTCATATGTGTATGTGAATGTGAAACAAGGTCACACTGACAAAGGGCATGTCTGCTCTCTTGCACAAAGATTTAAGCATCTGTTTCTCCAGCTGTCTTTCCTTTGAGAATACTAACCTGTTTGTCTGGGCTTCTCGTGCCTAAAACACAGTCTATTGTCGATCCCCAATGCCCTGATCCTTATACCTTTGTCAGCATACTGATGATGTTTGCTAATGGGATTGCTCGTCCACTGATGGAGGTGTGGGAATGGATCAGCCGATGGTTATCTGCGCTTTCCACAAAGTCAGGCATTGCTGCAGGTAAATCTTGCAGCAGCACCCCAGAGACCTGACTAAGTCTAAAACAATAAGTGTGTGTGCTGCTCTCAACACAGCAGACCTTTCAATCTACAAACAGCACTATGCAAACACAAGATCCCTTTGGCTGATAATTTATTCAACAGAACTGAAGGCCTTACAAGGTTAAGAGCCACAGAGTCAAAAGGCTTCTTTGCCTATTAATTGCCTTTGATCAGTAGATGATGCATAATTGAAATAGCCTAAGCGAGCTAAGGCGGACCTTGGAAAGTGTTGAATCAGAGTGATGGGGTGATTGCTGAATGCTTGCCTTGCTGAAATGCTGTCAGGGCACTGACTGAGAGATGTGAAACCAGCCAAGTATCTGGAGGCTTTTAATCCGTACTTTTATAATAATCTATGCGTTTAAGAATAGCTTTCCCTGTTTGAAAGACAAAATATGTTATGCTGTCTTGAAGCCACAGCCTCACATACACTCTTAGATAACTCAGACTATAGTGCTGTTGGCGCTACCATGTGTATTTCCTTCCCTGAATATATGTGCCTTCAGATTGATTCACTCTCGCTTCACAACAGGCTTCAGGTGCGTCTTGTACTGAAGTTCAGACTGGCCCTCTGGATATGGGGCAGAGAGCCTGTTTGGCAAAGTCACTCTTTGAACAACTGTGCAAAAAAACCTCCCAACTCCGCTTCAATAGGCCAGATAAGATGTGTTCATAGAGAATTGGGAATTGAGCAGTTCCTTGAAATGTTGCATTGACTTTTTTCGACATTAGCCCAGGATTGCGATATTTGATTTCATATGAATGGGTTTCAACTAGTGCGCAAAATCTTCTATACAAATTATTTTGTTTAAAGATTCAAAGATACATTTTAGACAATTTGTTATTAAATGTTTTTCTTGCATGTGGTATGGAATTCATGCTGTAGAAACATTATATACGTGTTGGTTGTTGCTTTGCAGAAGCTTGTTAATTTGAGCGTGTTCACCTGCGACTTAGTCATCATCGTATACATACAAAATTGATGGCGGAAAATTACCTGTCAGTTGTTTTCATATATAAAAAAACATGTTCAAATTGATGAAGCAGTGTCAGTGCTCAATGTGTATGTCTACTGCCATAATTATAAATTGTGACTAGCTGAATGGCAATTAAAAACAGTTTATTGCCCAAAGCAAAGACCTGACATACGGCAGCAGAGAAAACAGTTTGATGCTTTCTAAATAAAAGCTTTATTTGCTGCAGGTAGACACCATATATTATAATATGGTAAATAGTCAACGATTTGATGTTTGTTTACACACAGCCATAATCGTGTTGTTCCAGCAGCATTCCTGTCATTCTTATGCCAATCAATCCTTTTTTTAATTAGGCAAAACTCAAAAGAGTGTGCTATAGCATGACGTCAATCACCCTGAGAGCCATTTAGCAAACATTAGTCTTTCCCTTTGAATTCCCAGATTAATACAATGTATTCTAATGATGAACCAAAAAGAAAAGTACAACAAATTATGTTGTCTTTAGATACTTTGTTGGAAGGTAATACACAAATTAATTTGCATGTTTTAATATCTTATAATGCTAATTTAACATTGGCTCTGTTTGAGCCGTCCACACATGGAGTGATGACTCAGTGTTATCTTGAATCACAATAATCATAATGTCGAGTCATGGCAAACACTACAGAGAAGTGAGGGTGTATCTACAGAGCCAGAATAATGGCTTGCAGTTGGCATAATTCCTGTAATTTACTACCATGCATTACTAAAAAAAAAATGTATTGCCACCCTTGTGTTTTGCTCTTGTTATCCAATATGGTAAATATAACTCAACTGGTACAGGAATCATTTTAATGAGCAATTCTAATGAGGAATATTGTCAACAACAGGTACAGGATAAGCACGTATTGTTGATAACATTGGCCAAAATACAATACTATGCTATATCGGATGCAGCCGAAAATAGATCTGTGAATTTCTTGTCCAGTGGCAACATCTTATGTAGAAAATGGGAAAAGTTTTAAAATACTGGGAAAATGGTCATTACGTGTCAATTTCTGACCATAACACAGAGGTCAGTAGGTGTTTTATGCTATTATTAGACGCTTCTGACACATCAAGTCGATGTTTCTCTCCCATCTGGCTTAGTGTGTAGCAGCCAAGTTGGTTTCTATATTGGCAGCCCTCCTTCATACTGTAGCTGTTTTATATTCATAGTTTGTCCTGCACAGCCCTGACCTTACACTTTCATGTTTGAGACATGGGCTGCGTCCCTGTTGTAGTGAAGCAGCCTGCTGATCTCTCTGCTTGATAAACGCTCGTCCTCCCACATGGACATCAATGTAGCGATCATATTAATAAAGAATAAGCACTGTAGATGTTCTAAATAAAGCACAGCGGTGTGGTGTGTCTTATCATGCTAATTATTCCCATAACTCCTTATTTGAAGCTTAACAATGACAGAAGTAATGTATTCCTATTACTCAAGTGAAATCATTGCATAGAAACACAGCAGCCAGTAAACAATGGGCCCAACCTCATCTGAATGTGAACTGGTCAGTATGTCATTGTCTTGCTAATTATAACAATGTAAGTCAAGGAGACTTTATCTATACAGCACATTTTAATAACAAGGCAATTCAAAGAGCTTTTCTAAAAACAACCAACAAAGAAAAACCTTGAAAGCATCAATACAAAAGAGGGGAAAAACAAAAGAACCTTTAAGTACAAAACATTCATTAAAGAAATAACTGATTAAAAAAACTAGCTCAAAAAATGTGTTCCTGTAGCAGTGTCAGACATTAATAATCTCTGATCAAATAGAAGTGTTTAGCATTGATTTAAAGCAGGGGTGCCCACACTTTTTCAGCTTGGGAGCTACTTTTAAAATGACCAAGCCCAAAAGATCTACCTACAGGTCCGCCCCTGCCCAATCTGTGGCAGCGCGAGGGGGGTGCTAGTGGACTAAACGGCGGATAAACTGTGGCGCGCTTACACTAATTGCGCCGCATAAGCGCATAATAGTGCGCCGCATTTGCGCTTCAGATGAGAGGTGAGGTCCCCTCATAACTGCATGAACCCGTGTGGCACAATACAACTCAGACTGGCTTACCTGTACGTCAATCAAGTGGCAAATGCCATAGTAAGGATGGATGATAGGCTAACTTTAAAAAAATTAAAATAAAAAATTTAAAAAAAAAAATATTTTTATTTTTTCAATGCCATGCGATCTACCCACACTACCTTCGCGTATTCAGTGCTTTACCAGCCAGGAGTAGTCAATTAAACATGATTCTTTGGAATACAGGAAGCAAGTGTAGAGATCAAATGCATCAACCCCAGAAAGTGAAGGTTGATAATGCATTTGCAGCTTTAATAGTTCCACTCTGTCACAATTCCGTGTTTTCTGAAGGACACGGACAAGACGTAGATGTGGAAACACACCAGTTGTAAGCTTAAAAACTTTGAACTTTCATGTTAGGGTTACTGTCTTGCTAGTTGGCTATCATACAACGACCAAGACCTTTCATTTCCTGAGTAAAAGAAAACACCTTTGTATCCTATCAATCAGACTTCACAAGTGAAATAATGATGGCTTTGATCTGACTGCACTCTGACACTTCATGAGAAACCTTCATCAGACTTCTTTGGAAATGCTGGACCGAAAATCTCTCCCTTCCTTACATGGAATTGATTGATTGTAAACAGGAGCAGTGCCGCCCTTGCAAAGTTTGTCTATATCAGTTCTGTTTTGCTCAAGTGCTTCAAGATAAACTCCAGGACACTATCGGTTCTGCCTGACTGGGTTACGATAAGGAAACAGTCCTGAAGTCAAGTGGTGAAACTTAGTGACCTTTTAACATCCTTACCCTAAATAAACATGATACAATGTTGATGAAAATCAGTAGAGATCATTATTGGTGAATAGTTAGATAATGTATTTATAATATTAATGATTTAATGTTAATTTTACTTTTAGGTAAACAGTTCATATCTGTGAAAGGTGGGTTCACTCGAGCAGTAAACACCACTAATCGCTAAATTCCACTATAGATGAGTCTTGGGAGTAGGTGAGTCTTCAATGAGGTATAATAACATATGCAGATATATCTGTTTTAGCAATTAGCCAGAACGTGTTGGAAGATATTGGCAAAATTTCACTCTCATGCATTCATAATGTTAACCAATGATGTGATTTTCTTCCTGTGAAATAACACTCAATTAGCATCTCTACAGTAGGTAATAAGCTAAGCCCATGCACACCACTTCAACATGTAGAGAAACCAAAGCTTGAAGAGCCCAAACAGCATCTCACCTTATTGCACTCATACTATTACCTGGTCTTTTCTTTAGACCCACCTGCAGCCCCAAGGTGGCCCTCCCTCTACTCACCAGCTCACAGCAGGAACCAAACCCCCTGTAGCTGTTAAGAATTTTAACCAGCCATCTTTCAATAACTCAGTGTTCTTCATCTCTTTTGTCGAAATCGTGCCAGGTACAGTTATACTGCAACTATGCCACCTGACAGACTCTAAGCACTTTTAAATTCTAACATCTGATCACTCAAGACACATTCAATTAAAATGTCTTAATTTTACAACTGTGCCGAGTCATTTAAATGTGATGGTGGTATAATGCTGAAGAAAAGGCAGAAGCTACAATGAGATTGTTCTGCTTTCTTGAACTTGTGTGATTGGATGATTGGCCGTGACATCTAATGGCACATATGAAGAGTTAAGGGCATTAGCATCATCTTCTGGGTGAGAGCAGGTGTAATTGAGACATGGCACACGGTCACAAATGACGGTGAGCTGTGTTTAAATGGCAAAGAAATGCAATACTGGGCAGGCTCCCTAACTGCTGATTGTGTTACTCCGATAACTGTTCAGAGCTGAGATGGAAGAGTGTGGAATAAGCCCATCTGGTTCACTCAAAATTAAGAGGAATATTTTATGTTATTATTTTATTTAGCCTCTAATTAGGATGAGAAACATGCGAGTTGCAGGTGTAAAGTAGAATAACAAACATTTGTAGAAACAGCATAACCATACAGGTGTTATGCTTACCTCTTTCTCCCTTAGCAATTTGTAACCATTAAGCATAATGTACATTTTATAAAATACAAAATGCTAATGAAGCTACTCCGTTAACGTCATTCTCATATTAATTGCTGCAGTGAGCAGGTTTTGACGATATCAATCTAACTTACTACCGTTGAATACTTCTGGATTATCGGTCAACCCCCCCCCATAATGAGTAACTAATTTAGCGTCGATGTTTATTAGCAGTGTAACAGGAGGATGAGACGCAGGCCTGAGCGGCGAGCAACACGCGCGCTGTGTGGCTGGATATCAACCCATCACTGTGACAGAGAGGACAGGAAAACTGAGAGCAGCTGCCCCGACCCATTACAGCCATCAACAGTGCGGGGAATGCACACACACACACACACACACACACACACACACACACACACACACACACACACACACACACACACACACACACTCATTTTCTGACACATCTAGCTGTCTGGCCTTCATTCTAATGGAAGAACTGGCTTGGCTTTTAAAAGTGGTCAATTAATCCCAATTGAAGGAAGGAGGGAAATCACCATGTTACTTAATGAATGTCAGGAGACAAGCAATTATGACATGTCTGGAGAATGTGACTCCGGCATGAGAATGAGCTGATCCAGACTGATGCATTAGTGAGAATAGAGATTTATGTGATGGGGATGTGTCCGTCTTCAGCATGTACTCATCTGTGGAGCGTGACTTGTGAATATTACAGGAGAGGAGGGTGGCAATTAGAGAGGTCACCATATAAGCAGAAGGTCACAGGTGCAAACATGAGTTTCTCTTTTGTATTGGATGCTTGAATATGAAGAGTAAAAATGCATACATGTTTCTATATACATGGGTGATATGTTAAATGATCACATGAGAGCATACTGTAGCATGCAGCGTCCTCAGTATGATCTGTATTCTGCGCAGTCATTTGTTGTTTTTGAATTCCAGAAATCAATATCTATTCTGCTTTTGAGTTTTTCTCTATTTCACAAAGAAGTCGTTTTTTCTTATCCTTTTTCTTTTACCTCATACATATTCTGAATTTCAATTCTGAAGTCTTTCAATAGCAGGGAACAACTTGCACCCATTAGGCATGCCTTTTGTATTAGTCCATTGTTGCTTTGGACTCCTTCAAGCATTCAGTCTGGACAAAATTGCCCGACAATTTTGTGTCAAAGAGAACACGAAATCTTTTGAATTAAAATAATTGTCCTTTTTTAATACACATGCCCGGAAATTCCCCTTTTTTTACATCAGTTTGAACAAAACCACGGTCACAGGCAATGGTGTTGCACTGTTAATGCTAATACTTTCTCTCTTCACCTCTCTGTCTTCGTGCTGTTTGTGAAATATGTTGAATTTGCCCCTGGCCTATTTTATCTGCTTGCTGTCTATTCCCTGAAGTCAGCACAGGTAGTTTTTCTTTTTATCACTGTGTTCTTTAGCTTTACCTTTTATCTTGTCATCCAAAACTTCTAAGCTTGAGAGAATTGAGGAAAATATATAATTTCAAATGTTATATTTTTATCAAAACATCACCTGTAAGTAGTTTCTTTCTCTGTGCCCTTTCTGTATTATAAGAAATCAATTAAATGAAAATAAATTAGGATAGCATATTTTGAGTATGTATGGACACCGTTTGGATAAGGTATGATCTCCTGGTGTTATTACATTGAGTAAACACACACTGATACTGATGCTTTTCAAAATGACACCAACCTCACCTGAATATGAATGACCTATAGTTTGGAACACGGCTTCCATCAAACTCCCGAGCTGTTCACTAGTTTTCTTTATGAATCACTAGAAGTTGGAGATGGTGTTGTTCCACTTAGCTCGAAGTCATCTCTGTCCTCCTGCCAGCCATCAGTGTTGTAAACACAGCACTCCTTGCCAAAGTACTTCCACAGATGGCTCAATGAAGCACTCTGCCTTGTTGTTCCTGTTTATTCAGCACTGCTCGTCCCCATAATGAAATAGCTTCATTATAGCAATTTGCACTCATTCAGCATTCTGGAGGAGTATGCAGATGTGAAGTTGCACCGGTAAGCGTTTAGAAAATGATGCAGTCCTGCTCTTCAAGAAACAACAGTCCGTCGCGTGATACTTGTGTTTGTCAAATCAATTATTAAGGCCTCTCTGACTCATATCCAGATCTATGCATGTGTTGTTCCGGTTGATTATGTCCCAGCTGACTTATACACTGAAACAAAACACTAAAAAGTTCTAGCTATGCCACAAGAGTGATCATTTACAAAAAGCCGTTGGTATAAAAAGCTGCAGATCAATTTTCCCTGACCCTATGCCTTATTGGTTGCAGCCTGACAGTTAATCTTTTCTTCATCTTTTCAAAAGTTGGACAGTTTTCAGATGTTCTTTTATCTCACTCCCCTGTCCCATTACCTTCAAAAACAACATGCTAACCCTCTAACCTTTGCCCTTACATTACACATAGCATAGGCCAGTTCTAGTAAGTGTCTTATCATGCAAATACTTTGATGTTGCCTCTAACCAAAGGATCATTATGTTTTAGATTTACTAAGAATGTGCTTATTGTGACTGTGATGTCTACCTCGGAAAAATAAGGCGACAAAACAGCAAAGGTGGGATTTACAAGAGCCAAACAAAAAATGGTAGTGTGGCAGAAATACATTATTCAAAAGTGTAGGCTTACACAATAAGTACAAGCTGGCTGTTAGAAAACTAAACAAACTATTTGTCCATTGATAAGGGAGACGGGATACTGAATGGTAAATTAATAATGGACTGGGAATTGTGGTGTGTTGGTTCAAACTTCAATGTGTCCCAATCATGAATGAACGTTTAGAATAACTAAACTTGTCTTATATTCATCAAGAAATGTAACACTCTTTTACATTACATCAATCAGTCATTTCTGTGGGTAAAAAGCAACAACTGCAGGAATCATGCAAGGACATTAAACTTTAGCAAGGTCTCTCGGTTTGAATATTCTGTGTACTTTCTGTATTCTGTGTGTACCTTTGTTTATATTTTGTGCCTTGTTGATGTTCACTTAATCTTCTTTTTATATCCCATGTAAAGTAGCTGGTAGTTCTGATGGCATTCTTTTCACAAATGTTCTGGCACAAAAATCTTCAAACCACACAAAATACTTCTGTCAGTCCTCTTAAAAAACACCTGATGGCCGTTTCCTAAGCGCTCTGTGCGGGATTTGTTTCATGGTCTTCAGAGCCATCGTAAATTACCAAATGATTAAACAGATCCTTGGTGATGTGTCCTCCAGGGAATAATGTTAGTGTAGGACCAGCAGGTGTGGATGGCTCAAGGGGAAACCCCCATCTTTGATTACCGTGATAGTCATTTGTTTTAAGTGACCATAAATCTCAGTTGGTGAGATTAAAACACACCTTTGTAGAGCTCAGCCTTGCTGCCAGGCTAAGCCCCCCCCCCCCACACCACACAGCGACCTCTTCAGTCCCGGTCACACCCCCTGGCAATTTACTACATCCTCTTAATAAAGATTGGTGTTTGTCATTTCATGGCACTTGAGAGCACTGTGTGCCGGTGCCGCAATACCGTGTTCTCAAAAAGGGAATACAATAGGAGAATAGTTTGAAAGACAATCTTAGGCGTATGACAAAGTGAGTCATCGTCAAAATGTCTCTCTACCAAGACTCCCTGGTTGCTCCATTTCTCTCCTAACATTTCACCTGTTCCTTTGTTGTTGCTGTTAGAAGTACAACAACTAATCTGTGTTGGAAACAAGATGGGAAAGGAATGACATTCTTACATTTCAATAGGTCATGTTTGTTTTCCTTCCTTTTTCATAGTGAGATTCTACATAACGTACAGTATATAGACGCCTGGGGAGATTGGGGGCATACTGTATTTTCTTTTTTTAAACCGGTTATTTATTTGTTGGCATTTCTAGCATCCAACAATTGCTTTAAATATCACCATGTCAACCATGCAGTATTTGTCCTGATCCTGCTCTCACCCTGGAAGGATCTGGAAAGTAATTTTCCTATTTCTTAAAGGTCATTTGAGAACCCTGTCATGTACAAGATAAAGCTTCACGTCTGTCTCCATTTCCCGTGCCTATAAACAACCAGGAAATTGAAAGTAATATTTCTTGACAGTTTGGCAAACCTGTCTGAGATGGGTTTTCCATGACATTTGAGTATCCTTTACTATCCTTCTGCTTCGTTCACTTTGGAAAATATCATTTCTGTTGGGCTGATGCGGCTGGTGCTGACTTGTTTTACAATCTGTATTTGAATAGGATTCATTCATTCAGGAGTGCGCTCTATATTTCTCATCAGCGACAGCAAAGCACAGACCTGTTTAATACATCAGAGGATCAAGGTAGACTTTGATCCAAGGCTGTTAAAAGACCGTCTGTCCACTGATGGATACATGGTGATTCATGTAGAGGATGTGCTCGCCTCTAACAAGTAATTTTTTCTTAGGATGCACAGTATTGATATTTTTGCAGGCAACTGAATTCTCTACATCTGTTTTTCACAAGTGCAGATTACCTATAACACTTTTACTGTGCGTCTGGTGCAGATGCAGACATCTCAAGAAATATAGTGAATACAAATGAGTGCTTGGCTTATTGCGTTCCAATAAAAAATCTTCTAGGCATAATATTCCCAATCATACATTTTTCAAAGCAGGCGGTTCCTTGAAAGCATTAAACAGCAAGGCATTCTGTGTTCGTACAGTAAAGACATGAATAGACCCATGTTCCCTCTAACCATGTCTTCCTGATTGAGTCTTGTAATTTAATGTTTGCGCCCTCAGAGAAACTTGGATTCTTTTTTAGCTTGACCCCATATGTTTAGCATTCAGGGTCCAATAAGAAGGCTTTTGGATGGGCCTGAGGGCTTTCGCAGGGAGGCAGATGGTGGATTATCCAAACAAGCGGACAAATTACCGAGGATCCCCCTCTGTGCCGGGACACTGTTGAGAGCAGCAGACCTGCCAACAGTGAGCCGCTCACACACTGCCCTTTCTCACTTCCTGGCATCTTCATCTTCTATCCATTCCCCTTATTTCCCTTTTTTCATTGTCGACTCTTACTCATTCCTCTCCCACTTGGCAAAGTCAGCATAAACTGATTTTGGAAGGGTTTTGTGTAGCACAATTCTCTTTTTCTGTTTAGGTGGAGAGTTTTCAAGGACTTGTTTTGATGATGATTTAAAGTGAAGTCTACAGATGGGCTTATTTTGATTGATTTCATCTCCCTCTGTTGCTCCCTTAAGGAAGCTTTGCAATCATGATGAGAGGGCCAACAAATGGCCCGTGTTCAACCAGAATCTATTGTAGGAGAAACAATAAAAACAAGCTAGTCAGTGCCATTAATTCTGCTGGGCTCCATTTTTAGGAGAGGCACATACAAGGCTAATCTCTTTTACCACTAACAGTTCTGGTAAGCCATGTGTCACCTTCCAGAAAATGTTCAGAACGCTTAATCTTCTATCGTCATACAATAGACCTTGACGGGGATAAATTATGCTTTTAGGACGTGAGTCTTGAGTCTTAATAGTGATCAAATGCCCCTCTTCTAATTGAATTGTCCTGCAGGCATTACACGGCCTATGTAAGTGTATCAGGACTGGAGCCAAGGGGAGGCTGCAGAGTCTGTGCTTCAAATAGACCATGAATGGCTAATGAATGTTATAAATGAAGCCTGCTAATGCAAGCGGACAGCCATTCAAATGCAACCGTTTCAAGGGAACAAAAAACATTCCCCCCTCATTCGCAACAACTGCTTCATCCATTTCATCCATCCATGTGTTTATTCATGAGTTCTCGGAGTCGTCAATATTCTTCGGCCGCATCTGCCACTCCATTCCTTGTGTGCTATCAGGACTCGCTGGTGAGCTGAGCTCCCTGTTTCGCAGACTGCCAGCAGAAAGGTCAGCCATCATTTAGCCAGCAGAGATTTTCCCGGTGCCACATCCTCCACAGTGTGTCCACAAGAATTTACAAAACAGCAATAGAAAATGTCAATACACAGAGAGCATGATGATAAGACCGTTCCGACATTATTCTACCTCGTTGTGATTTAGAGGAATTAGCGATGTACGACTCATGCTGTTTTCTTCATGAATGTGTACACTCTCAGTTTTTCCTTTGGCTCTAGCGTGTGAAGGAAAGACTCACAAGTTCTGGAGAATCTGAGCCAGAAATGAAAACGCCTACTCCTGTTCCTGACAGGATTCTGGTAGCTTCCTGTGTCTCAGCAGGAAGTGCAAGAAGTCAGACTTCTTAGTCTTTCATCTCCACGCCCACAGGACTGGAGGCTCTGTCTCCATGTGTTTAGTTGGCGGCTTCATTCACTGCTAGAATATTCTGCCTTCATTTGTTAGTGCGTCTCTCTGCCTGTGTCTGACTGGCCCACTGTACAGACAGACAGACAGACAGACAGACAGACAGACAGACAGACAGACAGACAGACAGACAGACAGACAGACAGACAGACAGACAGACAGACAGACAGACAGACAGACAGACAGACAGACAGACAGACAGACAGACAGACAGACAGACAGACAGACAGACAGACAGACAGACAGAGTATTAAAGTCACATGGTATGGACTCCAAACTCCCACTCAGCATAAATCAAAAAGTTTCTTACATTCAGACACACACACACACACACACACACACACACACACACACACAAACACACACACACACCAAACACACACACACACACTGAACATTTCCTCGTACCTAATTTCCTGTCAGCTCCTTAGAGACTCCTTCTCAGTTAAACTATGTTTTATTCATTGGAGAAAACTGAGAACCGGAGTTAGAATTACACTTGTCAGAGGTTAACAGCACAACTGCGCGTAGCTGAGAGATTATGACTGTTCCACATTCACCCACCTCACCAGTGTGGAATCCAGTGTGTGTGCTCCCTGAAGAGAGCGGATGAGCAGCCGTCTTGAGGGAGGCAGCAGGTGCAAGAATGTGTTAGCAGCTCTGAGCGGGATGGGTCTTGTCAGCCCACCCTTGGCATACTGTAAGGACTGGAGGGGGGTGCGGCGACAGCATGACGTACCTCCATGAGTGTGTGAACGGTTGTCTGTCCCTGGTATGCACCTTGTGTATTGTACGGACATTTATGCCAGTCATGTGTGCCCTCACATATGCACATGTTACTACAGGCCTAATATTAGTGTGTGAGCCAGCTGACCTTTCGCTAACAGAGATTTGTTTGAGTGTAGTCGCCCACACAGCTGGAGGAGGAATCAGAAACCTTCCATTTGCTGGTTCTCTCACCAGCTCTATACCAGGCCAACAGCAGATATGTATCCTTTTGAGGCCCTGCGTGGTATTTTAGACCTCAGTAATGGATGGTTTTACTCTAAGAGGTGGAGTTTTTAATATGTGCGCGTCTCTTTGTGTGTATGTGAATAATTATGGTAGAAAATGGGCGGTGTGGTTCTCCTTTTCGTATAGCATGACGTGTAGAGGGAGATGGCTTGAATCAACACTGGCATTCCTTTACGAAACACACTCGGCAGCTGCTCATAACCCTGTGATAACACACTCTCTGCCTTAGTGACAGAATGAGCTTCATCCCGCTCAACGGTCAGCCTCTTAGGGTTTTGCTTGCATCCACATTTTATGAAAGAGGGTTTGGCATTGAAGAAGGCATTCCTGCTGGGGTTGAAGGATGCAGCCAGACCACATGGAGGATGATTACACTCCTGAGGGAAACAGCGGATACAGTGAGAGATGGAAGCCTCGTTGGGCACACCATTGCATGTTCACCTACCTCGTTTGGGTCATATTGTTTATCTTTTCTTTCTGGGTTTGTCTTTAAAATCATCAAAAAGTAGATTTCCTGATACATTTTCTTCACTTTGAAACTGCATGGTCATGAGTTAATGACTATTAAGCAAGTTATTTTGACTTATATTGCCACATCAACCGCGGCTGCTACGTCAGGAGTTGACCCATAGCTGGGAACTCTTATCAACTTTGTACTGCAATTCTTCTTTCCACAATGGCAGAGGCAAGTTATTGGATCCGGGAAGGAGATGAGGCAAAGATTACTCACTCAGCATCATACATTTTTATTGGCATGAGTGTTTTTATGGGATTGAAATTGACTTTTTAAATGCTTGGTCCAAAGATACTCTATGGGACATTTCCGTGCAACTCCCAAACAAGATTCCAGTCAGATGTTTATGACTGTCCTGCAACAGTGACTCTGACTTTCCTGAAATTCTGGGCTGGCAGAGATCTCTCACAAAGTCGTAGTTTTCTTGCAGTGTTTTTTTAGTTTTTTTTCGGGGCTTGGGCTATAAAAGGCTGACGGATGTTTGGCAGAGTTTCCCTAGCGACTGCTGTTAGTGGAGAAGCCCACGTGGCGCGCTGCAGCCACATGTCTGGGGCCCGGCCAACATAGAGGCGTGATAAAACTCAGGTATGCGGCCTTGCCCAGCAGACACTGACATAGCGATATTACGGTGTAATCATTGTTCAGCTATGAGACTAATGAAGGCATCTGTTTGTCTTTCCTGCAGGGTTTTGTTTTTAAGACTTAACATTTTACTATTACATTTTGAACAACAAAACTGAATACAGCCGGTGGAAAGCTAGTTATTGATAGCTGTTAGCTCGTAGTAGCACAGAGTTTCCATATTGTTGTTATGGTGTATTCAAGCTCTATTCAGTTAGTTAAAGCATTATCATGATTTGTTCAAATGTAATGTTGTAAAATTGAGTTATTTGAAGAAGATTTTTTAAATGTAAATATAAGTTAGACAGGAGATGATGGCCCATTTTTAAATGGCAGTATGGAATTGTAGGATTGTAGAGGAATCCATGTTGAAGTACATTAGAAAAAGTGTTTTTATTATTATTTAACTGGTATTGGCTACTTAATCCTGGGATTGTGCAATCCCTATTGGTTGAAGGACCACTTTGCTTAACACAATCATATATATATTAAGTAGCTGTCTTATGACAATAATTACTAGTGCAAGTGTTAACATTTCATATAGGTGACAAATACGAGTTAAAAATATGTACAGTACATAACAAGTTATGACCTATTTCTATGTAATATTATCCAAAGGGAGCGATAGTGTAAATAAGCACTGTTAAAGAAAGAGAAGACAGTAATCAGAATTTGGTTGCAGATATGTCATATTGCCAGAAGCAATCACAGACATCCTGCCTTCAAAATTAAATATGCTAATTCCAATGGCTTTTCTATTACAAGCTAATATTGGCAAATCAGTACTTTGACCCGAGGTCACTGTGGAATAAGCCACAAATCTTTAAGGCTAATTCCACGAACCATCAATCAGCAGTCTCTAAACCAGTCGCGCTCCTGCAGTGTATCAACTGCCATATGTAATATCCCGTGTAAGAATGGCAGTGCAGCGGGAGGTGCTAAAGGATCTGCTCATTAGGCAGCAATAGAACTAGCTTAGTCAAGGTTTACTTTGCAGCTTGTTTTTCCTGGGTAATCAGTTTTGTTTACAAGAGCTCATTTTCTACAGGGCACCCTTGGGGACAATTTGCATTCATTGTTCAGTCTTTTGGAGGTTTTGCTGTGTGGTTGATTCATTAAGGAAAATGAGTTTGCCTTTATTGGACAGCTCTTTGTAGAGTCTGCATGAAGCAAATTTGAAAAATATTGAAATTAGGAAGTTCATTCGGGGGGAAACTAAACTGATGTTTGTTACATGCTGTCATGAAACACACACATTACAAGCGGGATTTGTGTTTTGTTCTCTTTTGTTTTATATGCCACCGTAAGCACGCGTCAATGTTAAGTAGTTTACTCGTATATCAGCCTCAGTTGGCCAAACAACAACATACATTCGCACCAGAGTATAAACGTATTCCTGACAATCGAAGCGACATCCTTTCTTTTTGCTAGTGTTGTGTCTTGTTTACTCCTTAGGGAAAGGTACTCAGCAGTATTGATATGTAAGCCCTCCCCATGAATTTTAAAGACCTTTGCTTAACACTGAGCCATGTGAAATACTGAAGACATTTCAGAAACGCAGCCCATGTAAAAATGATGCATCTTCCCATGCCGTGTTGTCAAATATTGACTTAAATGCCAACAAGGGATGTAGATTCTGATTCCGTATGACAAATCAATCAAATAGCTTATGAGAGCAATGAAATGTCAGGGGTAAGAAAATGTAATAAAATAATATGAATTGAATGACAAGATGAAGGGTTTAATAAAAACTAAATTCAATACATGCCTCTCATCACACCTTCTGCAGTATGTATGAAATGTTTATAGCCAGAGAACAAATGGTATAATATAATATTCAGCATGAAAGTTTATTTCCAAGAAAATAAAATGCGGAACCATTTGCAACAACAGTTCTTATGTTGATTTTTCTTGTTGAAGTAGTTCAAAACATGCTAAAATACTGAACGTAAAGGTTTTTCTAACTTATGGTGCCTGCATTAAGGTTTTATGGCAAGACCGACTTATTTCGGCGTTTTCTATTTCGTCAGCATCGATGCATCTTAAAAGTGTGTAAAGTTGAGCTTGAACTCAATACCCTGCATATCTCCCATGTCCTCAGAGACACATTGGTGCGGAAGAAAATAATGCAAATGACCATCTGCTACTCTGTTCGTTCTTCCCGTCTGTCTCTGTACAGGTTCGCACTCAACTGCACCTGCATGGAGCTTGGTTGGCATATTTCTGCTAACTGGTGGGCATGTGGGTTAGACAAATCAGGGGAGGACACATAAGGACTTTTTTTTATTTTCTTCACCGACATTAACATCTCTGTCTAATGTCCTGATGTTTTTAAGACTAATCTGCTTTGGTTACATAGCAGATGCATATATGTTTACTTCACTTCTCTGAGTATGCAGTAGCTTTCCTGTTGTGTCTGCTTTGTTTAGTTTTGTTAGTAAAGTTGCGGGTAGGTCATATTTCATCTGCCTCCCCTGCACCGCTCTCTATGCGCTGTCAGATTGAATCAGCTTGGACAGAGCTGAGAGGTCTGACTGGACTCAAGAAGCTTCTCTCCGGGCTGTCGGATGTCTGATGTAATGGAGGCTGAAGAGGACATACTGCAGAAACACACACGTACACACACACACACACACACACACACACACACACACACACACACACACACACACACACACACACACACACACACACACACACACCAGCACTTCAGACTATTGGTCACCGGGTACAAAACAGGGACCAAAGTGGGCAGATATTGTTTAGACAGAGCAACAGAGAGGTGAAGTGTATCATATTTATCAGTATGCATACTCAGCCTTTTGTGCACATGGAGATAAGCTGGTGTAAACAACGAAAGAGCCTCAAGCGGGATCCAGACAGTTATTCAGTAGGTTTTAATTAGACTGTGGCCAATTGCAGCGTCTCATATCTGAGAGTATGACTGGATGCAGTGGATGTCAGACATTGAGCGATGTAGTACATTCCATAAAACATGCAAAACAAATTAACTTTATCCAGTCTCACACTATGTAGTTGGAGTCTTGTCTAGCTTCATTTTCTAAACTAGAATACACTTTTTATAAAGGCCGATCTTATAGATTGTCTGCATTGAGAATATATTGTGTCAAAGACGGGGAAAAAAGCATAATCTAGCACCAGAGAAATGCTTGGTTTTCAAACATGTATATCCTTCATTTAGGGCTGGTCCACATGTTGGTATTATATTAATATATGGATCATATTATCATGATATTGCAATAGTGTTGTCTTTTCATGTTTTTTATGGCTGCTTTACAGTCATCATATCCACATTACTGATGATAATTTATTAATTGCCACTGTGTAAATATGTTGTGAATGCACCAATACTCAACCCTAACATATTGTTGCAATGTCATTATCGAGGTATTGATAACAAATATGGTGATATTTTATATAATGTATATTGCCCAACCTTAACTCTATTCATTATATAATTCTACTTCCATAAACATTTTCCAGTGTTTTAAAAAATTATATATTTGAGGACACACATAGTTACCATTTTAAAAATTTGAATGCCATATTTTGCAAAAGTAGACATTAATCAAATGATGGTACTTGAGATGTTTGGCAACAAATCTGTTGCTCACTGACCCAACAACACCTTTGTGAAACAGCCAGTTGAGGCTCGACCTCTCCTGTGGTATGAGTGGGTGTCAGAGTTCCCATTGTTTAATCTGTTTGCGGTCATGTTGGGTTTTGTTCGCTCAGACTCCAGGTGACAGGGATCAGGTCACACACAGTTGTGTAAACACTGTTAGCAGTTTACAGTGGTAATCCACCCTTACTGTATTTACCTACTGCCCGTACAGTCGTCTGGGGACCGCCTACCTGAAAACCTGCTCTAATCTGAAGGTCAAAACAGAGAGCGAGGTCACTGCTATGTAACTATTAGCATTGCTAGAGCCCTATAATGCACGATTCCCCGAGGACATGCACGCCCTGTGGACTGGAAGGATTTGTAAACGGGTCACAAAGCTGCTCCAGCATAAGTAGCCTTCTCGGATAAAGGGAACAAATCAATAACAAGCGTCCCAGCGCCTTCCTATCTGTTCCCTTTTAGCCCTAAGATGCAACCGTTTCTTCTTTTTTGGACGTAATTAATATTTATGCTACGCTGTTGAACTAGTTACACTATTTCTTTCTAATTTGCTGCAGTTTCACCCTCCTGTTATGCTTTATAATGAGCCATGGCTTTGAAGTTCAGGAATAGTATGAGTGGCATCATGCTTTATTTTTTAAGTGCTCTTAGGGTGTATTTCTATAAGTCTCGAGAGATTAGACATGCTGGCGTAGAAGAAATAGTAAAACTGAGGTCATACACAGTTCAGGTTGTGTAGTTGCCACAAAAAAGGATTTGCCGCTGTCCTCGGTTTTAACCCAGTTTGTGAGTAAAACATGTCAGCGTTTGAGCACGCATCCATCCCTGCTAATGAGAGGCAGCCCAAGGAGAGCAGAGTGACTGTCAGCTCTGCTCAGCGTGGAGGTGATGGAACTTAATTTCCCTCAGATTTCTCGGCTGCGGCTTCTGTCTGCATTGTTGTGCTGCAGGGAGAGATTATCAGATTATCTGACAATAAGGAAAAACTACTTAAAAGATGGATAGACTTAAAAGTATCAGACTCTTCCCCACTCAGTACGACGCCTATTAAAGTGTACAGCTGTGTGGTGGCTTTGTTTGAGTCTTAGCTTTGCAGATGGCTGTTGAGAGAAATAGTTGGAGATCCAGCACCAGGATGACGTTGCGCTCATACTGAAAGATTCCAAATACCATTCTCACCAGGAGCTACTGACAGTGTTTAATTTTAATGAGGCCCTATTATGCTCATTTTAGGTTCATATTTGTATTTTGTGCCTACTTTGACATTTTGACATGCTTTAATGTTTGAAGGGCCTTTTTTTTTCTAATACTGCCTGTGCTACAGCACCTCTTTTCACCCTCTGTCTGAAACCAGAGCCCAGTCTGCTCTCTGTGGTGATTGGTCAATCGCTTAGAAAAAACAAGTGAGTCCAGTAAATGCGTTTCGGCAGGGGGGGGGGGGGGGTGGGGGAGTGTGTGGGAGAGAAGCTTTTAGACTTTGCAGACCATTTACATGCATTAAAACCTATATAACACACTACAGGAAAGGTAAACCCCCCCAAAAAAACGTTATAGGACCCCTTTAACATATTAACCAAGACACTGCAGATTAAAAGCTAACATACAAATATCTATAGTCACTGTGACTTCATACAGACATGACCTCCGTCTGACCGATGTGTGTATAATTCCAAATCTCTTACAGCGCTCCACTTGTGCTACAAATTGGCGCAATGTCATATCTTTCTCAATTCTCTTCCCCACAGAGAAGAGCAGTCTTTACTCCCCCTGAGGGATAGTGAGTGAGTCAGTTGAAGGTTGAAGCAGGGAAGTGGTGGGGGTGCAAGTGGTTCTTTGCCGAAGGCCTATCACCATTAATGGGCTATTGCCCCCTATGGGGTGGGGGCATGAAGTGACTATTCATCATAGCAAAATCCACGTGTCATCAGACCCCCCTCCTCTGCGACCACACACACAGATTAGGCATCAGGACAAGAGGCACTCACTGGCACGGCTCACTCGTGCTTCCTTTCCTTTCTCCTCGCCTCTGTTTATCTCCTCTCCTCTTCCCAGTTCCCTTCCCAGAACCAATCCCATTCCCATGCTGTGTTCCCCTTCCAGCAACCATTCACAACCTGAACTCTGGTTGCACTCTCCTCTAATCCACCGCCAGTCTTATCTCAGCACAGGAACAATAGCCGCAGCTCAGAACCACAGCCTGCAGAAAAATAACTCCACTCCCACAAGGCACTGGGACCCTCTGCATCCAACAGTCTCTGCTTCACATTAAGTCTTCCACACAGCGTGTCGAGTAAAGATTCCAGCTTCTGTGTGTTTGACTGTCGTCCAAATTGCATTTCTATTTCTGCAGTGCAATTGACGGCAGCGGTGAATGACTAATCGCCTCTGTACTTATGTCGCCTTGTCTTCGTGTTGATCTACTGCTCGTCTCTTTGTTGTTCTCTACAGCATTGCGAAAGTTAGCTGCGAGGCAGGACTATTTTGTGATTCATGTAGGTAGACGGGCACCTCTCCAAGCAGCTGTCCTCATTCATCTCCTATTAATGAGCTTTCACCTCAATCCTAACGAGCTGTAATTGCGATTGTGACCCGCATAGGATCGATGCCACCCTCCATGCAGGGGCGCTGCAGTGGAAAGGCATTTGCATAGGTGAAGCATTGCCAGTGTTACACAGCCAGACAGCATCAAATCAAGGGGACCTCTCAAGGGCATTACATCATTCTCCGTTAAACAGCAAATCCAGTTAATCACTCATTACAGGATGTCTGACTTTGTTCATTAGCAATCCTTTCAATGATAACAGGAAACTAAATTCTATCCCAACTTTTTCTTTCTTACCTCATACCTTTCTGAAAAGTCCTGTTTATAGCTAGTGGCATTCTCTAGGGAGGGGTGGTCCCCTGGTCAACCTCAGTCAAATATCGCTACAACTATGTGATGGATTGCCATGAAATTTGGTACGGGATATGCAAGTTCCCTCGAGAATTGATTGAAAGGATTTTAGTGATCCCCTGACAGCAGGTCAAATCGTTCTCTTATCCTGTGAAACATCTCTATACTTGATTATGTTGAAAGTTTGATCTATTTTCTGGACATTTGATATAGACTTTCAAGCTCCAAGAGTACAAATTGTAAAAACATTGTTTCTTGACCTTTCAACTATGTGCCTGGATCACATACTTAGGTTTATACCAAAGTAAATGCACAACTAATGACTCACGCCTCGCATTTGCTATTCGGATGACAGCTGGCGAACATGAACTAAGATGGTAAACATGTTAGCATATTAGCATTCTAATTTGGGCATTTCCTTTTTAAAGAACCATGCTTACACACAGTCTTAAAGATAATTGATGTGTAAATACGTTTAGCATGGCTTTACGCATACTAAAGGAATGAGACACAAGAAGTTATCACACAAAGAACCAATAAGGCTTCACTGAAGTGTTGCAACATGACCCAACACTTTGGAAGCATCCCTTTAATTTAATAAAGTGTACTACACGTAGAATCACTGGTCTGCTAGTACTGCACCTCATAAGTAACAGTTATCTTCCTCAGAAGTGAGCTTTCCACTGATGTGTGTTCATTATCTGCTGGATACGGAGAACCCTTCACTGCTGTGCATATTTATTATTCTTGCCACTCTCCTTGTGTGTGTGTTTCTCCCACTTTCTCTTCCCTTCACTCCCCTCGACTTCCTGTCACAGTCTCTTTGTTTATTTCTCCCTCAGTGACAAACTTGCATCACCTGCCTGTCTCTAATTTTCCATCTTTCCCCTCCCTTTTTCGATTCACTCGCTGTCGCTCTTTGTCTCCCTGCAGTCTCCTCCGACGCGTCTCTCTTCTCTCTTCCTCTCTCTTCCTCTCTCTCTGTGTCTCTGTTACTTTGTCTGGCTTACTTCCGTCATCAGCCGCCTCCTTCTTGTTTTTTTTGTTTAGTTTTTTGAAGTCATCTCTTTAGGCTTACTCCTGCTCCAGTAAGGGAATGAATCCGTATACATGTCAGCATATTGAGGAAGACACCCTTCAGCTTCTATTCCCTCAGGACATCTGGGAGAACAGCAGAGTTACTCAAACACGAGTTCACAGACCCATACAGGCATGCATTTACTAAGATAGTACGTGTAACTGGCTTTAAATTAGTTTCCATATCCTGTCTATGAGCCAATTGATACGTTTTTGTTGCGTTTGAAATTAAGACCAGGCTCTCTGGGTCTGCCTAAAAGCACCTTTCAATATCTGTTATGTGTCCGTCAAAAACTATGGCTTCCAGCTGAAATAGAAACAGCATTTTTTTAAGAAAGCACAAACCAAAAATAGTTCCCCAATACCAAAATATTCTCCTCTCTGGGCCAAGCATGAATAGACTGTCTGAGCTTTCGCTCCCAGGCTTCCCAAAAGTATTCGAATACGTGTGTGAATGTGACAGACCGACAGGCAGAGAGCTCGCAGTGTACCCAGTACCCAACGAGAGCTTGGCACAGTGTGAGCCAGGAGGAAGAGGGAGACGGAGAGAACAAACAACGTGGCTGCTTTTGTTCTGTCTGCAGGAGGCTGATGGAGAAGCAGCAGCACACTGACAGACACACACACACACACACACACACACACACACACACACACACACACACACACACACACTTGCAGATGGACAAACCTGTGACAGAAAGACAGGAGCGTGTCAAAAAAATCGAAGCTGCAATTGCAGACTTCGTACAAATTGTCTCTAAATATCAAATAAGGAATATCTAAATTATGCAGGCGTATGTCAAAAAAACACATGCTAATTCATTCCTTTTGTCTTTGCTGCTTTTGTTCCTTCATAACACACAAGACGTGAAAATGAAATCAAAATTGGGGCGAGATTTGAGCACAAAGCTGACAGGCCTGTTTTGTCTTTGCTGCTTTTGTTACTATTCTCCCAGTGGTCTTTGGAGGATAGTGTGCGCAGAAAGCCTCCTCTCGGCTCCAGTCACTAAGCAGAAAGCCACTCAACGGCAGGCCGCCACGGGTCAAGGAGCAAACACCTTCACTTGTCAGCCAGCTCTCAGACTGACACACAATACCTGTGGGTGGCCCCCCCGATACGGCTCAAATCACTGACTGAGTTTGACTCTGCTCACTCTTCACAGACCTGGGCCATCACACAGAATGAATCAAAGCTATAAAAAAGTCTCACTGCCGCATTGCGTATCAGGCTAAAGAGGCCTGCTACGCATATGAGCAGCGGCTTTGTTAATCAACCCTGCAGCCTGCTTTAACATGTGGCTTTGTCATGGAACAAGCTTCAAACAGTCAAACATAGCTAAGGTTACTACAATACTATTAATGAGGAGCTCAGCAGCAAGGCAGGAGTTCAGTTATTAATGCTTTTAATATAGGGCTAAACAATTATTGTAACATTGTTATATTTTGTTAATGGAAGAAATATTACAAAATACAGTTTATTGGTCCCGGTCTACAAATCATATTCTACACATTTAAGAAGACATTTGAATAATGCAAAAATACCTGCTAAATCATCATATTGCTATTTATGGTTAAAGTCATTTTTTGCCTTTACATTTCAATCTGTGTGAATCAGAAAAAAAGATCCCAATGCATTTATCTTAAGTCTTTACTTTATAGACATTGATAGTTGCACTTTAATGTACACTATACTCCTTGACCCTTTCCCCTTTTTTTATTATCTTCAGATGAAGATCCAACTTGTTGATAGCCGCGCTCTCTGAAGTGACAATACACAGGTTTAGATTGTGTGAGTGACTGAGCAGGGGAGGAACAGGCAGAGCAAATCCTTGAGGCCTGGATATTTTCTGGCTATTGTTTTCCTGGGGTGTAAAGTCAATCGCATGTAATCCTTCAGTAGTGCACAAAAGATCCCCTCAATCAAATCCAGATATTTCATGTGTCTCTGCAAGCGCTTGCAGCTGCAATTTCTCTCTGGCTCAGTAGGAGTGGGTGGCATTCAACCACAGAGGCTGATAAATGTGTTTTCCCTTTACATATCTGAAGCTTAAGCCAGGCAATAAAAGCACACTTTGTTTGATACTTTCTTTCAAATGCAATCGCTTGTTGGCCATAATGGAGAAGGAATAGGAGTGGTCTGGATGCTGAGGGCAAATGGAGGGGTCAGTCCTTTATGTGCAGCAGGATGCGGCTGCCTTGTTGGTTGCTGTTAATGTTCTTGATTTAATCCAGAGCTATCTTTCTACCCCCGCTCTGCCATGATCATATGCCCAGAAGGCTTCATCTTACATCTTGTAGTAAGTGGGACAGTAACCCCCCTGGATTCAATGCATGGACATTTTCTTTTCTCTCCTATAGGATACATCTCTCTAGTTCATGAACCAGAAAGAAAGATGATAACAAAGACTGGATCTGTCACTTTCAGAGCTTCTCCTCACTGCTTCTGATTCTGTGGGAACTTATATTCAACCCACTGCTGCTTTACAGTTGAATTTTTATGAAAGCCAGTATCCGTGTCTTTTCTCATTAGGGAAAAACGGTTTGTAACTCCAATGCAGATGTTTGGTTTTACAGCAGTATGCTCTACTATTCCCCCACAAACACATATTTTCTAGTGGCACTAAACAGATGGTTGTGGTCAGTGCTGCTGCTGCGACATGACTGTTGAAGCCTAGTGGAGTGTGGCACACTTTCTGGATGTTTAATTGTTTCTTGAAATACACTTTGGAGCAACAGCTTTCTGGCTGCATAAATGGTCTTGAAATATTTCGTTTTCTTCACCTTGTAAAATACTGGGACATTCAATTAAATACTTCCAGCTTTTGGGGGTATGAATGAAGGGGTTGGCAAATGGTATCAGAGAGGAAGTGCAGCATCTGGACAGGAACTCTGACATCCGGGGAGGGGGAGGGTGTGGTCTCTGCCCTCTGACCCTGAACAGAGGGTAGAGGTCAAAAACAGAAGATAGACTCCAGCTGTGTTGCAACATGCAACCCCACTGTCATGCCAATCACTGTAATTTACCTAGACAGATGTATCCCCGCCCAGTTTACCAAGCATGCCTTAACAGGAGCTGACGGAGAGAGAGAAAAGGAGGAAGGAAACAAGGAAGGAAGGGAGGATGAAAGAAATGTAAAAAGACGGTGCAAAGAAGGTCGACAAGGCTCCTATCTGCAGTCACGTGTGCCTCATTCCAAGGAGCTAGTATGGGGTCTCAACCCACCGCAGCAGTTTATCGAAGGCAACATGCCTCCAATTAAAGGGTTCTTCCCAAAAGGTTTACTCACCAGCACCACCAGTAATGCTCCCCTCCCATCCCACTCTCATTTCACATCTTCTGGCAGCATTCCTTCGCTTCATTCAGCCTCTTCCAGAGCTATTTGTTCTTCTGCGGGGGAGGTAGGGCCTAATCATGCCAGAATCTCGTAATACCAAGTCTTTTAACTGCTAGATCAGAGAGTGTGAGTTTGTGTAATGCGGGATTACGCTGAGATATGGGAACTGGCAACCCCACTTCACTCCACCCCTCTGCCTCCTCCACCACCAGTGGGTAGCTCCATTAGGCTCAACGCATTGCTCATTTTTCCGCAAGAGCTCCCTTGGGCTAAAGGCAATTATGCAGTTCTGTGGCATAATATTTCATTCGCTTCACATTGCATTACTCTATGGAGGTGCTGGCCACTAACAGCTGCATGTGGCCCAGGAGGATGGGTGCAAACTGCTAACAACTTTGTATGAGTAAGGGGAGGGTGGAGAGGGGAGGAGGGGGTGGAGGGAAATGAAGACGAGGAAAGTTTTCAAGGGCACAGTGCTTTATCAGGAATCAGGTCTATTTCTACTCCTAAGCATGCATCTTAGTTTAAGTCAGCAGAACATGAATACAGAAACATTAATACATTCACATATTACACATTAGTGAGTCCATTTTTCCGTATTATATATGTAGGAAATCATATGCAGGCAAAAGTTTGACATTTTCAAACATCTTTTAATGTGATTTCACTTTTTAGTTCTCTGAAATATGATTTTCACAGCCTCTTTGAAAATGTTCTAGATAGCTTGGCTGCTGTATGACATTACATATCTCATACAGCAACCAGGCATCCCTCAAGGCAGTCTTTCTTATTCAGGATTTCATATGTTTACAGTACAAAGGTGACATTAAGTCCAAATACACACAAACTAGATATATGGAAATGTTCCAGGAGGTGTTTACTGGTGCATGTACTGAGGAGCCTTTCAGCACTGTGTGAGGATTTCTCAAGGTGAATGTCATTATGCCCTCATTTCCTTTTGTCTAATAGACTTTGGTTGATGAAGTCCTCGTCACTTTGAGATACAAGTAGCTTTTTCGTCTAACAACTTCTGTTCTGGCACTGCGTGTCCTCTCCTGCACTCCATCTTTGGTTGAGTGGCACACGCTGCTAAGTAGCTGCTTCAGAGAGGTTGTACTTCAAGCTTTTGAGTTGAATATATTAGATATTTATACAGTAGAGGAGATCTCTAACCTCCATCTTTGGTTTGTAAAGGTTTGAAATTGTCCATCTTGAGGGCTTAAGTATACCTATGTTCAAACTGCAAAATATATACTCATTCAGTATGTATTGCTACTAAATTAATACATACATTGTATAACAGCAGATTGTTGATACAGCAAGATTAATGATACTCAGTGTTCACTTGTAATGTTTCATAATGTATCATAGTTCACAAGCTAGATTATTAACACTGAGGAACTTGGTGATTTGGGACACTTTTTGATGCTATCATAAAATAAGTTAGTTTATCTTGATTTGATATCTTGAACATATTAATACTACTAACATGACAGGTGAGAATTTATATTCAACAGCTAGAGACTTTGAAGGTTTAGTACGATGTTCATATTTTTGGGGTGGGAACAAGGTTAACATAAAGCGCTTTCTCTTCAGCTCTGTTCTGACTCAGCAGGCATGTGCCGCCCGGGGCCAGGCTGTTGTGTGATTGTCCTGTACTTGGGGGGGTTACATTATGTGCTTTTGCAGGTGCTCAGCCCTGCAGGCCCCCGTCTTCTCCCCTTTATTTCAACACTCACTTCTGCCTTTCGCTTCTGTCATCAGTTCAGCAACAGCAAACTGTCACCATCACTCACTTCATGTAAGAGGCCCCTCTGCCACTCGAACATCCAACCAACATGTAGAATAGATATGTCTTTCAGTTGCTGGTTGGGGATTTGAGAAATACAATGAGGGTGAGAGATGCCCAACATCCATTTATATTACTGAAAGGCTTTGTACCTTTTACTTTGGACCTTTAGTATAGCCATCCTATGTCATTATCAAGATTTGAAATCCCTTGCTATTTGTTGTTGTATTTATTTAGGCTATAGTCTGATTGTGATGCATCCA
Source organism: Dissostichus eleginoides (assembly GCA_031216635.1). Taxonomy (NCBI): domain Eukaryota; kingdom Metazoa; phylum Chordata; class Actinopteri; order Perciformes; family Nototheniidae; genus Dissostichus; species Dissostichus eleginoides. The sequence continues at coordinate 33,629,391 of CM062264.1, read as the reverse complement.
GTCCATGTTCCCAGTCCACGTTCACTTTTCATTGATGCAGCTCAACACTTGGCCATTTTTGGACAATTTTAGTGGACACTTAATTTCCTCAGCAAAATAAATTACCCGAAAAATTGCAATTTAATAGTTTATAAACGTTGTGTCTCCCTTTTGACCTTCTTCAGTTTATTCTGCGATGCCCAGGAAATGTTCATTACCAGCCATAACAAGTGACATTTTTGCTTGGCTTACAGCTGCTTTCTCATTTTAAGATACGCAATGCTATTAGTGCACTTTAGCCTGACAACTGTCATCGGCTGTTCATTTAGTTACAGAACAGCAAGTATCTGGATCTCTGGGCATTAGGGCTCCTTTGTCTCCCAGTCGAATCAGTTGAAATATCAACAAACATTCATCATATGCTACAAGAAATGTGCAAGTCAGGCTTTGCAAAATGTGTTGCTTTAGTGTTCTGTAAGTGCATCTACCGTCATAAATCTTCCTTTCTCACATGCTGACGGTGTTCTGCCCCTTGGAGCCATTTCATCTATAAAGTTTTATTACAGAAACCCAGCATTAACGAGCAGTCTTTCTCCTTGTTTGTAGAAATACGATCTGGGGGGCGAGGAAATAAGGAAGGATCGGTGCGGCAGCTGCCCCTGTACGACACACCGTACGAGCCGGCGGAGAACGGGGGGGACTCTGACCCGGACGTGCGCTGCCCCAGAGAGAGCCGGCTGCCCCAAGATGACGAGCGACCCCCCGAGGAGTACGACCAGCCCTGGGAGTGGAAGAAGGAGAGGATTTCCAAAGCTTTTGCAGGTACGAAAATAACCACTAACATAATATATGACACAAGAAACCAAATCATATAAATACTTTATTTCTCCAGCGGGAAATTGGGCTTAAGGAGAAGTAGCTAAAACAAAATGACTGTCGAAAAACACACACTCTTTGCTCATAATGCATACACATAACAGGAGCAATTTGTTCTTGAAACATACAGATAACAAGCTTTTTAAATCCCAATCAAAACACATGTATAGTTTAAATAGTTGCAAACTCCTTCAGCACTTCCTTTTACATACAATAAGTACTGTTGTCAGAAGCTTAGACAGTGAATATAACCGTGTAAACTGATTCATGTTAGCGATGACTGCATTTCTGTAAGGGTTGCCTTTTTTCAATTTCAAGCTTTTAACACAGTTTACTTTCTGCTTTACTAACCCAGGTGTGTGCTTTCCCAGCGCTAACAAATTCAATTTTGGCTTCTGTCAGGTTGTGAGGGTTCTGCTGCTGCTGCTGCTGCTTTTACACTCCCTGCTAACGCTTCTTTTTCTCTGCCTCTGTCAAAGCACCAGCTAAGTCTTCTTGCAGGTGTCCAGTCTTCTGTTTGCTGTTTTGATCCAATGGCTGCCTGTTTAAGCTAAGATGATACTGCTCAGGGGGGCATGGTGCAGGTGCATGTAGGTGCAGGTAGTCGCTGTGGTTTTACAGCTTCAGCATGGCTAACACAGCCATAACATCAAACAGGGCTGTTCCTGGAAAGAAAACGGCTTTGGAATATAAATAGTGCACCCCAAATTATGAAAAAAGCAAAGCGTTTTAACTGATATAACAACAGAAAATCAGCAACCCATGACTCGATTTTTCATCGCCCCTTCTCTCTTTATATTTGTCTTTTTATCCTTGAACAGCTCTGCTTTGTTATGACTGCATTAGCTACGAGGGTTCTGTAAGTGGCACTGGATCAGGTCCCCACGGAGGAAAGGACTGCAACTCTAAACCCCTCACAGGTACCATTGGAGACGGGGCTGGGGAGTGTCTCTTGTCTGTCTGTTTACTCATCTTAGACTTTGATGTCTGCACCTTTTATGGGTTGCGGTGAATCTTGCTTTTTCAGGTTTATTTTGTACTGAAATCCTCAAGGCTAAAAGTCCTTCAGAATTGATGTTAAAAGCATGTTTTGCAGATAATAAGCCGTTGTAAAGTTTGCTAAACACTTCAGAAATGATCAAATTCAAATCTACCAGCACAGTCGGTTAACGAAAGGTCAGACACTTCAAATGCAAATCGCCTTGATTAAAATGACATTATCAGGATGCGTCCACTGTGATTGCCGAGTGCTTTAAGATGACTAAAGTGAGAAATATTCTTTAAATAAGCCTTTCAGTAGACACACAAGTGCAATAAGTGTAGTGACACTGAGCTGCACTTTTGACCCCACTCACTTTAAGGCTATTGTGGACAGAAAACATTAACACTAAAGTTAAAGAAACACTGAAACTGTATTTACTTTATTGGGATGTTCTGCACACAAACCTGACTTGTGCTCAACTCATCAGGAGGACTAAATCATCCATCAATTAACTCTTTATTTTGAATTACAGCTGAGGCGTTTGGGGAAATAAGTTGCCAAGTTTGTGATTAGTTTTTTCTTTACTCTTGGAAGAGTAATTGCGCTTTTCCGAGGTGTAAATGTAATCTCACAGAGCAAGACACAATATGAGAACAATGGGTATTTTTCTTCATTATCTTTTTGATGACATTCTATTATTTTTTTAACTACAATTGTTTTGTTATTTCCATGTTTTTGTCTATAGTGTGTCTCTTTTAATTTCCCTTTCTGTTTTCTGTGGACACAGCATTCGATTTGTGACGCTTTAATAAAGCAACATGTTTTAGTAGAGAGGATGAGAGCGAGATTAAACCCCTGAGGTGTTGATTATGAGTTGGATGTAGTCGGATTTATCATTGTATAAATATAGTACATGTCGAATTGGTGGGTAATATCTCCAAAATATTTATATTATATTGTACAAAATGTTCAAAATCCTTGAGTCACTAAATTATAAAACCAACTCAAGGACACTAAAACACCCCGCACTGTGAATGTATTTAAATACGAGTATTTCTGTATCTCAACTCTTAGCTTAATTTTTGATTTAGATCCAAACATTTAAAATTGGATCTTTTCATTTTGTGGCTCCTCTGATAGCAATTGTGTTGCTTTTGTTGAGCTGGCTTATGATTGTAATTGTCAATTTTTACATGTTTTATTACTTGTTACTTTCAGTTGCTAGCTGCTAATGTGGAAAGAGGCAGATATGGTGCTATGGTGGTCTTCACTGTACTGTAGGATGTAATATGTTTAATTGTGTGTGAAGTCTCTTATGTGGCATTACATGGTAGCAAGCTCATCAATCCCATTTATTGTCGACAAAAAAGGAGGCTTAAGGGAGTATTTAGTGCATGCTTGCCACTGATGCGCTTTATACCAACCTGCTGTACCTCCTAACGTAAAGATAGTAGCACTACTTAAAGGTAGGGTAGGTAAGAATGGAGAAACCAGCTCGAGTGCACTATAATTTGAAAGTAAGCAGCCGAAAAAAATCTGCCCCTTCCTTCAGACTTCCTTACAGAGCCCCTCCTCCAACACACACGAACGCGCACATGACCAATGAGGGCACGAGATAAGTTTGTGCACAGATGGAAGGCTGACAGGCAGGTAGGCCATCCAGTTATTTTAGCCGGGCCGGTTAAAATGATTGGTCGTGCTTTTTACAGCGCCACGGCTTCCACAGATTAATTTGTTTATGTATTTATTGTCAAAGCATTTAATTTATTCATTGCTATCGGGATGTTAAGAGCATTCCATGGAATATAACAAAAAGTGTTTCTGAAGTGAATTACCTACCCCTCTTTTAAAACCGACAAGAATAGATGACATGATTTTTCCCTTTTTGAAGAATCGGTAATCTTATAATTGACAGGATCAGATGGAAAGACTTCTGACAAACAGAGCAGGCTTTATCTCTCTGAACGCACACATCATATGTCTGTCTATTCTGTACCATTGTGCTATGTTTTACTAATGTTTCTGTCACCTTATTTGTGTTTCCTGTGTATATTTTGGCACTGAGGTTTTCGTATGAGTCGCTCTGTTCTGCCTCTGCCAATGATTAGCTAAAGAAGTGATGCTGCATTTCTTAATCACTTTCTTCCTCTCCCTCATTATTTTTCTGTCTGTGTAGGGCGCTGTTTACTAACACATCCCTCTTTCAACTCCCTCTTTTACAGATAGCGTCTCTCTTTTGATGATGATTAATTAAATTTCCTTTCGATGTCAAAGTGTTGGCTGGGAATCGGGGAAGATACGTCTTTAAGTTGTCTTTCAAAGAAGAAAGCCGCGAGTCCTTTTTTGATTTATTGCACGTCTTCATTCTGTGTTTCATTCTGACAGATATAATTACCCTCTATTTGGAAGACAGAAAGAGGAAGAATGATGGGAAAGGCGTCTTTGGGACAAGCCTTGTCAACATGGGCTTGTTTCTGTTGCAGGTGTCACTGTAGACCGGCCTTGGATCCTGACATCAAGAGGCTTAGAGAAAGTTTCCCACCTTTCAAGGCTCGAGCATATGCGCCTGCACCCGAGGCTCTGATCTTTGCAACCAGCTTACCTTCAAATGTCAAGAAATTATACACTACTTTAGCATTTAAGTCCACTTGTGAGCCAGTTCTTTAGCAATGTTGACAGTCCCAGATTACCAATCAAACCCTTCTCACCCGTCCCGAGCTATAACAACAAACTGGCTGAACAGCTGTTTCACAACTCTGATTTAGAAGTTGATGTCATAAAAACTTGAAAGTCTTTGGTATCACATTTCTCATAGGGGCAGTATAGAATTGTCTTGCATCCGTACTCAAAGCAAGGTTATCTGTGGTTTATGAAATGTTAGACTGCAGTCATGAGGTCATGGGCTTTACTTTCAGTTCCAGTTTGATGCGTCTGGACATGTTTGCCCAAGTAGTTGTGACATCCAAGTTGGGATTGGATTATGGTTGATTAAGAGTTGCTTTCTGTTGACAAATCTGTTACTAGATATTTTTGGTCTCTCAAATTTAGGACAAGTGAGTTTAGTGGTTAGGCTTTTTCAGAGATACATTTCCTGAAGTTGTTTAGGTGTTTGAGCCCTTTTTAGGAAAGTAGTCCCTTTTTGAGACTATTTCCAAAAAAGCTTGATGTGAGTTTAGTTTGGAGGATACACACCAAAAGCGCAATTAAATTAAAAAAAGATGTGAACATATAACATAAACCACCTATTTATGATGGATGATAACACATTAATGCACATGTGTCAAACTCAAGGCCCGGGGGCCAAATCAGGCCCGTGGTGGATTTAATTTCGGCCCGCAGGATAATGTTCAATTACTATTAGATCTGGCCCGCCGGTATATTGCACGCACACCTTCACTCAATCCTGAGGATTTCCTCAGCTCAGAGCCTGAGCCCAAACATTGATGAACTTGCACCCAAGATGAGATGCCAAGTATCTGGCTTAGCATCACAGAGCAGCAAACTGAGTTTCAATGGATGTTTTCCTTCTTCACTTTTTTTCTTGCGACAACAGGGCATGTTTGGTTTTTTCTTTGAGGGAAATTGTTTTTTTGAAGCTGTTGGCCTGTGAAAAAATGTAATCATAAGAAATGAATCTGCAGATAGAGCCATAAGAAATGAATGCAACCGATTATTTAATGTTTAATGTTGTTTTTATAGGCAATAATTTAAGCTTAGTTAGTTCCAGGTTTAATATGTGCAAAATAAGTTCATTTCAATAAGTTTTGCAATAAACATTGAACCAGTCCGGCCCTCGACTAGTACCGATTTTTTAATTTTGGCCCACTGTGTATTTGAGTTTGACACCCCTGCATTAGTGTATCGTTTTACATTTGTATGCCCTTTATTTCAGTTCATTGAGATTTCTTGACAACTTGTGTGGTTATCTGACTGCCCTTACTGTTTATTGTTTCATTGGACGTTATGAGGTCCAATATGGTGATGTTGGCGTGTCCCCAGATGTCAGCAAGTAAGTTAGTATATACAAATATTTTCAGGCAACTAATTCAGGCTGATTCAAGCACTTCTGTAGGCAGAGAGTCACTAAACTAAACCAAAGCTCCCTGTGTTAGGTTTCTAGAGAGCAATTTCCCCTCGGTTATGTGTGTAGTTGCTGGGGCGCTTTATGACTGTAATATCAATGAGTAATGATACTGCTCACCGTTTGGATTTCAGGGGCACTATTCTGCGCTCGTCAACAACGTTCACAGTTTATATTTCAACAATTACGTGGGGAATGAAAGTGTCTGCAAACAAAGTATTAGCTGATAATAAAAAAAGATGCACAACCTTACCAAGCCATTGAGTGGTTTCAAAAAAAGAACGAGGGGGGTGGGGGATAAAATAAGTGCTGCCTACGCCCTCCCACCACAGTCTAATACCATCTGCATAAAATACTATTTGTCTTCATTAATGATGGAGGAAGGAGAGCAGACTAATGCAGCCTTTTTCCTCGGTCGTCTCTATCGCTGCCTCACTCGCCTCTTCACAACACTTTGTCTGCCGTTATTATTCACTGCCGGGCTATCTACTGACAGGTATGCAATGGAATTTAAATTCCCTGCCTTGTTAGGGTGTTGGGGGGGTTGTGTACTTGCGGTTTGGTTAATCATTCATCCCCGCTGTCCCCCCAACCCAACACACTGAACCCACACTCGCCACAGCCTCTCTCCTCCTCCCTCATGGCTGCTGAGTGGGTGATGGATGAGCCTTGGGGTGAGGAGTGAGGAAGACACATTAGAATTTGACCACATGACGAAGCCTGCATGTGGGCTCGCATGTCCGTCAGTGTGAGCCCTTTTTGCATATGGCTCGCTCACTCACACACCCAGACATGGCCAGGCCGCCGTCGGAAATCTGAGCCTCATCACAGCAGGATTGGGATCGAGAGCCATTGTCACTTAATCTCCTTGCCCTCTGTTACCTGCTACTAACTCCTTTCACTTGGCTCCCAGCCAGCCGGGTACCCTGCATTTAACACGGGAGATAAGAGAAAGCGCTCTGGCTCGCTCCCTCAGGTCTTGGGGAGCTTTATGGGTTTTTAATGAATCTTCATGGGCTTAACGACCCAGAAACCTGAGGCTTAAGTCTAATGTCCTAAAATAAATAATTGATTCAGTTACAGTCCTGCGCTGGCTTTGCACCTGGGTTAAAGCCAGCTGTTTTGTGGGTGCCATGGCTCAGTTTCTCTCTGCTTCCCCACGCTGTCTGTCACTCCGCAGCCCTGTGCCGTCCTCCTGGCCTCTGCAGCAACACCCTGCTGATAACCTTCCTGACAGACCTCTTTCATGAGCCTCAAACGTGTGCTGCGTTCTTTTTACCCAGCGCTGCCACACGTCTTATCTTCACTCACACACATTGGCCACACACAACCACACTGTGAACTTCCCTCACAAAGTATGGATGCTCCTCCAGCGAGCCCCCCCCCTCCCGAAAGCTCCTGCTGGCCGGCCGTCACTAACGCATCTCCTCCGTCAATCTCAAGATGGAAGAGCAAGGAAAAGGCCGCTTTTCATTTTTAATGCAAACACACAGTCTTTCAAAACAGATCTGTGCTTTGAAAGAGAGCAGGACCGTATAATGTGACGGATACAGTATGCAGAGAATTATGAGGTGGCATTTCAGTTCCCCCGGAGCATTACACAGTTGTTATCTGTGATGATTTGGGTGTGAAACAAACACATCTTCAGAAGAGGCTGGTTTTGTTTTCCAAGCTCTTCTGCTCATAATGTGAAGCATAAACATCGCACTCTTCCCGCTTGTTCTGAATATGCCTGCAATTAGCCAACCAAATTAAGCAGAACTAAATTAAATGGCGTTGGTGGAAACAAGCATAGCTGGTGATTTATGGTGCTGCACTGTTTACAGTGATGAAGTGCCATGGGCTAATGAAAAGCCTGGGTAAACAAATACCTGGCCTCAAAATAGATCTTCTCCTGGAAGAACAAAGGGAAGGTAAACACAGATTAAAAAGGGACCCTTGTCCATTGTTCAAGTATTCTCTGGTTCTTTTGATGGACTGTAGTCAACACACATGCTGTGAAACAAATAATTAATCAGCTGCAGTGTGTTTATAGCTGACTGAATGACCCCCCCCCCCCCCCCCCCCCTCCCATCAGGCTGCTGATCAACCTGTGTCCAGTCCACGTGACATCCAGCCAACAACACACGTTTCCAAAGCAACACACTGTGTTCCAATTCGAGAATCGTTAACAGCCTATTTCCCTATGTCAACAGCAGGCGGTGTGTACTAATATAGATCCAGGATAATGCAGATGAGAGATGGCATATTGATCCAAATGCAGTCAGATGACATGACAGAGTTGTAGTAATCTATTAACATATATACATTGTCCTCATTCATTTGGCTTAACCTTATTTCTGTGTCTTTTCATTAAAAGGAAGCACAAACACTGCTGCCAATAATTCAAATAATCTGGGTTAAATTGTATCTAATATTCATATATTTGGACAGCTATATTGTGCTACATAGGTTAGGCTTAAAGTTCTTTACAATGAAAAGATTACCAACCAATCAAAAGACAAAAGGTCACAAGATTCATCGTGAGTGGAATTAACTTTTTCCACTGATATTTACATCCAGTTCAACTTGACTTGAGTCCCATCCCTGTCATTTCCAATTATTTTAATACTATTTTATACTTGATTTATTATACATTTGTATTTCTCTTGCTTTGTCTATGTTTGCACCATTATACACCAAAGCAACCTCCTTCCATGTAGAAACATACTTCGCATTAAACCCAATACTGTTCTGATCCACAGAGCTGATATATAGTCAAAATCTGTATGATTAAAACAGCTGTAAACTGTTTTGTGATATTATGATAGCTTGTATATTGATGTGTGAATCAGCTTTACTGATCTGCTGTTGTCACCTAAGTCCTGAATTCGGATAGATAGCTACAGGTGTGAAAAAGCACTCATCCATGAGGCACCTAAGCATATAAAGCCAATGATTATTCCAGACCTTAGGGGATGGACAGCATTTTTTAATGGTGTTACAAGGTGAGGGAGAATGCAGTCACCCAGAGTTTTAAAAAACAAAACAGAATATTGAATCAGCCTGCGTTAATTTCCACATTTCTAAATACTCTTATTCAGCTGTGCAACGGAGCGAATCCAAGCCACACTCGCCCACATCGTCTCACAGTGAGTCTGCAGAGTGGAGGCAGCCTTCTGCTCCCCAAACAATTACACGCTAATCTGCAATGTGAAATGAGTATTAGGCTTTTAATCTCATAGGAAGAGAGTCCCCTACTTCACCCCAAAGTAGTAGAAGTTATATTAGCTGCTAGAGTTTCTGACCTTCTGTCTCCGTCTCCCACCCTCCAGCCACAACTCTCCCATCTCTGCCATCAGTTCTGACCGCAAGCAGCTCCTCCTCCCAGACACCTTTCTTCAGATTATCCCCCTGACACCACGGGCCTAGCTATTTAATTGCTTGTCGGATTAAATATTCTCCAGTTTCCCCTTCATCTAGCCCGGTGATATTGCTTCTCATTAGCATGTCCCGTAGCACTGCAGCTGTAATTCCTCGTAGGGTTGAAGATAGACACGTCTCTAACATTATGCTCTTCTGCGCACTGAAAGCTAGCCTCTATACAAAACATTACAACACAGAGACACACTAATGGTTATTATGAATACAGATGCATTATGTTCCTATTAACTGAAGTAGCAAGGACAAAGAAATTGCTGTAATTTAAGTGATACTCAGTGGAAAATACTGACTGATTAGCAATCTTGTGGCTTTTATTCACAAAGTTTTTTATATTTTTTATTATGTATATTTATGTTTCTCTAACCAATGAAAGCTGAACAAATCTACAAAAATGATACCCCAGTTGGGGGAAAAACATTTTTTCCCAAATGTATTGACGTGTCCCAAAGTGCTTAACTGTCAATCTTTTGCTATTCTCCATCAATTTGACCTTGTCAAACAAGGCTGCCAGTTGCAATATAGCTGTCAGACACTTCAGATACAAGGGGAGAATAACATTGAAGGCTTTTTTGCTAGTGTCCTCCCATAGTTATCTGTTTCATTAACAGGCGTAATGTGAGCTTTTGGCCATGACTTCTTGTAGAGTTATCCTGGGTTGAAACCACATTTTCTTGGTATATTAATGTGAGTTTTTCTTTTTTGGTCCCTTCCCCGTTGTAGTTTTGTTTCTATTCTTTTGTTGTTCTTTTTTTCTGCAACTTGGTTGGAAACTTTTAGTGTTTTGTAAGCTTCCAACTGTTTGTGCATACCGTAAAGGCATTGGCTACCATAAGTGGAAACTGTTTTTTTTTTCTTCTATTTTCTTTGATCTACTGTAGTAACATCTCCAGCACCATGGACAGTGACATTACTGCAACTTTTCTCACTGGAAGATGAGTGTATGAAGATTTATGTTAAAAAGAGTGGTATAATTAAACAGGCCACTTAACTTTCAGAGGATGACGAAAAGCCTTCCCATCTCCATCCTATTTATAAAGTATGCTCAGCTACTAACAAGTGGCTTGTTCAGTGATAGATATGCTTTTGCTAGGGCACTCAATTTACCCTGGTAATACCCCGGCTGGACACGAGGCATGCATTATTTAAAGAGCAAAGCCGGGGAGTGTCCACTGCCAGGATGGATTGCTGTGAGGTAAATTCCAGTGAAGGATGTTGTCTACATTGTTGTTTATCTTAATATAGAAGCCTTGGGTCTTTTTTTGTTCAAAGAGTAAGAGCAGAGTGTATGCTGAACTGTATCAGTGACCATCTGTAGCTGAGCTCAAGGCAGTCCTATATATCATAGTCTGCACTTTGAAGTACAGCATTGTATTCTTGAGGGCTGCCTCTTATGTAAGTCTGTCATACAGCACATCATGCATTACTTCTTATAAGAGTAGCAATTGAGAACTGTGCATTGCCATGTTTCTAATGTATCTCTGGTGAGACTTAAGATCCTCAGTCTGGATTGTGAGGATTGTCGAGTGAGAGCCATTGGAAAGGGGAACTCTTTAGGTAGGGTTGGGGTTTATTAGCACTGTATAGAATCTAAATCTGCTTTGCAATTTGGTTTTTGAGTCCTTTAACATTCCTTCTAGGAGTTAAGTTTCAACCTTTGTAAATACCAGTTGACCATTACACCGTAGCCCTTTAGAAATGAAATCCATAATAGCACCTGCTATCAAAACCCAACCCTACTTACTCGTACACTAACTTTAATCTTTTTCCAGTCCTGTTGTGTTCCTCTCCTTTTGTAGTCCACATCTACTGCTGATTCTTGGATTACCTGCTCTCTACTACAATGCTCTTATCTATTTTTCACTTCCTCCTTTTCTCTTTTTCCTCCTTGTTTCCTGCCATAACTTCCCTTTCCTCACTTCCTTTGTGGTTGTCCATTTATGCCTCTTGTTGCTGTCCTCTCCTTCCCTCCATCTCTCCTCTGGTGACTTGGGGCGACACTTGCAGTAGAGATTAAAGTGATCAAGGACCTACCGTGGCCCCCCCCTGTCGGGCAGCTCAACACCAGCCCCCCCCTGGTGGAGGGGCTGGAGTCTCCCTCGCAGACAGCTCAGCCCTCGCCAGGACAGACCAGCTGTGACCAGCACCACCATGGTGGGTGTTCACATTGTCCAGCGTCTTTCCCATCATCGAACCCCCCCCAACCCCCCAACACTTTTCATCCGCCAATCCATTAATCCATCAACCATCCAGTCATCCATCCATCCATCCAATCCCTTTAATGTCATTATATATCTATCTGTAAATCTGAGGAACGGTTTGACTGGTGAAGAGTGTGCATGTGTACGATAAATCAGTTGAGGCATGGGGATGGCAGAGACTGTGTGTTATGGTCAGTGCTCTGTGAGGGGTGGGGAGTCGGAAGGCCTATTCTTTAAAAATTCATGTTGGTGATTTGCTTGCTTGTTTCCATTAGCGAGGGTGAGTCTGGTGATATAGGTAAAGTACATCATAATTGGCTTGCGGAGAATATCACCAATAATATGATTGCATTAATAGGTGATATGGATGGGAATCTAAGATAAGATAGTACTTTATTTATCCCAATTTGGGAGACTAGAAATAAACCAAAAAGTAGAAAATATACATGTTGAATTTAGAAATGAACAAAAACAAAAATATAAAGCAAGTTATTATATATGCATAAGTATGTGAGGGATGGAATATTACATATTAAACTGAATATATAAATGTAAAATGTACAATCAAAACAGTTTTTAGGATAATTCTCTCACGTAAAATGTGCCCACACTAAAGTCCGTTATTACTGTACTTACTGACAGAGTCTTCTAGAAGAACTGCGCAATGTGATTTTAGGTAGCAGCTCAGTAATGACTGCACTCTTCCATCTGGATTACATGTGGCAGAAAATCACTGATTCTCGTGCAGGTTTTTAGGGCTGAAGGCTCATTAGTTTTAATTGTACTAAACTGCCTTCTGCATGCGTAATTGCCATTCGCTGTGACCCCCATTTCCTCTTGTCAACATACTCATAACTGTCCCAGATGTCCCCCTGGCTCACTGTTCTCCACAGTTCTACATGATGTGAAAAATGAAACTCATTAGAGTCCATAACACATCTTGAGTTGAGTCTCTTTACCTCAGGTTTTACAGTAATTTGCCATCTTAACAAACAAAACGCAAAGTAATCGTGTTTTTTGTCAACACCGATTGAGCCATCAGTTGATTCCTGAAAGCACACTTTTGGCTGCTGTAATTACCCGGGGAAAAGAAGGACGTGTAGCAGAACGAATGCCAGGAATGGGATTTCCCCCTGGAAGAGCGGGAAGACTTGCAGTGAGACCGTGTAAGAGGACACCGCTGTGTGCTAAAGGCGAGGACAGGGCAAGAAGTTGATTTATATCCATAAATCCATGGGAAAGGTTCTGGTTCCCTCTGTGATGTCAGTGGGTTTAAGATTGGCGTCCAGCTGTAAAGTGATCCTCTCTCTGTCTGAGCCAGTATGGCCCCACTCTACATCTTGGGGGTCAAAGGACAGTGTGGCAGACAGAGGGGGGGGGGATGGCCTCCGTGACCCCAGTGAATACAGTTACAATGCACTCTCTTGACCTCGTCGTACAGGCAGACCCTCAGTCACACACACTAAGACATTAGTCATCCAGATTGCTAACATTCTCCAGATTGGCTCGGCATGTTAAATAGCTAAGGTTATGTATGTGTATGTATGAGGTGTGCTCCAATAGAGACCAGGAGAAAACAATATCCATTATAGTTCAGGGAAATCTGACTTAGCCGTCCAACCTCATTATCAAAATGTAAATGCATCTCGACAGGGCAGATATTACATCTACATATAAATGGAGGGCCCTTTCTCTGAGTATAATGAGGAGCTTTTCGCTTTTGTTTTTTGACATGAATGAATTATCCCACACTTTTGAAGCATTCCTCCTCCCTTCTCCTTCCTCTAATCTGAGAGGACTTAAAAAAACAAAGTAATTAAAAGTTATCCAGATTGAATTTCAAACTAGCTGTCACTTTGCAGGGTCATTACATTTTTCTTGAGAAACCTTATTAGCTGATAATTTGGGGGATTTATGTAAAAGAAGAAAGCATATTCTTAGATGGCAAAATCATCAGAGCTTTACTGGATCCGGCAACTGCAAAGAGGCTCTAAAAATATATTATTAAAATCAATTTCAACAAATCATTATTTGAGTTCCTGATGCACATAATTAATATCAACATAAAAGTGAGTGATTTTTAAAGCTGCCAGTTCCCGGGCTATCGTTCCACGCTGAGCGCTGTATTCAGTGTGCGGTAAATTCTAATGAGAAGCAGACCAGTTAATCATCTCACACGTCATAGCTGTAAAACTTAATTTTCACCTCACAATACGGCGGTCGGTGGCACACTTCACCCTTCAGACTAGTCATCCTTTTGATAGGAGTACCATTAGTAAATGAGAATTAATTAGCCAGCTTAATTAGAGAAATTTGCTCAGGGATGTGTGCGGATGAGGAAGAGGTGTAGTCAGGCTGTTCAGAAGCCTCCTTTTCTTTATTGTAACTTCATTTTAAATGTTTATCTTACTTTATTTTTTAAAATATTGTGGCCCTAACACTCATGAACAAAAATCCCATTACGTTTAATAGTCTTTCTTTCTTTAAGATGTTTTTTATGGTTTTTTTATGGCCTCTATCAGTCTCTCTGTCTATATTCCTATGACATTATTGCGTCTTGTGTATTGTGCTCTGCTTTGCTGAATAACATTGCAGACCTTCATGTAGTGTATTGGTTGCAGTGTAACCATGGAAATGTCATTTTGACCTCTGTGTTTATCTGTGTCCCAGCCAATCAGCTCCCTCTCACACACACACTCTCCCTCCTAAACCTCCGCTGTGTTTTATGGATCTTTCTAAAGGAAGCTTTGTGTTTTAAAGGGGGCAGGTCTTCCAGCCATCCGTCACCATCTGACTGACAGTTGAATCTGATACGCAGATTCCATTTGCTGTGCTTTACAAGCAACAATACTGATAAGACACACAGATGCCCCTGCACATTTACGTGTGTGTGTGTGTGTGTGTGTGTGTGTGTGTGTGTGTGTGTGTGTGTGTGTGTGTGTGTGTGTGTGTGTGTGTGTGTGTGTGTGTGTGTGTGTGTGTGTGTGTGTGTGTGTGTGTGTGTGTGTGTGTGTGTGTGTGTGTGTGTGTGTGTGTGTGTGTGTGTGTGTGTGTGTGTGTGTGTGTGTGTGTGTGTGTGTGTGTGTGTGTGTGCTGCCTCTCGGGGGTTTTGTTCTCCTCAGGGCCAATTCTCTCGTCAATCTGCTGTCCGTCATGTCTCAGACTGTGCTCCAGAGAATGAAAGGGGAATGAGTTTGGCTCACTCCCATGATATTCAGCCTTTACAAATAGTTCTTCATCTATTTAAAGCTATAGTGTTGGTAATATGGCTGACAATAAAAGCAGACATGGGTTAATTCATTGTTGAGCACATATACCGATAGCTATTCTTTAGTTTGCAGGCTTTCCCTCCTTTGAGGTTAATACTTTTTTTGTAGAACGATGCACTCTGTCTGTGGAAAAGACTCCGCTCTGACAGGTAAGGTTGATGGGGTGAGCTCCTCTGAGAAAAGCCACTCAACCCTTTCTAGCAGGTGAAGGAAAAAGGGTTTAATCATGGTCAAATAAAGCACTGATTGTGTTGAATCCGGGAAGGGGAAGAATTAGTGGGGGCACTGGGAGAATGTTGAAATTGCGAAGAGCTGAGGTCAGGCGGATGGCTGAGTGGGCTACAGATACACTGAGAGATGGACTGTGTGGGAAAACCAAGATAGCGACATCCATCCTTATGCCACACTAGCAGATACATTTTTCCAGCATTTGTTAAGATCAGTGTTGGACCTGAAAAAAAAAATCATGTTCAAAGTGAACATGTTGTGAATAATGTACATTTGAAATGTTTGTTGCAGGATCAGAGAGTGACTGATAGCCCTGCATTAGGTCCATCAGACACAGTGGAGATAACAGATCAAAGCTGTTACTGCTCTGTCTCCTTTCTTTCTATCAGTCAAAGTCAAAGTCAGCTTTATTCTCAAAATTACTACATGTGTTATACATCCAGAAATCTCGAGATACCGTTTCCCGCAGTCCCACAGTGTGACATATACATAAAACAAAACAAAAAGGGCCTAGATAAACGGGGTATACAATTTAAAATGTTAATAATATATTTTAAATGTTCAAAGTACAGTTTCAGTGCAGTAGCAGCGACCAGACATTCCTCCACAGTCCATTTCCCACTATCTTTTCCCGTCCTCGATAAACAAAAACACAGAGAAAAACACAGAAAGATGGACAGGACCATAGTCAGTGAGATGGAAAGATCAAAAGAAACGGTGAGGAGAGGAAAAAGAGGAAAGGCCGGACATGTGCAAACAGGAAGAGAGGAATTGAGAGCGAAGAAGGGAAAGAGAGAGCAATTGGCTGCGTCTTCATGTTGTGATCTGTCAGCGTTGACAGGGATGAGCAGAGCAAACATGCATCTGCCTTGTCCCCTTGGTCAGTTTCCATGGAAACGCTATTTTTTACTCTTACACATGTACTGTATGTGCATCCTACTGGCACTGTATTCCCAGCAGCCAGCATGTGGTTCAAATGGACTTTATGAAAAAGTAGAGGACTAATGGTTTCTTTCATGTTGACTTATTTGCAACACGGGATCATAATCTGACCGCCCACAGTCCGAGCATCCGACCCAAAAGGAAGTGGAGACACAGATTTTAGTCTTACCCAGGTCTGAGGTTAGAGCCACAATTTCCCCAGCCGTCATGCAACAGTACAATTTGGCTGTCATTTCAAGACTTGCCGCAGACCTATTACGGACAAAAGGGCAGAAGCCAAGACAACAACGGTAGTCGGTGTCATTTGGAATAATCACTTCCATGCGATGATGTTTAGGGAAATGCATCAGTGAGCTCAAGGCCATCGAGTTCAACGTGGAGTTGAGAGGAGATGAAGGGGAACCCCTGGTGGTCTGAGCTGAAACAGCAGCGATGTGACAATGTTCATACCTATGGTTCATACCTTCTGTTAAATCATACTCCATAGAAAAAAGTACTCTGATCCTTAACTTAATAACACCATTTAAAATGTCTTGCGTCTCCTCTTGCATCAAGGTTAATATGAGTAAAAGTACAGTATTATCAGCAAGATCTACTTAAAGTATCATAATAAATCATACTTAAAATGGGCCCTCTGGCTTATGAAGTGTTGTACATTACATTGTTTTATGATTTAAAATAGTATATGGTTTTTTGATGACATGGAGCTCGTAGTTTAAACGAACTATGAACTGATTATTTGGTTCCTAATTTAGGACTGACACCCTTTCCAAAGGGTCACACGCTATATCTGAATTGTAGTGAGATTATTAATTATGACCGACAAACTTGTATTTATGTTTTGGACTTTTCTTTTGGAAATATTGGGAGAAGGAGACCCTTATAACGTCTTCCATTATTGTAAGTACTACAGTGTTAACCAGCCTTCGTCATAGGCCACAAGTCAAACATTTTGAGTTAAAAACTCTATATATTTCTCTCTCAAATGTAATGGACTTCAGGTATTGAGTACTTCAAATGGAGATGCAGTCCTAGTACAGGGTTACTTTCTCAGTTGGAGTTAATGAAATTATTTGTCCAGTTCCATCATCATGTAACTTGCTTTTAATTCTATTATCTCTGTTTAACCATTTACAGTATCTGTAAAAGGTCCTTCGTTCTCCTGTTAGGCCCCACTTAGGAGTGTCCACAATCTCAATGAAATCTGTCGACAAGCTGTTGTCTTGTCCAGCCCAAATTGATTGATCGATGCTGTCACCTCAGTCTGATACAGGAACGCTTGGCGAGCTCACAAACTGTAAAGTGTAATGTAATGCGCTGACTGGAATACTAAGTCTAGACAGACCCATCTTTATCGACATGTTGTGAAGATCACAGTGCACGTCTGTCAGGACAGTACCTGCCATGTTCAGCCCAGGTAATTAAGCACTGGACGCAAGAACAGCCATTAGCAGGAGCTGGAAAGACGGAAGCAGTGGCTGTGACCTTCATAAAACATTAACTCCTTTCCTCGAAGCCTCAGATCTAAAACCTTTCAGTAGCCAACGATCTCCAGCTATATCTTGCCCTATAAGTGTGGCTGTTGAGAAGCTGACAGTGGCTGTAATAGGCCTTCCCAAAGAGAAGAGTGCTATGACATCAATTATAGTGATGGATTGCGGAGGGAAATGGCTCAAACACACATGTACACACACACACACAGATGACCACTCGGTGACTCCATCCTCCCCCATCCTACAGTACGTTTCATTCTTTTGGCCTCCATGACCCTCTTACAGAAGAGAGAATTCACTTTCATTCGGCCTTGTGGACATTATCTCCTTTTTTTCTTCTTGTGTTAGCTTTTGTAAATTACGGTAAATGTTTTTCTGTGTCCTGATTGGCTGTGAAGCTGCTCAGTGACCTCCAGCAGTCATGTCCTGAGCACAGGTCACCCCCAGCCCCCGCTCGCATCAAATACTTCCCTCTGAAGCTGCCAAGACAGCTTATCATGTCCACAGTTGACCGTGAGAGTTTTGGAAAGCAGGTTTAATGTTTAACTAGCAGTACCTGTGCGTGGGATTTGTGCAAGTGTGTGTGTGTGTGTTTGTACATTTGACTTTCCAATTCGGTTTATTTGCATGACTGCACATATGTTTGTGTGCAGTTAAAGAGTGTAAACTGCTGACACAGACTGTAGTGTGTTTACGGATGCCTGTGGTTGTTTGAATGGTATGGAGGAAGTTTGTGTGTATTTTGTCTCACTTGGATGTGTGCACAGTGTGAAAGGATTGATTTATGCCTCCTCCACTGTGTGTACATGTCCTTCAGTTTGATGAGTTACACAGAGTGACTCTGTGTGAGTGTGTGTGTGTGTGTTTGTGTGTGTGTGTAGAAGCACAACCTGGATTTCTGGTCCCACACTCACATCTCATTGCTCTGTTTTAGATTAGCAGATACATTTAACAGCAATGAATAACTTTTATATATATTCTTTTCAAGTGACCTTAACCTGAACTCTAGCTGAAGTATACATAGAGAATATGTTGTTATATTACCAGAGTTGTGAAGAGTCTTATTGTATTCTTCCAGAATCAAATATTTCAACTGTTTCATTTTCTTTTTATTACAGTCCAGTTTGATAGTGTGGAGAAGTCTCGAATGTCGCCTACCAAGGATGGGAAAACCCGCCCGCTGCAGCGACACTCCAGCAACTGTCTGGTCAACACGAAGCTGTCTTCACTGGACCACTGCGGTTCCTCTCTCGGGGAGCGCATCGACCCCACCATGCCCCTGGAGAGCCAGTTGTGAGTCAGATTGTGTTATTCCAAAAAGCACTTCTGCCATTCATCACCACATATCACAGTAGTACCCTGATCCTGGTCAATTACTGAAAAATACACTGGCATTTTCGTTAATAGGGTACAGATGGTATCTATCATCAATACCCCTGCACTTGACTGCTTTAGCCGCTATTACAGCCAGCATTATTCAGTAGCTCTGTTTCAGACCCAGGGTAGGAACACGATTATGATGACTCTTCAGCATCTCTTATCATTCCTTTGTTCCTCTTCTTTCTCTTCCCTATTTCCTATTGTTCACTGCAGCTGGTACCATGGAGCGATCAGCCGGACAGACGCAGAGTCTCTGCTCAGGCTGTGTAAGGAGGCCAGCTACCTGGTGAGGAACAGCGAGACCAGCAAGAACGACTACTCCCTCTCCCTCAAGTAAGGACCGCACTTTCTTTTCCTAGAAAAACAATTAGCCACAAACACGATCAACTAAAGCACAAGAGGACATGACAGCTGGGTGCAAAAGTAATTTCAAATGCGATTTCACCTGTTAAAGTGTCCTAGAGTTAAGAAAATGATGTGTACAATTCAGTATTCATTGTCTTAAGTGTCAAGAATTATTTGCAACAGGCCTTTCCCCTGCCTCTATGTAAAGAGTTTTAGCAGCTTTACATGCTTACCAGGAGTGCACATGGTGGACAAATCTAACACCTTGCTCACAAAGGTCCTTGTATACATGTCCCCAATATTCTGCTGACTCGACCTTTTCAATATGGTAATAATGTTCACCTTTCAGACCTCTATCTCCCAGCTACATCCTGCCCGTCCCTTGTCCTGCCCCTCCCCCCCCTGACACCGTGCACTACTTGATTTGCTGATGTGCCCACAACACAGTTAATGTTGCCCTCCATCAGCGACCCATGATCCCTGCCGCATCCAGCAGAGGGTCCAGAGGAGCCCCTCTGATTGGTTTAGTCCAGTCTGACATTAGGTAGAGGTTACGTTAGCTGAAAGGCCCCGCGGTGAAGTCACTTCCTATTGTTTTGACGGGAGTGTGTGTCTTTGGAGGGGTTTTTATGATTTTTGTTGCCAAGTGCAAGGTCTAGGTGGCAAAATCATAACCGGACCTGCCAAGATTCAATGTGGTAAATTTGCTTGAGCCATCAGTTTCAAAATCCTTGTAACTTTCCCCATTCCCTTCATATAAAGTCAATTTTAAATTTCCTGGCAGGCTCATCCATATGACATTTATAGAAATCTCCACAGCTCAATGACAGCCTTCAGATGAGATGAAAGTATAATATGCTCAGAGACGTTGATTAGCCTTCATTATTTTACGGCAGAGCTTTTCTTGCTGGAGGCTTATGTGTCTTGGCAGGGAAACATAATGTTTTCCATTACTCAAATTCTCTTCATGCTACTGTAGCTGACTGTCTAACTCTCAGTGACGGATAATTTTCTTTTGCTTGTGTGACTGGTTCCTTTTTGTGCTCTCACACTGACTTTCTGACTGACTACAAACCTAAAACTCAAAGCCTGTATGACTGTACTACAGTGCTGTATAGTATTTTTAAAGTGTTTTTAAAGAATCCGAACACACTATCTTTAAATCATCCATTACATGAAGCTCTTTTGAAAGATTTCCTTTGGCAAAATGAAGGTACCTTGGAGATACAAATGGATCTAATAGTAATCATATCACTCAAAAAATCATAGATACTGTAGGAATCAATATTTATTTAAAAATGCCATGCTATATAAGAAAGGATACATGATCAAGAAATGCAAACCAAGACCAAAAGTAATAGTTCAAAGCTACATACACAAATAGTTCAAATACAGATTTAACACCAATATTGTTCAGGGTTAAATGATCACTATAAAACAGATATAAAAGATCTTAGTGGACTAGACTTATACACTATTTCCAATGAAGTTTGAAACAGTTTGCTATCCCTATGCTGGTAAAGTTAGTGATAGTACAAGGAGTGAATTTCATAAAAGCAGCTCCAATAAGCAACTGTTCAATTTTGCAGCATGAACTTATGAAGACATTCTTTTTTGTATAGCTAGAGAGAAATGATCCACCCCGTCTCCAACCCAACGCTCGGGGCTTTACCTATCCTAATGAATTGCTTATTGCTAGATTAATTAAATGAAACGTTTTTGAGGGAGAAAGTCCAGAAGGCACAGAAAGTAATAAGAGCAAGGTATTACCTCAAATAAAAGTTTCACTTCATAGAATAGAATATAATCCTTTATTGCCATTAGACAGGTAAAATGAGATGAGTAGATTTAGTGTGTGGTAATGTTTTAACCTTTTATTTTAGTAATGGCCTTAATAACATTCATTTAGCCACACTAATTCACATCCCACAGTGTTTTTACCTACCTGGTTTTACCAATGGACTATTTAGTTACATGTTTATTCACCATATTCTCCATGAGCATTAATTCATAAAATGTACTTACCAATTGCCTGCTTCTCTTTTCAAAAACCAAGAGCAAAGGCGTTGGATGACACTTATTGACACCCAAGCTAGTGTTAATGTTTCTCTTCCTTACCCACAGCTTTTTGAGGCCATAATTGTATTCAGCTGTGATCTGCTGGCAAACACTAGTTTTGGAAACGTTGATCAGCACAAAAGGCAGAAGTATGCAAAACCCTAAATATAGAATGTTTCTTGAAGCTTTGTGCTTCTGTGTGTAGACTCACGTGTATATTTGTGTAAGTCAGCTCCCAGCAGTCACAGAATGTCATATTGTGTGCCTTTGGCATCAATCAGATCCAGCCTGGATAACAGCGAGCCAATTTGTGGGAATGACAGGTGCCACCTTACTGCAGGCAAAGGTTACTCTGAGTTCAGCTTCCCCACACAAGCCTGTCTCCCAGGTTGCCACTGCCAATGAGTAGAAACCCAAGGTGAAGATCCTCCATGTCTGAGGTTGCTGAAAAATGTATAAGGCCATGAGGTGGCACGTATATGTATTGCATTATTGATAAAGACAGCCGTCGCAGAGAACTGCAGCCCCCAGAGTCCTCTGGCCTGAAGGAAAGCATGTTTGCCCTTCTAACCCCTTTTTTCTGTTCCCTCTCCCTCTGCCCCTCCACTCCTTTTTGCTCTTTTTCTTCTGTCTCCGCTGAGAGAAACCCTTTTAGGTATTTGAAACATATTAAACCCTTTACAAGTCTGTCAGAGCACAGTGTCATCCTGTTCCTCTGCTCGCGAGAGAGCTCTGCACAGCAGGCTCCCACTGGCTGAGGAGAGAAACAGTTAGTGGTAGAATAAAATCTATCCTTTAGAATCTGTTTGATGCCACAACACAGACAAGCGGAAACTAAATACCCATTTGAAAGAACAACCAGAACGTATTTGTATCTTCAATTCGATCCCAGGATATGTCATGCTTTTATGGTGTCAGAGATTTCCTTTATGTGGAGCAGACGACACAAATAACTGCATATAACACAAAACAATGTTAAGGTTGTGTGCTTTTTTGCATATTTAAAAAGCTATGTTTTCATTCCATTAACCAGATCGGATATGATGTCCGATTGTATTTTACTGAATTATTGGGCTCCTCCCAGGTAGACTCATTCAATTAGTGCTCATATGAAATAATGGGCGAACAGGATAACCAGTAATGTCTAAAAAGGTCATCGCTTCTGCCAAGGATCATTATCTTTTGGCAGAGTGCTTTGCACTTTCTCCACAGAATCATAACGCTGAGAGCATCATTCATCGAGCAATCCAATATGTTGAAGGTGGAGATAAGCTGTGAGTGCTGCCAGACTGTTCCTGCTGTCAGAACGACAGGGTTCAAGTCAAAGTCATGAACCCCAATAAACAAGTACAGCAGAGATCTCCAGTGAGATGAATCAACAAACAAACCGGGATATGATAACACCACGAAGGCTTGTTTTCTCAAAAATAACCCATATTTATGTTATCAACAGCATTATGGCTCCATTGACCCGGTTTCTGTCTCTGCAGGACTGTAACGTGATAAGCGGCCATGAGCACCGACTGGAAATCAGTTGGGAATCTAAAAATGATGCTATTGATGTGTTTGCCTTTTTAAGTGTGGCTCTATGTAACCTAACACCTGTGTCCCAGCGCTCCAACAGTGAAGACTCATCAAATGCACTTTCCATGAAGGATTTTCTTTTTTTTTTAAATGATCCCTCCTGGCACCACTTGCGGAGTGGAAGAAGGATGCGAGTAAAATGTGTCCTCTTCTCCTCAAATCATAATTAAATAGTTAATGATACAAATAAATATCGAGGCCAAAAGCGAGGAAGGTAATGGAGAAGTCTTATGGTTTTGTTTACTTCAGTTTTACAGCCCAGCGAGCCTGCAGCTATCCTCTTCAGCTCGCCGATGAAAAATAATGTGAGCATTTCAAAGGAAATCTCCTTCATCTGCTATCAACAATACCTACGATTCAAACCTCATAGAGCAGATAGATCATAGCTTTATCTGGCTTTCTGTAATAATAGTGTTTATCACACTTATATTAAGAAAAGGATTGGTCTCCTCTGATGACATAATCACCATTTATCGCTCTGCCTGTATTCTTATTCCTGATGGATGTTCCTGGATTGAACCCTGTACATTCTGAGCTGTTTTCCACTTCAGCGTTATCTCTGTGCCGGCGTCTCTCTGTGCATCAGGGAGCGAACACATCTGCAGGCTTTACACATGTAATTATGAGATAAGTAACAAGGACCTTCCTTACGTTTAAGGCGCCTAAAGCCCAGTTCTTGCTACTGCTCATGCCAGATAATGGACACATCCACAAATACGTGCGTTTATTTACACTTGTAATGTACTCACTATTTATGAAACCACATGATGATCAGGAACAGATACAAATACACATGGAGGAGAGGAGCATGGCATGAGATGGACCTCATCAACACTCTTGACCACCGTGTTTGCACCTTATCTTATCCAAACAGAGATATGTGCATATTCTGTCTGTCGGAACGATATTCCCACATCCTAGTTTTGTTGATAGAATGTATCTTATCTCATCTAGTTACCACGTGTATGCACTCATCTTGCATATGCACATTCCTCAGAGAGTCCTGTTCCACACCGTCATTGACACATACAGAATGTGTCGTGCAGATAACACTAAATGGTCCCATGAGTCAATGCGTCCGCAGCTCTCATGCCTACCTGATTTTCTTGGCTGCATGTCACAGCAAGATTTAGGAAATGGGGGGGAAATGGTAATCCTAGGGGTTTCATTCTCCTCTCTTTCTTCTGGTGTAATTATCCTCCTTCTTCGCATTTTCTTCGCATTTCAGCAACAGGGGTTACATTTCAGATCAAGGAAGTCACACATGTGAAGTAGAATAAGTTGTTAAGTGGTGTGGAAAAAAAACTTTGTTGGCTATAATGCCAAATCACTGCGAGTGAGTCCACAGTATTTGAGCCTGCAGCAATCATAACTTGCTGGAAGCATTAGCTGCTGATTGAAAAAGCTATTTTGCTAATGTGTTTCTGTAAAGACAGATCATCAGAACAATATGTTTACAGCAGGATATAGGGACAATTAGATCCTTGCTAAAGCTCACTGTTGCATCACTTAACTCCAAAAAAAGTAATTTTCTATTTTAAAGAAGGAGATTACTGGCAAGCTGTAAAATGTATTGATCCAAGGCCCCGAGAAATCCACAAGGAGCTTTTAATTTGCCGTGCATTTATTGCTGTAGCTTAAGTGATTTATCCTGGGGGTTCATTAGCTTTCTCTTTATGCTCTGCATGTGAAACCCAGCACCTTAAGCAACCTGGCTTTTAGTCTTCTCCCATGACAGCTCCAAAGTTATCAGAGGTAATCCAGCTTTCAGAACATTGTCACGTACTGTAGGGAGCAACTACTCTGGGAGTAAATGAGGAAGGAGCTGTCAAGGAAGGGCAATCTGCTGAGTCCCCATATATTCAGGCTCCTGACATACCTCTCTCCCATGCTACATGGCTCCAGGCACAGCAGTGATGGTCGGTTGGGCCACAACTTTGGTCCTGACTGAAATATCTCATCAGCTATCAAATGGATTGCATACTTGTGCCCATGTTTCCTCGAGGATGTATCCTTATGACTTCTGTAATCCCCTCACTTTCCATGTAGCTCGTCAAAGTTATATCCAAATGTCTACATGATGGATTAGATATTATTTGTTGAGACATTCATGGTTCAAAGAATGGTTTTGTGATACCTTTACTTTTCTTTTTTCTGCACCACCTACGTTTTTATGAAAACCTGGAAAATGATGGCATTCCCATTAGCTTTAGCTTAGTTTGTGGTGTGTGCTAACTAGCAAACGTTCCATGTTGTGTGGCCCATGCATAATGGATTAACTCCCCCCCCATGTGGTTCTGCCGTGTACATTAGAATGATAAAGCACACGCACATGAACATTGGCTTTTTTTAGGCTCGGGAAAGTTTTAGGTAAGAACAAATAAATTGAACTTGTCCTGTCAAAAGTTTGACATAAGTGGCATTCATATTGGTTTATGGGGAAAGTGCTTTTCGTAACGCGGGGTATTTTTAAGCTTCAGTTCTCGCTTTTTTAATATAAACAAGATGCTGATATTAGCATTTTTCTCCAAACTGTCTCAGAGCTGTCTGGGTTCTCCTTGGTTTGCACAAATAATTGGTTTTCATGCCGGATTGAAGATGAAATCTGTAACTTAATGAAATATAATGTATAAAGCAGTCTCTTCGTCTTGTTTTGATATAATAAATAAATATTTTCTGTCCCTCCCTTTTGTTTTCTTCTGTCCCCAGGAGCAGCCAGGGCTTCATGCACATGAAGCTGTCACGGACGAAGGAGAGCAAGTACATCCTGGGCCAGAACAGCTGCCCGTTTGACAGCGTGCCTGAGATCATCTATTTCTACTCTAGCCGCAAGCTGCCCATCAAGGGGGCCGAACACATGTCCCTGCTGTACCCCGTAGCCATCAGGACACTATAGTGTTCCGGGTCACCGGCAGGCCCCTGCCGAACCCACCGGGCAACCCTGTGGCTCCACGCTTCCTGTCCCTCTGGACAGTGCCCAGAAGGCTCATGGGAATTCGAACAGTGACATCCCAAAACTGCTGATTCTAACTCACCTCACTAGCCGACGGATTCCAGACCTGTTTTGAAGGCCTACTGCATATTATCTTACACATGCTGTACAGACTCAATGAGGCAGAAGGCTTTATTATTTTTATTTTATTTATGACGGACACCCACTTCATCACATCACAGACTGACCACCTGATGAACATCATTTCACTGATTCTTCAGCTGATTTCCCTAAGCACTTAACACTCATAGAAAAAGAGAGGTACAACATTGTAACATGTGTCACTGGGGTGTACCTTTTCTCAGAAAATGTTTTATCCTAGGAGTGCACATCATAAAAATGGTGTATGCTCATTTGGTTAGGCTCTGTTGATTCTGTAATTGTTTGTAAGAGGACTTGAAGATTGTAAGAGCCGTGTAAGGGAAGCAACATTTATGAGGCCTGTTGAGGGATATTGTCCACATGGGCCTCATACAGCGGTCTGGATATTGAATAAACTGGCCTTGTATGAACAGTGTGTCCCCAGCTGTGTGGAAATAACAGGCCTGTGAGCAGTGCACGCTGATCTCTCTATCTTGTCATAGTACATGCTGTCTGCTATCCATCACCGAGGGGGTGTATCACACCAATGACGGTGTAAGTACCATGGTGGCGAGACAGGCAGGAGATCATGATGGATGGGTCAACTCATCTGACACAGTACAATTGGCCGAGGCTAGAGACCAGAGCCTGTCCAAATGGACCAAATTAGCCCGACGACCCCTCCTTAGAATGGCTTTGCATCGGGAGAATGAAATATGCCTGCATTGTCTACCTCAGAAAATCAATTTCATTCGCCCATCTGCAGATCAATAGGTACAATGGGATTGCAGACATTGATCTGCTCTCCCTATGACATTCCCAATTCCCTTAAAATGACATCATCAGTTTATGGATATGTTTTTTAAATACAAGATTTTTTTTTTATGAAAACAAAAGTAGATTTTCCAGATCAGCAATTGTATGTATAGTCACTAATATGAAACTGTGTGATGTCAGTAACAGATGTTTGGTTAATGCCTTATAATGCATGGGTCGAATCAGTCCGCTAGATCAGCTGATTTCCAGTTCTGCTTTTAACGATTGTTCTGTGACTGTAATTTATTCTGGGGTAATTATTACTGATGTGTTACTCCTTTGTGATGGCCCGTCGGCCCCTTGGCCCTCATTGTTCTGTGCCGATGTGATCGTGTTTTTTGGGACTACTCCAGCCTCTTTACCTGTGGTGCTTTGCATTTTTGTTGTTCCAAGTTCTGCTCAACGCACGTTTGCCTCAGTGGCCTGACTTTGGAAAAGAAGTCACGGTGTCTCCTGACCAAGGGGATTGTCAAACCTCACATGAGAGACGATCGCATATTCTCCTCCGGACCAATCACAGCGCAGCCTGTTAGAACCAGAAAAAAAACATGCCTACCTTCAACTTTTCATGCTTCTTATTTGCATTAAAATGGCTCAATCATCTACCCTTTACTACCAGATGTGCATACATGTGTGAATGTGATGAGTATGCATGTGTCAAACCTGTCCAACATGAAATGAAAAATGTATGCATATGAGAGTGTGCGTAGACTTTTTGAGTTCCAGTGTTTTTATCCTGCTGGTATAAACTGGGAACAGCCCTTTCTTGAAGTCTTTGGTGTCAGAACATTATTTGTTCCTCATTGGAATCAAGAAACTAGAAGTCAGCCCAATGACTCGTTTTATTTGAATGGCCTCTTGTATTCTTTTACAACCACATTATATTTAAGCAACTCATAGGACTGTTATGTGGGCTGCTCTCTGATGAAATAATACTACTTCTGACTAATAACAACAACAAAAGCTCAGTCTAAGCAGAGGGCCTAATGTTTGTAGCACTACACAGGAAACATTTTTCAGTCTTATGAGTTGCACATTTCTGTGGTTTAATGAGCAAATCCCAGTTACAATGAAAATGACGGGGGGCTTTGGTCCAAGGTGAAGACACTATGAATAAGAAACAGACTTAAGCGAGCATGACCACTGTAAATACAAAGTCAAGACTTATTGACACTGCTGTGTGCTATGCAACTTTAAACTGCTGTCATTGAAGGGAAATGTATTGGAGTGTGTGCCTCCACCAAATGTTTATTACAAATGTGATGGTACAAGATGTCCACCGGGAAGAGATTTATCAGCAGAATGTTTGATGTGTTAAAGAGAATAGTTGGCAGAAAGACGTTTATTTTGTTGGTGTAGTAAGTGAGCAGACATCAGATAAGTATGTAACCTCTGCAGCTTTATTAAGGAACGGTATGTTGTTGAAGTGGACCTATGTATTTTCTTGATAAAAGATATCCTAAGAAGAGAAATAAACTATGTGTGATGTATCCTCTATGTTCCCTGTTTAAGATAACAAAGGTTGAGAGTAGAGGCTCTTAAGTTACTGCTGCTGATGAAAATCACTCTACTAAAAGGAAAGAGCCTGTGTGTGACAGCCACACTGCCCCGCGAGAGGCCTTAGCTATATGGAGAAAGGGAAATGGATGTAAGGAGGGGAGACAGAGGGGAGGGTGTTCTGACAGGGGGAGGGATTTGCTGCAATCAGCAGACCCTCTTCTCATATTTATATCATTAGAACCTGAAAGAGCCCTTCTCCTCCCTCAGAAGTGTCTTAAAGTGTGCTTGTGTGCATGCATAAAGAAGTGTGAGTGTGTGTGAGCAACCATCAGCCCCGTGTGTATCTTGTGTTTCACTTTACTTGCTAAAGTGGCATGTATGAGTTTCCTTTGTGTACATGTCCGTGCCACGTATGTATGCACTACTATAACATATCTCTGTACAGTCCCTCATGGCCAAATGTATATACTGAATGTAATGTATGGGGACAAGAGGCATCAAGGTTCAAAATAAATAAAAATTGGGTTTATGAGTTAATGTGTGATATAATGTCTGAGCTCTATTATTTTCAAACACATCATTACTAGTAAGAGAAAAAGCTGCTCCTATATCTTCACCATCACCACCAGTAACCATGGTGAAGCCCTTTGACACATAATGGAGAGCGACCATTGTTTGCACCAAGGACAGAGAGCTATTATCTAGCCAGTACTCCAGCACTTGTTATCCTTTATTGATCCACATTTTTTTTTTCACTCCGTTGTTCATCCCAGAAGAATTTGCTCGAAGTGTTTCCGTCTGAAGCGCGCTGCAGTAGTCCATATTTCCTGCAGTAAAAGTAGGCTCCCTGCTGCATCCAGGAATCTCTTCTCTGCCCTTTTGTCCAATAAAGAAAAAGTTTATAGCAGCATTTTATGAATGCAGGCTATTTTTTTCCACACTGTAAATGTAATGAAGTGCAAAGCGTATATTATTCTTGGCTTTTGCAGAACGTATTTGCCTGAAGTAACAGATTGAGAGGATATCTCAACCCAGAGGACACAGAAAAGTAGTGTTGATTTGTAATAGTAACACTTTATTTTATAGGTCTGTCAAATATTTCTCTACAAGAAATGTGCTGGAATAACCCTGGGCTTGGATATTGATTATAGGAGAAATTAAACCAAATTATTTAAAAGAACTTATTGTAAAAACTGAATACTTTTTCTTTTTGTATTATTGTGTGCTTGCCTGAAAACACATTTGGGCCATCTAGGTTATGTAATCAATATTCTTTTAATGCAAAATTGAAATACCAGCTAAATAAAAGTTATGGATGCTTTGCAACATCAACAAAAATAATTTAGTTGGTGGTTTAAATGTATCTTTTTGTTTTTTTGTTTCAAAACTATACGATGTGTTTTAAGTACCTGATTATTTTTCGGTAACTGGCCATACTTTTCAGTCAGACACATCACTACAAAGAACAAGCGATCACACACTGGATGTTAGTGCTACATGTAAAGTAACCTGCTTGCATTCAGGTCTTTTGAACGCAATTTTAACAGTAAAATCCTTAATATTGTGCCTTATCTTAGAGCTGTTGCATTGTAACAGCAGAGGGAGTTTTTACACGGCACTTTCTGGTCATAAAACATCTGGCAGGCGTTCAGGAAGTGCACAGGGGGTTGATGTTAGGAAACATTGACCATTCACTGCCTCTCAAGTAGTTTAATAGCAAGGCAATGAGACTTTTGTGGATGTGATGACAGTCTGCTGATACATTTGTCTGTGTGCAATAGTACACTTTTTATGATGTAAAAGTGAGTACAATTGAAACAAATAATTGCTCCATTTCTTATGTTTTTTTTTAGACTCTTCTCTTGAAATGGCAGTGTACATTTGTCAAGAAATGACTGTCTACACACATGCTCATGCACTGAATGTCTTGTCTTTCTAATAGCTTCCTCTTTTTCACCTACAGTAAGTCAGTCCAGTCCACATCTCCTGACGAAGTTGCTATTTTAAGTTTCTCACACCGGTTTGTTCATGATCTTTACCTCTGTTCTCCTCCAGAGAAGCTCCTTCAAGGGTTAAAGCACCTGGGATTAAATGCATCAAAGACCCTTTTATGGAGAAAAAGAGTGCTGAAAAAAAGGAAGAATAAAAGCAAGGCTTGAAAGCAATGAATGGCCCACACGGGGATAGAAAGGCCTCGTGTCCATCCGAGGCGTATTTCATATTCCGCTCAGTCACACCAGTCAGAAAGCAATCTCAGGTAACAGACCTTATGTTAATACCACATGAGTTGCCTCCTTTCAGAAAGACAAAAGCTCACTGAGGGCATTATGCCAACTCTCTCCTTCCCTGCTCCACTGGCACGCCGGAGGATTTCATCTGGAGAGAATAGTGTTGTCATTGTTCTGCTTGTCTGTGAAGGCTTGATTAGAGGAGCTTTTACACCATTTCTAAAGGCCTGGCTTTGATGCTTTCTATTGCCTTAACATATTGCCCATAATGAGCTGGTGCAGCACCTTGCTCATTACCTGGATCTCAGGTCGCTGTGGGAGTAATTGGGCAGATTCGTGCCAGCTTCAAAGCCCCAGACTTTATTCATTATAAAGGCATATTTCCAGTTGTTTAAGCCATTTCCTGTTCCTGCTCAGAAGTGCTTTTTTCCACACATACTGTACGTGTCATTATAATAACAGGTGTTAAAGAACACAAAGAGAAAGTCTCATAACATTGGAGAATAATGTCGTTCTTTACAGCTATTCAAATTCTCTGTGACAAAGCCCAATGAAGAGGGACTATATTTATCTACAAAAGATCAAGTGGTAGGTGCAGAGAAAGAGACATAAGAATATGTTTTAATATTATTTTCACTCCTTCTGAGGTTGCCAAAGTGAATGGTTCACTTGCCTACAATGGGTGTCATACAGCACCTTTTAAATAAGACAGATACAAACTTCTAAATAATAAGCTCATGTTGGATTTTCCAAAGAAAAATAGTAAATATAACCTTTTTGAATAGCAAGGTTGTACTGAAGAACAGCTTTTGAAAGAGTGTTGCAAACAATAGTAAACAGTTCATATAGAGCACATGTGTCAAACTCAAGGCCCGGGGGCCAAATCCGGCCCTTGGTGGATTTAATTTCGGCCTGCAGGATAATTTCTAATTACTATTCGATCTGGCCCGCCGGTATATTGCACGCACACCTTCACTCAATCCTGAGGATTTCCTCAGCTCAGAGCCTGAGCCCAAACATTGATGAACTTGCACCCAAGATGAGATGCCAAGTATCTGGCTTGAACTAGCATCACAGAGCAGCAAACTGAGTTTACATGTTTCCTTTTGGACTTTGTTTCTTGCGACAACAGGGCATGTTTGTTTTTTCTTTGAGGGGAATTGTTTTTTGAAGCTGTTGTTGGCCTGTGGAAAAATGTAATCATAAGAAATGACTCCGGAAAAGCTGCAGATAGAGCCATAAGAAATGAATGCAACTGATTATTTAATGTTTAATGTTGTTTTTATAGGCAATAAACGAAGCTTTGTTAGTCCCAGGTTTAATATGTGCAATAAGTTAATAAACATTGAACCAGTCCGGCCCTCGACTAGTACCGATTGCTTTATTTTGGCCCAGTGTATTTGAGTTTGACACCCCTGATATAGAGTATTGCAATTTCAGTTCTATGTTGACGTGAGGGTGGATTCACAGTAGAGGATTTTATCTCAAGCAATAGATTATATATAGCCAATACTCCTCTCACAGTTGACAACAAAAGGGACCCACATATGGTGTGCAATAACAGCTTTTCTATACCATATGTGTGACGGCATATCGTAGTGTCTCCATGACAACTTCACATGATTTTCCAAGGCGAATCTTCCTGAAGCTGCAGTTACGAGGCTTGTGATGGCAGTCTATGCATAGAAAACAGTGGCCAGAAACAATACACCAACATGTGTGTATGCTGCAACACATACCACACCTGACTTCACAGTCTAAATGGAAATGCAAAACTCTTCTCCTGCTCGGTTTGAAATACCATCTCATCTTGGCAAGCAGTTTCCTTTTTAATCTACTAGAAAGGCAATGGCACTTTTATTCACTATTGTTTGTTGACATTGATTCCTTCAGCACAGTGGAAACGCTGTGATTTTAAAATACCCTTGGAGGCAGTTTGAGGTGGAAATTGCCCGCAGGTGTGCATGCATATAAAGCAGTAATGGGGACAGACGGACACAAAGCGCTGTTTGGGTGCTGTGCTCATGAAAGGGCAATCCACTGATTGAGCTGTCACATTCACAGATGCAGTAATAAAACTAAGCAGGGCAATTACTGTAAATGGAGAACACTAGGTAGCGGAGGGGGGCCCGCAATATGTCCTCCCCCAAAATACCCTGATGGGAGACAAGCAGACAAAGCAAATGTAGCATTCTGTAATAAGGCTGGGGGGGAATGGGGATTAGCGAGTGGAAACAACCCCCTGACAAGCAACATATCAGTGGATGTTAATAAAGCTTATCTCTGCAACTTCCTTGTTTATGTTACTGGCTGTCCAATCATATTGCCTTCTTTAAAAATGAATACATTCAACTAAAACAGAGGGCATATTAAAGAGCATAACTTTACATTTGGGAAAGGAAGGAAGAGCAAATGAACAAGCAGTGTCCGTAAGGATGGCATATGATAATCAGTAATGTCGGTTAGAAATAATGTGCAGCTGCATTGCCATCTAGTGTACAAATATGTGAATAACAGGATGGTTTTCAGAGAGTTATAAGAGGCACAAACAATAGTTAACATTGCAACCCAATTTGCTTATAATTATATGCGTTTGTAAGATTGAGAAACAAATAAACACATGTTGATCCGAATGCTCTTTATATTATTTATTATCATAAATCGGCATTTCGAGTTGAATAAAAAAGACAATTGAATCAGTTTCAAGGACAAATGTTGGAAATGAATGTGCGTGTGTAACTAATATGATAGTGTCAAGAACAAGTAGTGATTTTAAATAACCCCTGCTTGTCAGATCAGCATTGTTTTAATATAATTCAGTACAAAAACAGCCCCAATTACATGCTGGGGTTTAAGAGAAGACCAACAATCTGAGATTTGAGAAGGCTGAGAAACAGAAAGGGGGATACATGATTCTTCATTTATTAGTGATAACAAAACGTGTGGCAGTTAATTTTGACCCCCATACCCCACCCAAACTGACATTGAGCGCATTGCCTTACGTCCTAATGATTTTGTGCAAGTTTATTGTGAATGTTTGCTGAGGAAGTAAATAACTAAACATTACACACAGGAGATGGGATTATTGCAGTGATGTACTTTTATAACAAATTACATTTTTTATTTATTTGTTTTGTGTTCTTTGTCATTAGTTTATTATGTAGACGTTATGGCAATTCATGATGTCATTCTAAAGTGTTAGGTACAGGGGAGCGACCAAATGTCCCTTTTGGGTCTCAAGCTGAAAGAGTTTGAGACCCCTTGAAATAGAGTATAATTGAGAATGAGTAATGCGATACGTTTACAGTCAATGTCATCTTTTCAGTAACAGGAAGCAGGCTCAGAAGTGGATGAGGTAAGCATTATCACATTTATTACAAGAAATCATATGAATAACAAAAGTCTGTCATCACCTAGAGAGACTCTGATGTGATGCTGTAAATGTGATAAACAGGGTAATCTGAATACATCGGAATACTGTAGAAGACAAGCTGTCTCAGCTCTATAAAAGCCTCCGTCTGTGGGGCGATGGCTCAGAGTCTGGGGCCTCCAGCAAATATGAGCTCCAGGGCAGATTGGATGTCACCATCTGTGGCCTGCAGCACCCTCAGCATCAGATCCTCGTCCTGGATCCCCATGTCCCTGAGCTGCTGCATCTGGGACTGCCAGCGGCCCTAGCAGAACAAAAACACATTCTCTGAATAAGTATTTCATCCAAAAGACCATCCAAAATCCAGAGCTGAATTTAAAGCACCAATCATTTCCATTCCTGCTTCGTTTTGATTCAAAATATACAAATATTTTACCTAAAAAAGGACACACTGGCCGGTTACCATTTTAATTTAATCGATAATTCAGAGTACACTTTCTCCATTAATTGCGGCATTGAGTCTGTTCAGCCTCACCTGTAGAGCCGACATGTTGGAGGCTTGCAGAGCTTGCTGCAGCGCCTGGCTGAAGAGATCGTTACTCACTGGGGTCCCTGCTGGCATGGGGGCTACGCCACTAGAGGGGTCCGACTATAGCAAAAACAAAAATCAGATTTTGTATGTTTTAGTTCCTTAAAGTATATTTTAAGCTCAATACAACATCGGTTCAGTAGTAAAATGGGTAGTAAAACATATGTGTGTGTCATCTTTTTCTCCTTGTTATGTTACCTGGCTAGAAGTTGTTGGAGTGACCGCGCTGCTGTCAGGCGTGCTGGCGAGGGCCAAAGCTGTGGCCAGCTCACTCTGCGTTATTGGTCGAGGGCCCGTCGCTCCGCTGTGGCTCAGAGACACTGGGCGTATTCCCGCCGAGCCTCCTGCTCTGTGTGAGGGACCCGCGGGGCTCCCCTGTTACACACACACACACACACACACAGAGGTTAGCATCATCAGTTATCCTGTACATGACACGTGATATTCAGAAAGAGGCGGAAGTACTCACGGACTGGAAGTCGTCCTCATCGTCAGACATGCCCTCAAACATGAAGCCCCCTGCCAGGTAAAAAGGATTATGTATTTGTAGTGAAAAACACAACAAAATGGATTCAAAATGTCTATGCATGTTCTATTTTAAGGCACACACTATACTCTAGGTTTTATTTCATTGAGAACATTGACCTTGTGTCTCACTTTAATCTGTTGTTTAAATTTGTGTAGCTTGTTTTTATTAGCCTGTTTTTATTGCACCCTGTCCTCGCTCACCTGGCATATCGCTGTAGGAGCTGGCGGAGACGTTGCGAGAGGAGCTGGCGCTGGCCTGAGCGGGCATGCTGCCGGCCACAGAGTGCAGCACCAGGATGATGGCATTGACGAGGGCCGGGTGTGAAGAGACCAATCTATGAAACAGACAGAGAAGTATAGATGGGAATTTAAATGACTTTCCACGTGTGTGTACATGCTGTACTCACTTATGTGTTACATTAGAGTGAATAACAAAGAAAATCCAAACTTACACATCCAGCATGCTGGGGTCTGTGAACTGCACGAAGAGATCTTTGTCTTGAAGCACGCCTGAGCAAATAAAAGGGCGTATTGGGAAATGTAACCATTTGCATACTTGCACAAAATAGGATGGTAATATTAGACTGATTCTATAATTTAGGGTGCATTTCACATCAACAAAACAGTACAAAAAAAGTGTTCTTTCTCAATAAAACAATCAGTGGTTCAAGTTAGTATATTCCTCAGTGTAACATATCCACTAGTTGCAAAGCTTAAACATTTTTTTATGTTATCTATTTTAAATTTGAAAAAATGAGGTGCAACATAGTTGACAATGAAACTCAAACATTTGATGCAAATAACATAGTTGACTGGACACATTATTAACCATCAGCACTATGTTCATTTCAAGGCAGAAGTGCACAATTCCATTGATAATGATGTGTAATGACGTCTACATGTCATACAAATTGTCAACTAGGTTACCTGTCAACTAAGTTACTACAGTTATTACATTACTGGGTAACTTAGTTGACAGGTAACCTAGTTGACAATTTCCCTATTTTGACCCATCATTTCAATGGTAGGCCTTGCCTGGATGACCACATGTCATTTTCTTGAACAGGTTAACATCACATTTGAACATATAATTGAATTAAAATCATTAAACAATTGTAAACCATAACAATGTACGTAACATTGTTGACGGTCAATTAATATACTCATTGACAATGTGCTATTATACATAAAATATTGTAAAACATTAGAGGACAATCACCACAGTGTGTTCAAAATGTCTGCCAAAGAGGAACATGGCATCATGTGATGCTGGTGACATGGTATTGGGACAAACTATTTTTGAGTTAAAGGGGGGAGTTCTGTTAGTAACATAGTTGACAGAACTTTTGTGGACATTCATATATTAAGATATTTAAATTATTTAAAGGAGGAAATCTATTTAAAAAATGTTATTATTCTTTAGTATTTAGACTTTTAAAATAAATGAATACTTTTTTTATTTACTTTAATGGTTTTTATTCATTATTTTGAAACCAAGACACCCTCAACTGAAAAACGGACATAGCAAAAACTGACAATTTAAGAACATCATGACACATTTCAAGCTAAATAAAGCATAGGATGCACATAATGTGTGTGTGATATTATAACATGCTTTCCAATAATAGGCAAAATATGATATTTTTGAAGAAAATAGTTAGAATAATTATAATTATCATCAATGGACATCAATGGACATGGAATGTACCCTAAATTGTAGAATCACTCAGCAGTCTTACCTAAGGCAACTGGGTCTAACCGAGCCCGGGTGTGGCCACGATGATCTGATCCAGAGACTCTTTATTTGTCAGCATTTTATAAACCTATGTGAGGGGACAATACAGTACGTTTCATTGGTAAATATAGATCTGAAACATTTCGATACTATCTACATTTTTACACTTAATACACATGCAGATTTGACACAAGGTTGGACGAGTTACACTGATGGTGAAACATTAAAATAAAAATATACAGTATAGTCCAAACTAAATTTGAACCATCCACAGCGTTTTATATAGATCTGTCATAGAAGTGTAGATCTATTAAGATCTGAGGGATGTGTAGTGATTTCAAAAGTTGGTGCTGACACAGCCCTATCCACATCTGTGCCATTATCCATGGATCAAAGTCAAAACAAGTTGAATCTGAACTATCCCTTTATCACTTAAGCCAACATGCTGGTATTCCAAAATGATGCGTAGGTGGACACCATGGAAAGCTGCCAGGCATTAATAGCTAAACCTCTTCCTGTTGAGGATCATCTTTGACCAGCTCGTAGCTGCCAAGGGTCCGGATCACACGGGAACAAAAAAGCATCCAATCAGAGGTCAACAGCTGTCAACACAGGTGTGACTGCACCCGAGGGAAAAACTAAAAATAACCCCAGCTAAATAGTTACACGGTTAGTGTGTCCAAAAATGTGTATAGTGCCAACAACACAATGCAGTCCTGTAATCGGCAGTGAAGGACAACCCCTTCAAACCTTTACTGAGTTAAGGCATGAGAAAGCCACCAAACTCCAATGGATACAGTGATGTCAGAAAACCCAGACAAGGTTTGTATTCCAAAGAGGATGAACTCTATATTTCATGCACCCTTTTCCAAATTTGGTGAAGTTAAATCTCATCAGAAGAGGTCAACCAGAGCGCATGTTTTCAAGTCTGAAAACAAATCTACAAAAGGCCTTAACCTATTCCCTTCTGTTGTAAAATAAGGCGGCGATATTGTAGCAAAGGCAAAACAAATATGGAAATGAATACACATTTTATACATTATGCCAAAGCAATATTCAAAATATATGTATGTGGAATGGAATATAATTTAAACTCATAAAATCATAAAGGGTTGTCTCCACCATGTGCTTGTCCCTGTGTGTGTTTTCTACTCACTGAGTCTCTGTAGGCAGAGTTTAGAGAGTGTAGAGCAGCGTGAAACACCCTGAACTCCCTGGCTGCTGTTGCTCTGTTCACAGGCTCTAGAAAAGGAAAACAGTTCAGATTGACTTTCACTTTCACTGACAGTAGCCTACAGCTTAAACAACATGTATTTCAATACTTAAATGACAAAGCAGACAGACCTGAGCGGCTCTCTGACTCTGGCCAGGTCTTTCTGAGGATATGTAAGGTGGATCCCGGTTGAATCCCGCAGGCATCCAGAGTAAGGTCATCCTTAAGCTTCCGACCACAGTGGACGAACTCTGATATGAGACATTATCATACATTTTAAGACGAATAACAATAAGACTACACACAGAGATGCATTTAATTCAAAGTTGATGGCTTGAGGTTCAAAACCACACATGTTACACACCTATTAGTTCAGGATCTGGGAAGGAGTCTGGGATCTGTGCTGCGACAAGCTGTTTTACAGTGGCGATTCTGTATCCTCCAGGAGGAACATCCCCAGGCATCATGTCTGGGAAGTGGAAGGTGGATTTGGGCTGATCCATCATCTTCAGAGACAGGTGCCATTCTGAAGAAGTCATCGCTACCTATAACATAAACAGAAAACACACGTTCGATATCAACTACGTATTTACTCCATATTTGACGAGCTGTTGTTATTGTAAGCCGATTGTTATTTACGTTAGCTATTATAATCTCCACTATGCTATGACAAATAATGTCACCCCTATATTTGTTCGGTACCACATGCTATAGATAATAGACATCAGAAAAATGCATTATCACCTCCAGCTTAATCTTTTTGGGGGTTTTTGACATCATAAATTACGTTAGCAAACCTGCTAAACCCCTGTTAGCTTCTTAGCATTTGCTAAAAAAAGCAGACAAAAAAGCATGCCGGTTCGCTAATTCAACGTAATCTATTAGTAACGTATGTCTGGTTTAAAAGAATGCCTAGCAAATGTAAAATACATTACAGACATAAATGGCATGACAACTGTAGCCGTTGTAAAATAACCGCAGACTCACCGTTTTATTGTTGACACTCGATTCACTTCCTGGATTTTAGTCACGTGGTCTACGTAACGTTTACTTGCACCATTCAAACAAAGGATCTTTCACTTCTGTGGCTTCCTGTGTATTTTAACCATTGGTAATCTTAAAGTGTCTCCTTTTCCTCTTTCGCACTCACACAAGAAGACCTAATTGTTAGCCAGTTTAGACCACTTGCATTATAGACAATATGTCCATATAGGCTACCTATTTAAAAAAAAATAGATACACAAAAAAAAACTTTTCCTGTGCTGCGGACCAAAGGTTCCCAATTGATTTTCCAGCTGCTACACAGCTACGTATTTAACATTTTCTAAAGCTGTGTCATGTCTTGGACAAACATGTTTCCAGAAAGTAATGTCTGTCTGTATGTCTCATTTTAGGGCAATTTAGGTCAAGTATTATTATTATTGCAGCCACATAACTGCTCACTAACAATAGCCTAGTTGTCTTTAGCCTACCACAAAACTGGCAAATGTAATTTATGAATCATATTAAATAACGTGTCTAATATATAATCAATCAAATAGATGTATTAATCCACACACAAATTAATAGGCTATACAAATGTGCACTCAAAGTTAATTATGTGAGTTTCATTCCTATGGTTTCATATAAACTGCATAGTTGGCATTGGCAGCTCAGTGATACGTTCAAGGACCATGTGATAAATCAATGCGGTTATTATAAGATAGTCTATACAGGCTACATGTAAAAAGTAATTTCGTGTGCCCAGCGAATGAAAGCAGTTGCATATGAACCAAAACGTGTATTTATAAGATACTTGGTCTACTGCATGTGTAAAGAAAAAAAACATGTGTGTTCACAAACAGTTAAGCTGGGGGTCGGGACTCTCCAGTCTCATTTCTCCCCTCGGTATGACATCACTGCTGGACAAAGCAGCAAGGAGTGGTTACCGTGAAGAGACGCGTCCCAAATCAAATGGAAGACACTCACACACTCTGAAAACACATCTTACAGCTGTTTCCACCGTCAGGAAGAACTGTTATCGGCTCAGCAACAGTTTTAGAAGTGATTTGTGTTGTCCGAGGAAGGAACTATACTGTGGAAAAACACATCGGCTTGTGCTGGTCAGAGAAAAGAGGAGTCCCTGCCGCTGGATGGTTGGTGCTTTCTAAGTTTCGCCTTCCTAACATGGTAAGAAATTAAGTTTGATATGAGAGCATAAGCTAACAGTGACGATATCGAAGACATAACTTTGGTTATTTCCCAACAAGCGCAACAGCTGGCGGGGAATCCCATGAACTCGAGTTAGGGTGTGTGGTTCACAGAGTTGGCTTTATTCACTGGCTCTGTGTCATATATCTGTTATTTGTTGTAGTTTTAAAAAGCAAGCCAGAGGCCCGCTAAGCTATACAGTGTACTGTTTCACAGATGCAGCTAATAACATCTATGAATGAACAGGACGGCGCCCCCATTTGAGGAAAAAGTCAATACTGCAGCAAGGCATTTCAGCTTTCTAACTTCCATAAGTCAAAAATAGGGACATAACAGTCAGCTTTTTTTTTTAAACATAAACAGTAATACATTTTAAATAAAGCCGACCAAGTGCTTTATTTGGAGTCATACCAGCTTCAATATGACGTTTGATAGTCTCCAATATATGGACCTTTTATCATAAGGAAACACCACATATCTAAAAGTATAAGTTTCCTCACTCTTTCAAAAGAGGCTTGGTCACACTGGTAGCCAACCTGAGATTTGAAACCAAATAAACGGTCAAAACAAAACTGAGGGCTCAGTAAATATTAGCAGGGTAAAACAGTTAGAAAATACACTTTTCCTACACTGAACTATGCTTTTATTCAGAAAAACTGAAAGGTTTGGGAAGCGGTGGATAGGAGATGCTGTAGTCTGGTGATGTTGCCTGGCCTCATGCTGCCCTTATCACATGGTAATGCAGCTGTGCTCTGCTGGCAGGTACAGCTTCCTGTCATGTAGGAAGATGTAGTTACTGCTCTGACTTGGCTAGGAAATGAGATATGATATAGTGGAAAGATAATTATGTTATTTGACATTGTTCGAGATGTTCTAACACATTTTCTTCCCGGGATGTGATTGCAGTTTGGCAATTCATGGTCCTTTTTCATCTCCATGTTATTGCACATATGTCAAGCTGCCATAAGATAAAGGTTATGCTAAATTGGCTCCTGCAGCTTTACAAAAGCAGGATGTTGGAGTATCCGTCACATTGCAAACACTTTTCTTCTCTTGACAAGACACGTACCAACTGTACTCACTGCCACAGTTGCTAATTATCATTGAGATAAAAATAGCCAGTGTAGTATTGGGCTGGGCAAAAAGGCCAACATCTTCTCTCACAATAGAGGTAATTTCACATGTCGATAACAGTATATATCACGGTACACATTAGCATCTTTTCTGGTATTTCATTCGTGTGTGAATTAAATATATGACAAATGAAAAGGACTGTCATTTTAAAAACACTTCATTAAAAAAATTAAGAGATTTTCGTAATATTCAAAAGAAAAATAGTTTAAGCCTAGCCTTCATCCCGATAAAAACATATACAAATATATATATACAATAAAAAAGCGTGTATCTTTTGATATATTTCATCATATTGCCCAGCCCTAGTTATGGATTGTCTTGAAAATGATATTGTTGCTGAATGGCACTGATGCATTGCCTATAGTGTGCAAAGTAAAATGGAGTTTCAGTAGTTAAAAAGAAAGTTGGCAAGTAACTTTCATACATCCCCTGAGCCAAAAAGCTTTCTTTAAGTTTATGGAGCTCTTCTCTTTTCAGTTTGACGAGCTAATGTATCATTTGACCAATGACTTGACTACTATGGGAACATTTCCTTGCATGAAGTGAATCCAGCCATCCCTTAAGAGGGCTTGCTTAATGTTCACCACCGCTGCCATATGGATTTGAAAGGCTCGTTTTCATCCCATGATGCCCTCCAAGGGACGGGGGTTTTCCAGGTGGGAAATGTTCCTATTGTCAAGGGTTGAATGGTTCCCAATGGTTTGAGAAGCTTGGCAATGGTGCCAGCCATATGCCAATGAGACATTTGGGCCCAGAAGGTCAGTTAGATCCATTATATTAATAGTGTTTAAAAATGGTCTTGTCACCCAGAAGAGGAAAAGAACAGTTGTGTCAGTAAAAAGACAAACTGTTAGAGGACCACTTTCACAGATTCTTCCAAAGAATACTGAGTTGGTACAATGACCATGGCGAAAACAGTAAATCTTAATGTTCTGTGATACTTAAAGAATAATTTCTCTCTCGTTTGACCTCAGTATGAAGCTTAATAATCCTTAGCGCAGGGTCAAAATGAAATACACTGGTGATTATGGCTCAAAAGCTGCCGACCAATCACTAAAAGAAAGTCAAGACATTCATACTGTCAAACATTCTTTCAGTGACCGACTCTTTTACATATTAATGATCTTCAATTTAGAGAGCACCATTATCAAAAAGAGCCATGAATAAGTGTATAAGTGAATAAGTCATTGGGGTAATATACTAATGGATAACATAGCCTTTTAAAAATACAACCTTTTACAGTTAAAGTTGTATCATTATATTCTTTAGGTTGCGACTTGGGAGCGTGGTCAGCTTGTTTTGATTTCTGACAGTGAGTGGAATCGTTAAAGGTGAATCGTAAAATGACAGGAAGAAAATACGCATTAAAATGCCGGCATGGGGTCCTTTAAAAACCTTGAATCATTCAGTAAAAACACTTTTGATGGCTTCCTGGTGTCTGGACAACACAGACAGTCAGACTGTGGTTTGGTGTGTTGGCATTTTCTAGATCATTATGTCTTTAGTTGATATATTTACAGAAATCTTGTCCTTTTGGAAAAGCTGGCTGCGGTATGTGCCTGGTCTTTTCCTCATTTGATATTTATCCCCATTTTTAAAGGTCTGCACATTGAATAAGCCAAATTCTCTGCTTTTGAGGGTAAATATCTTGGGAGATTCAGATGGTTTTGCAGGGATCTCTTTTGAGTTTGTCTCTGGCAGTCTGTCTGATGGTCCAGAGCAAATGGTGAGTGTGCGCTGTTGGAAAGTTACTGATGAATCTGCACTTCTGCCCACATCCTCTCTGCTAAAGCCATAACTGGAACCTCATGGAAAACGCTTTGGTTCAGCCATGAGGTGGAGCCACAGCTGACAGCAATTTAAAATCATTTATAACACCAAAACATCCCGACTGATCTGTTAGCTGCCTTCTCCAATCTAAAGGAACTCATATATGTCCACATATATAGAAAAACTAGGTTTGAATTAAAAATGTGAATTTGATTAAACCTTAATCTGCTCAACCGTAAGGATACACTTTTCTTGCTTTGAAGCTTAAATTATATGTTTCCAGTATAGACAGACACAAACTACAGGTGTTGTTACTGATATCTTCTGTTTCTGTAAAACTACATGTAACACTATATGGTCTTGAATGTAGTTAACAGAAGAAACTAAAATGAATTGGTGAAAGCATCCTATGACAACAGGATGAATATGGAAAGATATACTACCAAACAAAAGTTGGTATAACCCTTTTGTCTTGTTTGTTAACAGCCACATAACTAAATGATAGAGAGAAGAAGAAATGTAACTCCTCCAGTGCATCTGAGCATCCTCAATGCCAGTTTATACAGACCAGCAGTATTAAAAGCAGTTGCATTTATGATGTGTGCTTTCCATCTTGAACGCCAG
Organism: Dissostichus eleginoides; assembly: GCA_031216635.1. NCBI lineage: Eukaryota > Metazoa > Chordata > Actinopteri > Perciformes > Nototheniidae > Dissostichus > Dissostichus eleginoides. Next base: position 33,585,783 of record CM062264.1, on the reverse strand, counting down.
CCCTAAAGATTTTTTATTATGGTCCTTGGTCTTGGAATGACCTTCAATCAAGCCTTAAACTGATGGCACTTGTCCCAATAGCCTGTTTTAAATTGAAGTTGTCTGAGGTCCTTACCACCAGCTGCTGTTGCAGTAATAAGTAGTGTACCTTACTGTCCCAAGTGTGCTCAATGTAGTGACTGCTTTTCGTCTTTTTGTTTACTTAGTTGTGTTTTCTGTATTTTATATGTCTGTGTTATGTGTAAGAACGTTGCTGCCTTCTTGGCCAGGTCAGCATTGTAAATGATATTTTGTCTCAATGTTTTCATCTGGTTAAATAAAGGTTAAATAAATTAAAAAAATATAAGCTACTGCACATTTAGCTTCACTTAAGTTTTCCCATTGTTATGTATATGATTTGAAATTTAGTGACACCCAGTGGTTGTTTTGAAAATGTCACCCTCACTGAGAGGAAAGCAGCCCTACACACACACACACACACACAATCTGAAACACTGGTGCTAAGAAGAATGGGCTGAAGACAAAACATAGTCCACACCAATTTTCACTATCAATATCTATTGCTGCTACAAACCAAAACCCTTGCCATCAGAATAACTTCAAATATAAAAATATAGAAGGAGATGTTATCAACCATGTGCTTCTTCTTTCAGCCTCTCAAACGTCTCAGGGCACACACACCTGTTTCCTGTGTATTTAAAGAGGAATTTAAAGTATTGTGATACATGAGAATATGAATAACTCATGAAAAGGAAATAGAAAGGAAGCAGAACCATGTGTGTCGTGCTAAGACACGTCATGTTATTGACAGGAAGCTGTTGCTCATATAATTTTCACCTTAAGGATATGCCCACCACATTCAAACACAATAAAGATATCCAATTGTTTGAATGGCCATACAATCTTTCTATAAATATGTTTATTGGAAGGTTTAACAAGTGAGAAGTGACCAATTTGCTAAAAGGGATAGTTTGGATGTTTTGAAGTAGTGTTGTATCAGTTACCTAACCATAGTCACTGTATAACCTACACCGTACACAGTGGAAAATCAATGTATTGCTGTGGGCGGGGGCAGCAGCAAAACATTATAGCTACTGTATGGGAAAGAAAGGCCCTCCTAAAAAAATCAATATCAGTTTAAGTGTTTGCTATATTTAGAATATTTCCTCCGTTTCCGACGGGAAACTGAAGCCACTATCTAAGCCCTACTCAATACCACCGGTCCTCATGACAAAAACAGCAATTATACCGAGCAGAACAGGTGAGAGCGAAGATGAATACAGGCTTCAGATCCCTGTCTGACAAAAAGGCCTGCCTGCTGGCAAGGTTAAATGGTGTAAATATAATAGCCTAGACTTATTTAGATTTCTGTGTGTGGGCCTTATTTTTATCTACTCACACTACATCTTTACATGTTGCTGCTGTCATCATCCACAGCAGTACATTGCTGATGGTACTCATTTCTCATGAGAACTCTTCACATTCTCTTCATTTCTCTTTTTTCTCTTCCTCTTTTTCTTGTATTCTACACTTGCAACCAATACAGTTTATAAATGTCATTTGTTTCGTTTTATTTACTATGTTTAAAAACAGGTTTCTACTGAGTTCACTATTATGTTTGCTATAGAATACACTATCTCCTGTTCTCCTGCTCTTTCCAAACAGGTATCATCCAAAGTATTCAGCAGGGTTTAAATTGTTAAATGTTTTCATCTTACCCTCCAGGTAGATTAAGACTTAAAACCACCTTAATCTAGATGATCCATTACTTCTTTTACATATTTATCAGTGGTCTTATTGCTCTGAGATTTACCAACAAACATATTTGCATTCATCCCAGAAGATACTGTGAGAGAACATGGACACTGGAAATGCAACAGTGAATTTGCTTTTCGATTTAGCTGCTGTGTTCTCGTTTTACCGAATTATTTATAATAGCTGACAAGCCAGTAAAACAGTGACTTCATGTGCATCGAAGAAAACATACTTCCAGTTTTGCCTAAAATAAAAGTACTGTTTGTGAAATGCCAAATACAAATGCAAATAGTGACCTCTACCAAACTCTCCAATAATATTACCTCATGAATATTTTATGGGTGGTAGAGGAAGTAGACAGAGAGGGGATGTTTTGTACTCACTCCTAAAAAAGTGTTTTTCCGTCTAGAATGACTTGGCTGTTTCCTGTCATTTTGGAAGTCCCTATTCATCTTCACAGCTTTCTGAAAGAGAAGAGCCTTGAGCAAGCACGAGAAACGTCTGACAGTCACGTTCAGTCAAAGATTTAATATATCTAACTTTTAAATAAGCCTGTACTCCATAAAATATGTTGGATTGTCTCAAACCCCGCCCACTTGAGAGACCAAACACAGAAACAGAACACACCCCTGTCTGTTTCTGTCTTTCACCAACAGATCTTTTTATTTTTCTGTACTATTGTGTGTATTCTGTGCTATTACAAGCTTCCTCCTCCTCAGATGTCTGTGTTTTTTTCCCTTGCAGAGCTGTGTCTGAGTTGATCTGCAGTTTGAATCCACCCTGGAAGACCATGCTGTCCCTCCTGCTAACCGCGATGATGGCCCTCCAAACTATGGGTGGGTGTTTAACCCCGTTAGACCAGAGTCACCGCAGTAGAAATGCCTCTGCCTGTTAAACAATACGCCCTGCAGAGCCTATTAGTCTTCCCCCTTCAAAGGCTTCACTGGGCAAACAACAATTTAAATGAGGCAACTCCCAACAATAATGTGCTGAAAGTTTGAAAGTTATAAATGTTTAAACTCTCATCAATCCAGAAAAGTTACCACAAAAACATTTTCTTATTTATATAGATGTCGTTTCTCAGGGAGTAAAAGACAATCTTCCTTTTTTAAGTTGACTTCATACAGTGTTACAACCCTATGATATGGCTGTGAGTTTTTATATGTTTTTAATAATTCAGCTTGTAAAACAGAATAGCTTTGACCTTTTGCAGACAGGTGAGGAATGGAGCGTTGGGCTTGGCTGAGGCCCTCGGTGAAAAGTGCCAGAAGTGCAGTTTTTCTGCCGTGACTCAGGGAGTGTGGGGAACTCATCGTCTTATATTTATAACACCGGGAAGCAGGCTGTGGTTGATGTTGCAACTGAGGATTCATAACTCACACACTCAAAAGTTTTACTTCAGTAGAAATGGTGCTCGAAGAAGAACTTGTGTCATCATAAAAATAAGACAAATAGCCTGTACGGGCTTGATCGTGTCTGGAGACACGGTGAATAAAAGAAAATACATTTGGCATGTCAAAAGTTGGATCAACAGTGCATATTTTGGCACCACACGTGTCCCAATTGCTGTTGCTGACACATATCATAGTAGGTGATAATGTTTTATATTATTGAATAGCCTGAAGAAGAAAGAGTAAGAAAGCCTTTAAGGGTTTCTCCAAAAATGAACTTGCTTTGGCAAACCCACAAAGTTCACAAAGAACTTATATCATCCAAAATGCCATCATTTAAAAAGAGCTATTTTTTGCCTGTTCGGCTCTCTGGTTGAGCTGACACAACCTCCTATCGGCCATCAGTGGCACATTTCAATCTTGACTCAGTGGACCTAAGTGTCTTCAGTGGTTCATTAGGGACCTATTCTCTCCCAGCACAAATGGCCCCGCAGCCTGCTCATTACCGGCTGTGCGGCATCCAGAGCCTAACTCGCTGCTCTCACCGGGGGGGAAGAGGAGGAGGTGTCGGGCACTGATGGAGCTCTTTAACTCACGGGTAATGGGCTATTGTTGCTCACACACTGATTCAGTTTCTCTCTGCTAACTGGAGCACTAAGTGAATTAGTTGGAGTCTAGTTTGATTCTATAGTCTGTAACACTGTATGATGAAACAAAAACACCATGCTTATTTCATTTAGTAACTTGAACTGCGCAAACAGCTTCCAAAGAGTTTCAGGTTCTTTCAGAGCAATAGAGACAAATACAATGTTTTTTGGTGACAACGTATTTCTATTTGTTTTACCAGTATAGGACAACAGTAATTTTCTTGATGAATAATTAAAGGGCAATTTGGTTTTCCTTTGATTTATAACCAACCGTGTTTTGCTTCTGTGGGCACCCTAAACAAAAACCCTATAGACTTGTATAATTATAAGAGCAGCTGTGTTTGAATATGTGTGTGTCTCTGTCGATATGAGTCAGGGTCTCCTAGGTATCCAGTTCCCTCGCTGGGATTGCTGGCTGTAATCTTCCTTGTATTCAGCCGTGTCATTGCTCGATAACTCCTGCAAGTGCCCATATCAGTAGACACTATTACACTTTGTGGTCTCTGCCAACACACTTCCTATCGTGAGAACAGCATTTGAAAAAGAAAAAACCACAAGGACAGTGCATGACAACACTGTCATCCCGACGCAGTAACATCGCCTATGTAGCTCCCAGCTGTATCCTGACTCAGTAGTCAGATGATGGATCATTCTCTCTGAAACCTCTCCCTGATGTTACTCATACACAGCTGTTGTGTCACTGTAGCGGTGAAGAGGCTTGACTGTGAGGGGTTGTTGATTTTGTGCTTAAATGCACTATTAAGGAAGCAGAAGGGATACAAAAATATGCTACACCAAGCAGCTTTGACCATTGACTCTACTGGATGCTTAGGTGTATTTGTACCGCATTTATTATAACCCAAAGTGTTAATAAATGTCAGCAAAATGCATGAATCAACACTAAATATGTACAGTAATGACTGCTTCACAACAGTAGCTGTGTACAGTAACATCTTTGGCTCACTCCAGCACAGTGTCAGCCAGTGGCAGAGCTAACAGGAGGCTGTCTAGCTAATTGCTTGTTGTTGTTGTCATACTCTGTGTTCAGTTAGCACAGCCACCATGCTGCCAGAGCTCCCTGTGTGCAGCTCTTAGCACCCAAAGAATGAGCGAGAATTGTATTCATGCAAATGCAAAAGAATTGAAAGCTGACCTGATTTCACTCGCAGTGATGGGAGCTGTAAGGTAATTCAAATTAATTAGCATAATTGGATAGATTGCATCTAGCATAGCAGTCGGCAGGCCCACATTATGGCAGGGCTGCAGAGCGTGAAAATAGCCCGCTCGTGCCTGCATCTCTGGTGTACTTTTTAAAGGTCTGCTAACTATGAATGCCCTCTTCCTGTCCTCCTTTTCTCTTCACAGCAATTGATTCTGCGGAGAGGGGACACTTTAGCCTGCGCTGAAATTCAATTTAGGGTTATTACCCCATATCAGTGATGTTCTTGCTAATTTGATTGCGTCAAGTGAAGTATCCTTTTAAAAACAATCGAGGACAGGCTCAACAAAGATTGGTTTCGCTGCAATGCATACATAATGACCAGTCTCTGTTGGCTTGCCGCTGTCTCACCATTCCCCGGCTCTTCTTTTTCTCACAGTGCGCTCATTGAAACAGAGTGCATTACCCAACAAGCACCTCATGATTATTTCAACAAGTCCTCAAAATGCTGCCCTGTGGGAATCGTTAAAAAATTGATACGGTTAATATGCCGAGATTGCAGTTCTGGAGGGGAAGAGGGGCCCAGAGCCATATGTGGGTCTGTTGTGTGCCTAGTGGGCTGTGATGAATGGGTTGAACGGATGCTGATCTGTGCTTGGAAAGCATCACAGCTACTGAGTTGCTGAGAAAGCATCACAGCAGCTGACACTGGGAGACACCCACCTCCAGAGTGAGGCTGCGGTGACGCGGTGTTTGTGATGTCAGGGCCGGGGGCTCTGTCATCGAGACATCACACAGCTGGCGACCAACTAACCCCTGTTTAACCTCGTGTCGCATCTGGTGCATGGAACCATGAGGCAGGATATGAACCAGTGAAAGAGCTAAACAAAATGTATAAGGCAGCATTTGGAAAACACTGTCCTCATTAGAATTAAAAAAAACTTGGTTTTCTCTAATAGTGACTGTTATTTGTTGTATTCTTTTATTTTTTAACACTTACATGAACTTATTGTGTTTAATTTAAGTATTGTTATTATAGTATTATTATTGTAATTTTTTTCTTATTTTATTTCATTCTAATAATGGAGCGAGTGTCACAACATCCTATTTCCTCTTAGATACATAAAGTATTCAAATTGTTATTCATAGTGTACACTATGTAACTGGCCATTATGAGAAATCAGCTGCACTCAACTCAGATCTGACCTCTTGACTCCCTGCTACCTTGTGAGACTCCCCCGCTCTGCCTCGTTTCTTCACCAGCCTCCTGCTCATCAAAGGCTCGCTGTATCTCAGGCTCGTAAGCCAGAAGCTAGTCCTTATCAGCCCACTGTCCTTTAGCCGGCCCTATTATCTGACTGCCGGAGCCCATTAACAGCTTATTGACAGGATATGAGATGGCGTACATCTATGAAGGAAGCAAGACAGAGCGAGCAGCGATAGTGAGCAAGAAATAGGGCTAAAAAAGGGAAAATAGCGAGACCCATTTTGATTTATGACATGGCTGAAAATAAGCAAGTCAGAGTCCTTGTCTTCCCTATCTGCCATCACCTGTATCTCCCTGAGTGAGGGCACTCACACTCTATGACGAGTCCCTGCAGCAGAAATGGTAAAAGGAGAGATTATGTTCACAGCTTAATGTTGAAAGTGACCCCTCCACACCGCAGAAGGCTTTAAGTGTCACCTAATCTCATCCATATTGGGCCTCTTAAAAAGAAACGCCGCTAATTCACAGAATGTTTTTCAGATTGCTAATTTCCAAACAAATCATGCTTACTATGGACGCAGTCGCTTAAGCTTTTCCCAATGCAAATTCGTTTTTCTCCAAATGGACATCTACATCTGCTCCTGACAGCATGAAATCAAAAGCTAGCTTCTCCTCAGACTTTTTACCGGGATTGGATAAATCATAAGAATAATCGGTATGAAAGGGCTCACAGATCCTTTGAGCAAAAACCCTTTGATGTGCAGGTGTTGCAAAATGTCCAGGCTGGAAATGTGTAGAGCTGAAGTCACATTCTTCAACAGAAGGGGGCAGTGTTGTAAAAGCAGACTTCTCCTTCTCGTCTCTTTGCACGACTAAACCCTAATGCTATTGCAGTCTGTTAGTATTGCACCTGTTTACTTTGCCGTGTCAATATTGCCCCTCCAGTGTTAGTGCTTGATTTTCCTTATGTGTGAAATCCTATTGATACTTCCTCCAAATTAGTTTTCAGCAGGGTTTTAGACGTACCTTTTAAAACATGTGTACATATGGTGTTTAACAAATGACTCCACACAGATTGTGTAAATAGCTATGTTCACTCTCTGTTATTGAACATCACCATTTTGTACTTCTTGAGGAGAAGCTGTGAGGTGCCATTCTCAGTGAGGTTGTAGTGATATTGGAGGGGGTCAAGTTGCCCAGAATTTGATATTAAATTGCATGTTGAAATGTATGTGTGTATGTGTTCTCAAGATCAATATATGAACTGCATCTGAATGCATCTGCATCTTAGTTGACTAAAACGCATATGATTTGTTGGACTAATCAATGAGTTGATTTAAAAGACAGATGTGTAAAACTCAGTTTCTCCAGAATAAATCATAAAAAAGCACCACTTTAAAGCCTATGTTGGATGTACTTGTAAGATTCCTGGAAAATAAGTCACTCAGCATGAAAAAGGTAAATCGACCAATAACTTTCCAATTTTTTTTATTGACTATAACAACCAATGAATTGACTAAAAGTCATGTTCCCCCCACTTGGTACGGCTCTACTCAACGCGACTCACTTTTAGAACCAGGTGCTTTTCAGGATCTGTTTCCCACTGCAGATCGTACCCTATCAGTGTAGGCGGGATGATCAGCTATTGTCTGTAGCTGATAGCGCTGGAAACTGCCATTTAAACAGGAGACTCCCTAATTAATCGACAACCAAACACAGGAACGTCAGCACTGACAGTAGTTTACTATTAAAAACAATTGCTTTGTGCAGGATGTCTCATTACAAGCTAAGACTCTTTCTGACCAATCAATGGTCTGCATTGTTTTTAACTTCACCTTTTGGTATTGGCTCAGCTCCATTTGTACCTTCAGCTGGGTGGTACTGAAAAAGTATTACTCACCAGGTGCAATCCACAATTTATCCTAATGGAAACCAAAAAAGAGCTAGCAATTGAAATAGAACTGTACCATGCAGTTCAAACATAGATAGATGGATAGATACATAGATAGATACAGTAGATTGATAGATAGATGTGTTTGTGTGTGTGCCAGCCTGTGTGCTAGCGCTGTGTACATTTGTGTATTTGTGTATTTGGCTGTTGCTGGTCATGCTGATGGGAACCTCTCTGCTCCAGAGCAGCTTTGTAACAGCGTCTCCATTGTAGTGTCAGAGTACCTCGTGTCCAATTCCTCAGACAGTGTGTTGCTGTGGAGCTGTCAGGAGTCATACAGGTGTGGAATATCAATGCGCTCTCTAGCCTGTGAGTCTCTGTTTCTGCATGAAATTGTGTTTGGGAGGGTGTGTGTGCAAGACTGGATATTATTTCGAGTTTAATGATCATTTTACAACTGATTTTTATTTCTGATTAAATCCAAAGCTATGTAGAACTTGTACTGTTACGTGTTTCTTTTTCAAACAGCACAGTCAAAGATAGAGCCGATCCATTGTACAGTGGATAATACATGTCTAATCACTTGTTACTGCTTCTACAGAAAGTGCACAACCATTTCTCCCTAGTTAATAAACGACAGCAGAAATGAAATAACCATCATTTAAAAAGCTGACATGCACTCAAACAGAACTGATCATTTCTGGCATGAGCATGATTAGTTTTTGGAAATGCAAGAGTATATTTTTCCCAGAAGGGATGAGCTGGGAGCATTTTGCAAAGATCAACAGTTTGATACAAACTCTCCTCCACTGGAGCATGTCGTAGCTCTAGCTGGGCTCATGTCTAAGGATAAATTACAGATGATAAAAGTAACGATTTCAGACAGACTTTTTCTCAAGTCCTCGCTATTGAATTGGTATCATTTGAGTATTGTAGGCTTGAAATGTAGCCATTAAAAGCTTGATTTTATGTCAGTTATCTGTCTAAACCGTCTCCGATTGAGCAGTTTTTACAGAGAAAGCTGGAAAAGGAAAAAAGGACATCAAAACTCTTGCAGCATAATCTACTTCTCTGTTCTCCTTTTGTTATCTCAGTACGTTTCAGTTAAACTGCTGCCAAAACCCTGCTAAATGCACTGTAAATAGTTCACACCAAGCTCATCACTTTTTTGTTTCTTGATCAAATTGTTGCCATTATTTTGGTTCGTAACTTTTTGGTATTTAATTAGAAATGTTAGCCGGATGTTTGCTGATGTATTGCTTTACAAGACAGATATAAAGAAGAATGAGTCAGATTTGAACAACTATTAAGCAGGCATGAACACAAAATATGAACACGGGCATCTATGAAATGGTACACATCTATTTAGTGAATGTGATGTGATGTGATTCAACCCTAACCCTCTTTTTAGCATTTGTTGTATAAAGTTAATAACTGAATATATTACTAATTAAAATAAAACCTTAAAATATGGGAACATTGCCCTGGATAAGCACATTGTATGGGTATGTAGACCACTATTGATGTTTTTATTATTATTATTATAGTTTTCTTGCTATGAAATCGACACAAAAGACCTATTCAACGTAGTAGGGCCTCTTAAATGTAAATGGACCATCGTGTCAAACTCAGAATGCCTCTACATCTACATCACAACACTATATCGACCAGGGAAGAGAAATATTCGTATTCCAGTTAAGTGATTTTGTGTAACAGTTTACTGTATGTGCATGTGGGTGTGTGCTCTTTCCTTACTGTCTGTGCCAGGAGGATGATGTGAGATATCTCTGGATTTTATTTACCAACAGCCTTACACGTCACCCTGCAAGCACCCTCCCTATAAAAGCTGTGATCTTCTTATTTGCTGTCTGCTTGCATCCCACGCTGTCTCCGTCTCACACTCCATGCTCACCTCATGAGCCCAGCAAGCATCACTATACAAATAACATGGTAGAAGCCACACCTGAGGGAAAGCTGATGGAAGGAGGTGTTGGTGGCGACAAGGTGGTGCGTGGTCTTGAAGGTGGAGTTGAAAGCAGTGTGAAGATCACTTGCAGCCTTTTTTCCAGCCGGCCCTCTGCCTCTCTGCTAAGCAGGGCCCGCTGCCAGCGCTCGCGAAGGCTGTAATGAGTTTATTTCATGTCGGCTGTGAAAGTGCCCGTCTCTGTCTCGCAGGCACTCAAACAGAGCTGAGGCCCATAAACACAAAGTGCAGTGTGTAAATCCCCACAGCCTGACGTCTCCCAGCCTGCCCTCTATGGCTTCTGAGCATCTCTGTATCGAGAGGGAGAAAGGGAGAGGCGAGATCCCCACTTACCCCTCAGGAGAATCCACAGGCAGGGCTACAAGGTGCAGCCCGGCCCCCTCACCAAAGACCACTTGTGTTGTGATCTTCAACCTATGCTGCTTACACTTGTCTCTTCAGAGAATACATGTTTTTTCATGTCGAGAAGCGATCAAACGGCCGGCTGCCATGAAGAACACGCTGTGTGGTGTAAACAGCAGCAGATCAAAACAGCTGCAGTGATTCGCTCTGGCTCGTGGTATTTCACCTCTGACGAATAGGACATCAGATGTTCGCTTTCCATGACGTCAGCCGGCCTTGCTTGCCCTCCTCTGCTCTCCTATTTAATTCCCTCCCCTCGGTGTATTGCAAAATACCTCCCCTTGAATTTTCTTTCAAAGCACAGGTCGGTGTCTCGACACAAGGTCCCTGTGTAGAGCTGCGTCCTCCCGGGGCCTCGGAGCCAGTGGTAGGTCACCGGTTAAAGAAGCAGTGAGTGAAAGAGCAGGAGGGAGGAAGGGATGGTGAATGAGAACGAGGAGTTTCTATCTCTTTCCTCCCTGACATGGCTTTGGTCTGTGTTGAGGGATTAGTGTGTGAGGCTCCACCACAGCTTCTACCTTGGCTTGTATCCAGATATTATCTTTAAGTGTGAGTTTGGCCTCTCTCTCTCCGTTTCCCTTCCCCCTTCCCGTATGAACTCAGTAGTGTGAGTCATCCCAGGCTGCTCGGGGAGTGATTTAATTGCTCTCTCTCCTCCTCCTTAAATGTGCACTTCTCAAAGAGGGCTGTCGCTGACCCCTCCACTCCTACAAAAACAGCAGCGACCTATTCATTACCGCAAAGGTTGACCCACCTCCAAAGACAGCGTAAATACACAATGCTGAAATGTGTTCGGTTCGCCCTGTTGATGCCGGCACCGCTTGCTCCTGCCGCGCTTCGCCCTGATAACTCTTCTTTATTGTTTCCCGCGGTTGTAGCCCGTTGAGTGAATGTGGGCACAATACGCACGATTGAAACGACCCCACAGCACCAGAAGAGCTTTGGTAATCACAGTAAAGGAAAAAGCGCTCTGTTGTCATCACACTGGGGGTCACAGAATTGTTTTGTGACTGCCAATTGTTTGGTATAGAGGCTTTGAATTGTTCCAGTTTGAAATTGTGGCACAACATTCTCATTCAAAATAACACACTGAGGTTTTCTGTTTTTCTGTTTTTATGAGATGCAATATGTGAGGGGACAAAACCTATATAGAGTGATTCTATTACACAATTATTACATCTTTTTATTTCATTTTCTCTGAGCAATTTGGGCTCCAATCAATGGCGTGTGGGGTATTCGGACAGCAATCTGTGCATTTTTCTGTCCCACTTCTCTGCACTTGTACGTGTAGTCAGTAGGTGGCACTGTTCCTACAGAGCAGCAGTTATTTCCTAATGTGATGTGTAGAGGCTACCTAACTTGGAAAGGCTGATTGTGATTGGAAATAGGTCTGCCTTGACTCAGAAACACCCATCCATATACTGTATGAACCCTCTCAGATGAAAGACTTGTTTGTTGTTAATAGGGGAGAGTAATTATTGCACCACCACATCAGTCCAATCTCATTCAAGTGATTGAACATTGACGCTGGCTGTGTGATAGACACAGCTCAAAAAGGGGGCGAGGAGGCTAAAATGCCACTGTGATTATAACAATTAGAGAGGCTGAGCATAAAGAAGAGTGCATTGCTCCTGGGGCCGACTGGCTTTTTTTCTCCCCTGTGATGCTGATGAGTGTCTCAGAGTTGTATAAGAGCGGACGGGGATCAATGGAGAATGCTGACTCCTGAGAATACTATGGATGTACTCTGGACTGCCTGAGATGGCTACTAATCCAGAATGATTATGCAGTGTACTCTTTGCTCTTGGCCTAGTCTAGACAAACAACACATACTTACACACACACACACACGCACACACACACACACACACACACACACACACACACACACACACACACACTTACACACACAAATATACTCTGTTACAAGTAAGAGTCATGGTTTCATCATCGTACTCAATGATCTTAAGCAAAAAGTATTACCATCAAATATATTTGAACTATTGAAAGTAAAAGTACTCCTTTCGCAGTATGGCCAAATATTAGAGTCATATTTAATAGTCTATGTCTTTAGTAACTAAAGCTGTAAAATAAATGTAGTGGAGTTAATTTCAACATTGACCAAAAAATGTGGTGGGGCAAAGTGATATTTTAGTTGAATTAGAAGTACCTAATGTTTTCCCTTGTGTAAATGTACTAAGTTACATTTCACCACTGCACACAGACAAACACGTACTGATGTGTACAGATACTCCAATGAAACAAATCAAATCAAATCTTTAATAGGCATTTGGTTAAAAGCAGAGTCACTTTGCATTCCCACAAAAGCACACACTCCAGACTTTTGCTGCAGTTTGCAGTTCGCCCCCCCCCCCCACCCCCGAGAAACAGATTTATTTCAGATTTAACTAATGATCTCACTAAAGCTTTACAGATGTTGTTGCTTCCATCGCTGAGCCATCGCCAGGAGGCAAAGCCTATAGAACACAGACAAAGTCCTAATGCTTATCTCCAGATCCCTCCTCTTCCCTCCTGCCTTCATCCTGCCTCACCCGCTCCATGCTGCACAAACAGAGTGGATGCTTCTGAGGCAGTCATAGCATATATTTCAAAATACTGCATTGATTTTGTTTTCAAAGACATTCCAATTTGAGAATATGTCAGTTTGTCACATCTGAAAACAGCATGCGGAATTAATGCTGTGATTCAGTGAATACTGTGTGGTTAAACTAGACCTGGGCCAAGTAGTGTATCTGATACACTTTACACTACCATGAAGACAAATGGGTTATAAGATTGACACAGTGAAGACTGCAGAGACAAAATCACTGCAAGAAGGATTTTGGAAGTGTATTTTTTATATATTTCTTTCTGTGACAGCTTACCTGCCATTTTCTATCGTACAGCAAAACTATTGTTACAGTCATTTCAGCGATTTTCTTTCTTTATTAATTTTTGTGTCACTCCTCATATGTCCTCCTCTTCTCTTTACAGCTATGTTGGAAGTGAACGTCCCGGAGCAGCCAGTGGTGGTGCTGCACGGCAGGGATGCCGTTCTCAACTGCTCCTTCAGTCCCGCCAGCGCCTTTAACTTGTCCGATCTGAGCATCTTTGGCAGCTGACGGACACCAAACGCAGTGTGCACGGGTACTGGGGGGGGCGCGACCAGCTGGTAGACCAGGCCGAGAGATTTGCCAACCGTACCAGCCTGTGGCCTGTCCAGCTGGGCCTGGGCAACGCCTCGCTCCTGCTGAGCAGCGTGGTGGTGGCGGATGAAGGCAGCTACACCTGCTTCGTCAGGGTGCAGGACTACGGCAGCGCCGCTCTGCTGCTGCTGGTGGCCGGTGAGTCAGGCTCTGTGACACCTGTGGAAACAGACGAACATGCACATGGACATTTATAACCAGTGGAAGGTAGAAAATAGATACACACATAAAAAAAATACATTCCTTACAAGGGAATGACTGCAAATTAGCTTCATATCGACAAATAATTATATCTAATGCATTTATTATATATATAACTATGTTTATCTGTATTGCTCTTGTAGAATCAATTAACAAACACCAAGATTGACTTAATTATCATTTAGAATTATTTCTCTCTTTCATAATCAACACAATATTTTATCAAGCAATAAAAAAAATATATAAATAAGCTCACAGTTTCCTAACACTCAATGAGATGTTTTAGAAAAAATACAAAATGTATTACATTTTTCATAGAATGATGAACTGAATATATCAGAAAACTAATGATGATAATGTTAATAAATAATTAAAGCCTAAAATGTATGTATTTCTTCAAATGATTCTCTTTTACTTTGAAAGGGTACTATAGCAATTACGAGTTAGACAGTGAGACAGATTTTAACTGGGTCTTTCATGATATAGGATTTGCACTAAAGGATTATTATTAAAAAAATAATGTTACCCACACACACACACACACATACATACACACACCTACACACACACACACACACACACACACACAAATGCATACAGATGTGTACATATATTGTTTTTTCTCATGCTGTTTCACTGACTAACGTTTGCATCGTAGCTCACTTCACACTTTGAAGTGATTGTATTGAAAGTGATTTGACCTCAGCCCTTATACACACATATACACCAACAGCACTTAATACAATCTATTATTCAATTACCTACAGAGGAGGTTATTTATGATTATGTCTTCTCACAAGATGTGCAGGTGATAAACAGTTTCCTCAGGGCTGCTGTGGTTTTGCTCAATAAGCGCTGATTGTGGTCTGTCATGGTCAATATCTGCTGACTTTGATTATTAGCTGTTGTTACAGTCAATCAGCTATCACTAACATCTTCACTGCTGTGTGACTAGATTGCCCGCCTTCACAGCTGGGAGCCTTTTATATATTTATAATGATACTGTGGGCCTTTCCTTCCTTCTCCCATTTATGTATCTGTTGTGAGATGCTTCAAGGATGGATGTGCATTAGGCGGTGTTAATGAATAACATTTTTTCATCTTGGCTGGGGAAAGGAAAAACAATGACTTAAACGCTGACAAATTGGTTCCATTTTTATGCAGTAGATTATAGATTAACCAACATTTACAGTTATCTTTGTAGTCTTCCTTGAAGCTGTGCTGGAAGAAAATGAAAGGAGCCCCTTGATGTAAATCTGCCTGTCAGTCAAACGGACAGCTGGGGAAGCTATACCTCATTCACACCAACGGTGTTTCAGGGCCGGTTCGGAGCTGGAGCTTGAAAAGCACCGGGTTTTCCTGTTCACACCGCAGCGGAGCAGCCTCTTAGCTCTAAAAATTCTCCGGCTAGAGCAAAAGCACCGCATACGTCACGCTTACGTCGAGGCGGTGGCAGGGGCAGGGGCGGGATCAACTCCCGAACAACAACAAAAAGCGCGCGTTTTATCCAGTTTGTACACAACGATGGAGAAACTTAACAAGCAGCAGTGGTCCACTGAAGAGACCAGTTACCAAAACCAAAACGAGTAGCGCTTCAACACAATCGGCCATTGTTGTTGTTGTCGGTGTGAGCTGTGACCGGTTTCCGCGCGGTTTGGCTTTATGAAGCAGGCACGCAAACGGTTACGTCATGACGCAAACGATGACGCAATGACGCAGCACCAGTCGGGCTCTGAGCGATGTGAAAAGAGCCGGAGCTAAACCGAAGAACCGGTTCTGAACCTGAAAAGCTCTAGCACGGAGCTTGAACCGGAGTTGCGTTGGTGTGAATGAGGTACTAGTGTGTACCACGCTAAATCTGTCTTTGTGTTGAGAGTCCACTTTTGAAACATCAGCTCAGGCAAACTTATTTCATCTCGCCCTCAGCTCCACCCCATTGTTTGCTGTGCAATGATTGGTTCTGGGAATACAGCAGCCTATTTCCCCGCCACCTCTATACTCATGTTTCAACTCAAGGGATTGAAGAAGCGTGATTTCAGCTGAGGCGGACAACTAATCCCTCACCTACACACCCCTTCGCTCTTTTCCATGCTATAGGCTGAGTCGTTTTAAATTTCTGAGCCTGCCACTTTTCTCCTAGGCCTGCCCACCTCGGCCCCCCCAGGCTTGCACCGTATTCCCTTTCTGAAAGTGTCTCAGAGCTTTGGGTCTCTAGAGAAAGTGGCGTTGAGAGTGTAGGGATTCAGCATCAGGATGTGCCACAGATGCTCTCTGTGTCTGTGGGATCTTAAGCACTGTGTTATGCTAAGCTCCCTAAATATAATTAAGAATTTAATGGGAATCATGTCAAACAGTTCCCAGGGTGACTCTCACTGCACAGAATCTAACTAAATTCACTATGTGTCTGTTTCTCCTTTTTCCCCTCTCCATCTTTACCCCCCCACATACCTATTTTTCTCCCCCATCCAACCCTTTCCTCCTCTCTCTCTTACCTTTTTCAGCCCCTTACTCCAAGCCTGTAGTGACGTTGGAGTCTGAAACCAACCTGCGGCCAGGTGATGAGTTGGCACTAACTTGCGTGGCCTATGGTGGGTATCCTGAAGCAGGCGTGATATGGCAGGATGGAGGTGGGCGCAACTTGACGGAAAATATCACCACTTCCCTGGTGGCCAATGAGGAAGGGTTGTTCACGATGACCAGCGTGCTGACAGTAGTGCTGGAACCCAACAGCACCTACAGCTGCGGACTGATCAATCCACTTCTGGGCGAGGAGGGCTACGCCTTTGTCACAATCACAGGTGGGTGTGGGTTTTCATCTCCCTTTCTCTATAAATAACTTCCAGGCATTTCAGTCAACAATGTCAGCTCCATTCTGGTGCAACGTAAACAATATTCAATGGCTTCCTGCCGGGTTTGAGTGTTACCAGCTCAGACTAATCTCACTTTCAGACATAGTACATATTATACTATGCTATGCTTATGTGAATCAATCCATCAGTCAAATGTTATGCTATGGAGAGACTGTCTTTGTCCTTCTCAGTCTCTCTGTTTCAGTTACAGTTCCGCTCCAAAGAAATGAATTAGAAATAATGAAATGTCCAATTATAGTTCAATGAGCATAACCCATCAGTTCTCTTGCATCGGTAAGTGAGATCAGTGGGTGATCATTTCCCGGGGGACAGTCAAATAGCTATTCATTACATATTTCAAAAGGCAATTTGGGTAATACAAAAATTGTGCTAGGGGAAAGGATCGGTCTCTTACCAGCTTATTGCAAGTGTTAGCTAACCAGGAAGTAGATTCATGTTTTAATGTCTCTGTTTCTAATCTTGAACTTGGTGTGACAATACCATGTAATGGGTCTAATGGTCCCCTGAATCCCACAAACCATCTTCAGCCACAGCCCATGTCCCCCTGGCCCTGCTGCTGTACTATATGTGTTAAGTGCAAGGAGAGTGGCGTGTAAGGTGGGCCAAGGCTGGGGCTCTAATGGGAGCAGCCCTGTGTGAAATGGCTCATAAATAAGTAGAGGTAGCCTGAGCCGGCTCTCTGGGCTGGAGCTGGTGTTGGAGCTCGGACTGTTGAGGCGGAGGTCGAGGCAGAGGTCAGGGAGTGATGCTCCACTGGGCTGGGAAATGACTGTGCTGTCTGAAGACGGGATGGCCGATTGGCAGGGCAGGTTTTTAGGGCGACTGAAGCAGGGTGGCCTTTCTAAAAGTTTGGTTGGCCTCTTTCAAGACAGCAAAGCTAACCAGAGGGACCATTGGGGCAGTGGACAGGTATAACACATGGTAGGAATGAAATATGACATTAGGGTGACTGGTAAAATGGTCCGGGGCTGCTATTACCCTTTGATCCTGCCCGATGGATGTACTACTTCAGGTTTGGTTGAAATAGAAAAATATATAATCCTTTTACACGGCCAATGCTTGAGTTATTGTGTTTTCAGGTTGTCGGTACACACGTCTCTCTGTTAGAGTTGCATGATATTCTTCCATATATTTTCAGCCCGACATTTTCTTTAAAAAAAAGGTCCCCTGATGGAGATCAGTGGCATAGCAGAAACTCTCAGTTATACACCAGAATTACATAATCTTACTATTGGATGGCTTCTCAGTGCACGACATAAATGCTTGGTCTTCAGGGATGCATTCGTGTCATCATAGTCCAATGTCTGTCATCTGTCTTTGGAATAAAAGTAACAATAAACACTTGAGTCTACTTGTCAGCACGGTATGGGCGCCCTGCTGTGCCATGTGGATAACAGCCATTCTCCCGTACAACTCTTCAAAGCCAGTGTGACAATTGCTTTTAATGGTTATAACACTCTAGGGAAACGACAAGAGTCCAAATTCTTTGTGAGTGATGGATTGGAAGCATTCTCTTTTAAAAAATGTTCTCTTCTGCTGTAACCACGTAGTTTATGCCAAACTTCAGAAATGTTTCTGTTTTATTTGATTGAGAAACACTTGCATTGCCTTATCAGACGTTCACTTAAATGGCTTTTATATAGGCCGGATCGTAATTCTGATGCAATTGCATCGTTGACTTTGGGTATGATATAAATTTATTTGAAACATGTCATGGACAAATTAATAAAATAATGATATGAACATGCTCAACTTGTGAAAAGCACTGTAAAGTGTGATCATGAGTTGAGTTCCAATGCTTTGGTAATTGATAAATTTTTTGAAGCTAATGGGGATCATAATAAAGAAGACAGACGGGTTGTTGACATTTGCGTTAAGACTTCATTCATTCACCGATTATTCCAGTGGGAGACACTTGCACACAATTTGGCATTTAAAGGAGACAGATAAAGTTGCAATGATCAGTAGATTATTCTATTAAATAGGGCAAATATTCTCTGTTTCTGCCTTCTTAAAAATAGGGATTCGATGCATTTGTCACACATGAGTACCTTTGGAATATAACCAGTTGGTAAGACAAAAGCTGACATTTGAAGATGTCACTTTTGACAGTGGGAAAATTAAACAATTTTCTCAATTTGATGGCAATTTATAGTGAAATGTAACTAGTTGCAGTGCTAATAGTCAATATTAGAGCCGTTTATATAGGCTTTGATTGTCTTAATCGTTTAATATGCGTCATGGTCCTGCTGTTCCTCTTACTTAAAAAAAGGAATCAGTTTGAACGGTGGCAGTCAAAGAAAGTACCAAGATGAAAAACAGACTGAAATATAGACTTCAGGCCAAAGAGTAAGGATCTACATCTATCGTGTGATGAGTTACACATTTAAAGGGGACAGAAATCCACAAATAAACTGGATAACCTTCAATTAAAACATTGGTGACCACGATTTACAGAAATTAGGTATACATGAAAAAGAGGAATTTCTCTGTAGGAGCGCCAGCAGAGCTCATTGATGGCCCGAGTTGCTGGTAAACACACCAAAGATTTACAGTTTGTTATGTGCCGCGAAAGAAGGGGGCTTGTTTGGAGAGAAAATATATTTGCATTTGTTTACTGCAGCTGGTGTGTGCTTAACAGCTTCTGTAATTAATTTTGACCCAGCAAAAACTCTTCTGCTGGAGTAGCTGAGTGTGTATTGTGCCGAGCTTCAGTTGATATAGAGAACACACTTGCTTGCTGCATACACTTACGGGCACAGCACATCACACACTGCACTCAGGAAGTGGAGAAGCCTATTATGAGAATGGGGGAAATATGCTTAAAATTCTAAATGGACTATGAGAGTGAAAAAAACCCAATAACAAATGAGTAAAAATAGAGAGACGCAGGGATGGGGGGAGGTTGAGAGTGAAGAAGCATGTGGAAATTTCACACTCTCCCCAATTTGTGATTGAAAAATTGCAATAGTAATACAAACCTCCCCCAGGCAGAACACGAGTCTGACAAGGTTAATTTTGAGAAAATGAACCCTTTACTCACACTGAGCGCAGCAGAGTCTGTGTGAAGTCATCCATGTCCTTCTAACCTCTTTTATAGTCACCGCCAATTGAACTACCTCCCCATGAAGACTGTCAACAACATGCACACTATCATGCATCTAAGGGACGGTTATTTTTGTAAATGTGACCTGTGTATTTGTATAACATCTCAATGCCTTCATGTGTTCATTGCTCAGTTTAAGCCACGCTCTGACATAGGGAGTGTTTTTGTGTTTTGCTGGGATATTGATAGATTCTGCAGCAAAGCTTAGCTGCAGGGAGACTCTAAGGAACAGCTGGTATTAATGAATAGTTGAATGATGGAAAAGAACAGCTTCAGACCTCAAATGAACCATGGCCTGTGTGCTTTCCTGGCAAGCATACGTGTCTACAACCCGCCCTTCTTTCTCTCATCCTCCTCCTCCTCCACCTGTCTTGATGCTTTCTACTGTCTCACATTTCCAGCCTATTCTGACCACTTTGTTCTACTCAAAAAAAGAACAATGTACTTGGAGTTTGGGGGGGATCAAGAGTCCATATCCAATCATTTTCTTACTCATCCTTTTCTGAATGTGGAGCTTTAGCAGTGTATCCCATCTACTGGAGCTGGGTGATTACTGCAGTGTGTTGTCTGATGGCCGGGTTTCAGGGCCTGTCACTGAACACCCCCTCCAGCACCACCCCCACTCCGTCTGCTTGCTCTCTCAATGAGGATGGCGCCATTTCCCCGGCATCTCTCTGCTGGCACAGCATTTACAGTGAACAGTGTGCGGATGGAGATATATAGAGCGAGGAAAGGAAGGAGACAGAGAGATGAGGCAGGGAGATAGAGAGAGGGAGCTGGGGGGACAGGGTTAGGAGGGGTGAGAAGTGGATGACAGAAAGTAAGATGGAGACGAAAACGTTTGCTGAGATCGGAGTTGTGGCACTACGGCCTGACAGGCGGGAGATGGACTCGCTGAAGGGGAGGGAGATCACCCCACATGGTGTGGAAGGCTTTTTGCTGAATTTTACTATCTATCTGGCATTCTGTGGCTTTTCTCTTGGCAACACAGTGGCTCAGCGGTTAGCACTGTTGCTTCACAGAAAGAGGATCCCAGATTTCCTTCCCAGTCCCCGTCCTGTCTGTGTGGCTTTGGCTCGCTTCCTCTGTGTTAGTGTGGCTTCCTTTTCATCCCTTGCTTTCCTTATACATTCAAATGTCATGTCGTTTTTACTCCTTATAGTATGTTTTTCTATATTTTATTACAGAGGACGAAAACTGTTGGCCTTTTGAGATTTTGCTAAATAATTTCTAGTGGACCCATGAAATAAAGACTGATAATAGACCCTCTCTTAGGTCAGCAGGAGCTTGTCAATGGCATATATTAGGTGTTGAATAAAACACATGAATGAAACTTAATGTATAATAGGAATCAGTGCTATGTGTATCCGCAAATGTTAAATGGTGTTGGTTTGCCTTATAACTGGATGAAATTGGCATCAATTTTTTTTTTATCCAACCCTCATGGACTCTTTTCTGCCAAATTTAATTAAAAAAAACGATATCGAAACGCAGAGATGGAGGGAGGTAGAGAGTGAACAAGCTTGTTGAAATTTCACACCATCCCCTATTTGTGATTGAAAAATTCCAATAGTAATACAAATCTCTCTTGAGTCTAGGTTTCCCATCTCAACTTCATCAAAGGCCAATGGGCAGGAAAAAGACATGATGGCTTGTTCCATGTTCCCTTGTGCTGGAATAAACATGGAGCCTGGTCACTGAGCATCTCTCTGTACTTTTCTATTCATGTCTTATAGACCACATTCTAACATGTCCCCAGATCCTTTCAGTTTCCTCCAGACAGTCTTTTCTAAGGTGACTTATTCTTCTTCTGCTACAGCACTGTTTTTTAGGGCAAATTTCCCCAAGGAGACTGTTTGTTACTGTATGAGTGGGAAGCATGTGCATGCTAAACCAACCTTCGCTGGACAATTCAAGGTTAAAAAACATCTTTAATTGCTATATAAACATTGATCTTTGCTGTGGAGATGGAATCTAAAACCGATTGTAGGTAATACTGAGAGCATTCAGCAAACCACTTAGCAGGGTTTTCTTCATTATTTGTCTGCCAGTTTGGTTTCTTTCCCCCTTGTTCCTGACTGTTATTATGTTTTCAGACATTTAGCTTGATCCTGACATCACTTTGCCATTTAATGGCTACCTGCCACGCTTGCTCCAGCCGTGAAGCGCTCCTTCCTCTATTGTTTGTAAGACGTCCCTCAATGGGTGTTTTCTCTGAATACCGTCATGTTCATTATTTTTCTCTGTGTGGCATGTTCAAACATTGGATTAAAGCATTACTGTGCTAGCATTGCCAAGGGGCCACACAGAAAGATGCAGAGATCTACTAGTTGAAATGTTCTCTCATTAGAGTAACTGTTGGGGGGAAATTGCAGTAATTGCAATTATTCGTGAAATATTGTACAAGCATGTTTGCACCTTTCTCTAAAAGGAACTTCTTTCAAAATCTTTGTAAATCAACTTCTGGGTTATATATTCCCCCATATGTTTGTTTTGCTTCCAGCTTCTATAACAACCCATGCTGCTCCTTTTTCTCTACTGAACAAGGTCTAATTTAAATGCAATTAACAGAGGCTTTCGGGGAAGCAGAAAACAGCAGTATAAATGAATCTGTTGTCAGAGGAGCAGCAAGCAGGCAACTTTCCTGACAGAGCGCTGTATTCATTAGTGTCCAGTTCACAAACAGGCCTTCTTTCTCTTGCTGAATGCATGCTCTGTCTTATCAGGAGCCCAGCCAGGGAAAACTCCCGAATAGGCAGATGAAGTAATGCAGGCAATCTAAAATAAATTCAGGTAGGCAGCAATGGCACCATTGTAAGCACATCAATTCCTATCAGGATTATTAACTCGGGCCACTTGCCGCTGTCAGTGCTCTGAAGTTTGAATGTTCTCTTCTGGGCCTTCAGTATAGGACATTTTATCCTCATATTATGGCCCAGCCAATGTTATTTGTCATGCTCCCAGTCTAGTGTTAGCGCTTCTGAGGGATTGTTAGGGTTGGATTGAGTTGTGGGCACTTTCTGGTCTGTGTGCCACTCTTTTAGAATGGTACAAACAGAACGATCAAATGAGCTCCTTTCTTTTGTGCTGGGATCTATTTTCCCTATCTGCCTTTCTAGTCCCCTCTCTGCCATCTTGACTTCTTAGCATTAAAGGTTTTTTGGTGTCAAAACGCTTCTCGTTGCCACACTCAAGTGCTGTAGTATATCTTGCTGGATGATGAGCTTCTGTAAGGTCATCAGAATTTGTGTGTGTAGATCAGAGGTGCCCAGTACGTCGACCGCGGTCGACCAGTCGACCGCAGGGGCAATGCTGGTAGATCGCGAGTCATTCATAAAAAAAAAAATCCAGCTCCGTTAAAATAGAAAAAAGGGTTTTGATCCCTCCTCCCTCGGCCTCCCTGCCACTTAATTCAGGAGTTTACTTGATTGACAGAAAAAGCGACCTATCGCTTTCCAGTCTGTTAACCCAGAATGCAAAGCGATACAAAATCAGTCAAGTGCCGGGAAAACTCAAATTAAGTTAAAGAGACAAAACAGAGACAAACAACAAAATGAGTGCGGGACCGAGCAAAAAGCTAAAAACATACCACTTCCACCCAGAATGGGAGGAAGAATATTTGTTTGTGATGTCACATTCAAAGGTTATTTGCCTTATTTGTAAAGCAAGCGTCGCTCTGCCAAAGAAAGGTCACGTGGAGAGGCATTATCTGAGTGTTCACAAGGCATATGACAGCGACTTCCCTCCGAGTAGCGAGTTGAGAAAGAGAAAGGTGAGGGAACTTAAGTCACAATTAGCTGGACAGCAGTCACTTTTCTTAAAGCCGACATCCACCGCAAAGGCAGCCACTGAAGCATCTCTACGAGTGAGTCACGCTATAATCAAACACAAAAAATCCTTTCAAGATGGAGAGATGGTGAAAGAAGCCTTCGTAGAAGCAGCAGACGCCTTGTTTCGGGATTACACAAACAAAACAGAAATAGTAAACGCTATCAAGGCCGTCCAATTATCACGGAGCACAGTCACACGTCGCTGTGAAGTCATGGCTGAGGATTTGACCCAGCAACTCAGGAAGGACATAGAAGACTGCGAGTGTTTCTCACTCCAATAGACGAGTCCACTGACGTGAGCGATACAGCGCAATTGTGCGTTTTTATCCGGATGGTGTTCACAGACATGACGGCGAAAGAGGAACTGCTGACAATTCTGCCAATGAAGGAACACACTCGGGCGAGGACATTTTTCGGACATTTAAAAACTTTGTTGACAACACTAAACTCCCTATGTGTAAGTTGAGTTCCATCACAACGGATGGTGCGCCTGCGATGGTGGCCGTTGTAATGGCTTCATCGCAAAATGCAGAGAGGATGACACATTCCCTGACTTTCTGAATTATCACTGCATCATACACCAGCACGCACTTTGTGCAAAAATGCTGAACATGAAAGAGGTCATGGATGTGTCACTTAAAGTGGCCTGTTCTATTCGGGCAAGACCTCTTCAAAGACGGCTGTTTCGTGCATATCTGGAGGATGCCGACTGTGTTCACACTGACCTCTTACTACACACCGACGTAAGATGGCTGAGTAGGGGCAATTTTCTCCAGAGATTTCGAGAGAGAGAGAGAGAGAGAATGCCTATTGGACCTATGTATATATCATTATAACTTTGAGAGACTGTTCATAGGACCCATTTGAATCTGGTGTCTAAGTTGAGTGTTCTACTCGTTTATTGTATTCCTTGTACTTATATTTGTGTTTTATGTTTAAGATTTCAGGACCATGGAGAGTGGTTTCTTAGCCTGCTTGTTATGTGTTTCTTAACATATATAGAGAGAGAGAGAGAGAGATAGAGAAACAGAGAGAGAGAGGTTAACATGCCTTTTTAGTTTTATGTATTCATTTATTTGTTTCTGTTCAAGAACCCAAATAGAGTTGTTGTAGTTATCCCATGTATAAATAAAACGTGTTATTCAGCCCCTTGCAATTTGGGATTTTATTTTTGGTTGGTAGACCTCGGTGAGCTGGTCATTTCAAAAGTAGCTCACCAGCCAAAAAAGTGTGGGCACCCCTGGTGTAGATATATGGAGATGTTTTGTGTGTCTATCACATGCATACACCTGGGGTTTATTCTTCTTTCTCGATGTCAACATGCCTCTGAACAAAGACAGGTTGCCATCTTTGTTCCAGGACCATCAGATCATGGCAGTGTGATCTTCCCCTGCTGTCCTCTCACAAACAGCACTGACATCTTTATGCTCGTCCCCCGCCCGCTGGAAACCTGCCTCTCTCTGTTCTCACTCGCTTTCCTTTTCAGGACACTGTATTTATGATGGCAGTAAACGCACAAAAGCCCTCTTTTGTTACTGATCGGGTTCATTTTGATTTGGACTCACAGCTAGGACTATCATCGGGACCGGTAGGGCCTTGCAGTGTACATTTCACACAGCTCCCGCTAAATCCTGTAAGAGGGATTGGTTTCGGGAGGTCTGGCATCAGTCTTGGCTTCACGATATGAAATCATATTAGTTTCAGCTTTTCAGAGTCACTGGGAGAATAGCCACCAACAAATGGCTGGGCACACCTTCAAAGTTTGCTTATTTAGTTATTCAGCCTGTTTATTTGATGTTTAAACCCTGCACCTGATAACACCGTGAATTATTGTCCTGCAAAGGATGTTTGCAACCTCGGTAAATTGCTTTGTTCTGTGCATGCAAACAGTCCAAATTAGTGTCTGGCTACACAAAGAGCATTGTCTAGTGATATAATGTGTTTTCAATTAGGAGGCGTTGAGAGATTTAGCTTATTCTCAGGATAGGTAGCTCTTTTCTTTGATAGCTCTAGAGACCAGTAATTGATTACCAAGTGTGAAATGGAAGTTAAGAACGGACTGAGTGTGGCTATGTCCCAGAGGAGAGGAGTTTCAAGCAGGCGTAGTGCACGAGTCGCTCCCCCCCCTCCCCCCGGTGCTGACAGCTTGACTTGAAATACGTAAGCACCCACTGACTCACTGTGCGATAAGAAAAGCTCTTATTACAGAGCCCTTATTTCAACCCCAGTGTCAAATATCACAGTAATGACTGTGATTAAGCCATGCTGCGGCCGTGCACCTTATGATACCAGCTCCAATGGACAGCGGTTGAATATGACTCACATCCCCTTCAGGTTGCATTAACATCTTTCCGCTGGCTCGGATTCTGTATCAACGCCTTCCTCCCAAGAGCCTGACAACTTGCAGCTCATTACAGACAAACTGTCCACAAGGAAACAAACTTGCTCCTCTTACCTTGTTAATATTGTCAACCGTGTTTAATTCCATCACATGCGCTCTCAGTGTGTGTTGCCGCTGTAAGTGCAACTCTCTGTCAACAGCCGAGACAGCTCAGTGACCCACACCGCAAGAGTCTGTCATATCTATAATGTATCCGTCTCGACGCTTTCACCCACTTACTCTAGCAGATGAAGAGTGATGCCGTTTGTAATGTCGGGGTCGTTTTCCTGATGTGGTTGTTAGAGGGGTTAAGCAATCCAGGGTTACACTGCTAAGAGTTTCTCTGATTACTATGGCTGTGTTGTCGAACCAAGACATTTAGTTCAACCAAGCTGAAGCTGAAGTTTGAAAAGAAGTAGAAATGGAACGAATTGAAGAGGTTTGCAGACACTTTACATGTGGTTTAAAGTCATATTTTTCAACATCAAAAAAGCCCATTTCCCCAAAAGTCAAAGAAATACTGATGCATTACACATCTTTGCACAATATAAAATGCACTTGATATCTAATTCTCATTGATACATCTAAGTTTGCACCTCACAAATCAAATGTGTTGTTACAAGTTGTGTACACCTACTAAATGAGACACACAGGCATACAGATAGACTGATGTCCTTGGATTCCAATATGTCACTGCGTCTCAGTAAGGCCACGTGACATAAAGTGATGACATTGTGCGCGCCATGATGTAACTGGTTATAGTTTTGAAATATGTGCTGCTTCAGCAGAGTGATGACTTACACCCAGAGATGAAAGTGTCTGTGCGTCCTGTTTTCTATTGTGTAAGACGAGAAGAATTAGTGCCGGTACTCTTAAGCAGGAAAAAGAAGCTGTCAAGGTTACAGAGAAAAATAGGATTCAAGTTGTAATCCTGTACATTGTAAATCTGCCATTGATATACAAGAATGTCTTAAATAATGTGTCTCCCGGTATTTTCGTGTTATTTATCGTACATTTTAAAGCAAGACAGCTTCAAAGATTGCAGTAATGCATATCATAATGGTGTCAAAATATGATAAAAAGGAAAGAGAAAAGGGAGAACACTCCTTTTTATCTGAGCTTCAAGGTCTACTTGTCATTCCAGCGCAGTGGGGGCTATAGAGGTCTATTGTGTATCTAAAAAAAGCAACGTGTAGAGAGTCAGGAAATAATTGCTGGGTGTTTTACTGATCACCCGTTCTGGTGTATGTAAGCTTGGGGAGTTGGACACATTAGCCATCACATGTAGTAGATGTGACTTACTTATTGGCTTCTGTGTGTGAAGTAGATTGGAGAGTGAAAGTGTAAAGCACATTATAACCAGTTGAATATTAGTTTACCTGTATTAATATAATCAAATCCCGCACCTACGCTGGGACCAGTTTAAAGCGGCTGCCAATCATCCTGTTTGGAAACGTGTGGCTGTGGTTAGCAATTGTTCTGTTGGAAGAAAATTGTCTTGAAGAGATGGCCTTTGTGATAGAGTCATTTTAGCTTTTATTTACCAAGAAAGTGCTTTTCATAGCATTCATGCTGGTTATAGTGGTGGCCTCAATCACACACTCACACTCACACTCACACTCACACACACAGACACACACACACTCAGACACACACACACACTCACACAGACACACTCGTCCTGCCTGTCGATCCGCAGCTCCACAGGAGAGATTTAGGGGTTAATGCCTCGCTCAAGGAAAGCTAAACAGTAGCCTGCAGCCTTTTACATTATTTCTGCCTTGTTAACATACAAACATTCAGAAACTAATCTTTATTTACCCTCTTTTACATCCTTTCTTGTTACTTTGTTTGCCTTTTTCTGTATTTATCTAGAAGCCTATAAAATGTATTCTTTTTATTTTTGATCAACTGAGGATGCTTAAAAGTTGATCAATGTAAAGTTAATCTTTTGCTTTGTGTTCCCTTAGACTTTATTTTCACAATGCTCTAACGTCACTCTAAGCCACATGTGTCAAACTCAAGGCCCGGGGGCCAAATCAGGCCCTTGGTGGATTTAATTTCGGCCCGCAGGATAATTTTTATTATATTAGATCTGGCCCGCCGGTATATTGCACGCACACCTTCACTCAATCCTGAGGGTTTCCTCAGCTCAGAGCCTGACCCCAAACATTGATGAACTTGCACCCAAGATGAGATGCCAAGTATGTGGCTTGAACTAGCATCACAGAGCAGCACACTGAGTTTCAATGGATGTTTCCTTCTAATAATAATAATAATGGGTTTAATTTATAAAGCACTTCATATTTGACTTCAAATCCCGAAGTGCTACAAGCAGTGAGCATGAGCAGTATAAAAACAGTACACAACACGGTAGAATGAATAAAAAGCAATGGAAAACAAACAATAAAAATAAAATAAAATAAAAGGGTGGTAATAAAGAAAAGGTCTAGGGAAAGGCTCTATTGAATAGATGGGTTTTGAGGCCTTTTTTAAAAGCTTCCACGGTCTGTGGTGCTCTTATGTGGTCGGGGAGAGCATTCCACAGACTGGGCGCAGCCGAGCAGAAGGCCCGGTCTCCCATAGTACGGAGCTTGGTCCTGGGGGGTTTGAGGAGGTTGGAGTTGCTGGAGCGGGTGGTCCGCAAGGAGGTATGGGAGTTGAGGAGTTCCTTGAGGTAGGGAGGGGCAGTTCCTTGGATACACTGGTGGGTGAGGACGGAGACCTTGAATTCGATCCTCAGTTCCACGGGGAGCCAGTGTAGTGATTTAGGATGGGGGTGATGTGATCATATTTGCGCACCCTCATCAGGATCCTAGCAGCGCTGTTCTGAATGTATTGGAGCTTCTGGATGCTTTTGTTAGGGATCCCGATGAGGAGTGCATTGCAGTAGTCCAGCCTGGAGGAGACAAAGGCGTGGACTAGCTTTTCGGCGTCAGCCAGAGTGAGTGTGGGGCGGAGTTTGGCGATTCTGCACTTTTTTTCTTGCGACAACAGGGCATGTTTGTTTTTTCTTTGAGGGGAATTGTTTTTTTGAAGCTGTTGTTGGCCTGTGGAAAAATGTAATCATAAGAAATGACTCGGGAAAAGCTGCAGATAGAGCCATAAGAAATGAATGCAACTGATTATTTAATGTTTAATGATGTTTTTATAGGCAATAATTTAAGCTTTGTTAGTCCCAGGTTTAATATGTGCAATAAGTTCATTTCAATAAGTTTTGCAATGAACATTGAACCAGTCCGGCCCTCGACTTGTACCGATTTTTTTATTTTGGCCCACTGTGTATTTGAGTTTGACACCCCTGCTCTAGGCCCTCGGTGTAGATATTTGATGGCATGGTCTTATAAGAGAATAAAGGTCCTTATTTCTGCATTAGCTAGCCTTGTTTTTGTCATAATGTATTAGTTTCTTGGAAACTGCTACCCTTGTGGGACATTGGTTTGAACATATTGTTCCTAACTCTTTTCTTAGCCCGCGGCTGAGCATTTTCTCAGGCTAAATGACTTAGCTACACACAAGTTGTGGGACTGTGATTAGCTATATTCCACAGAGGGAGAGATTTACAGAGTAATTTTTTCAGTCTGTCCAAGATATCATATTTTAAAAGTGCTGGAAGGAGACAAAGTATATTTAAGCAATAAGCCATGAGAAGCTGCACTTGACAGTGATTTTGGAGCAGCTTAGAGGCATTGTTCGGGACTCATCTAAAAAAACTGTCAAAGCACAGCTCCAAGTAGCTTTCTGCTTTGTTAAATGACTGCAATAAAAAAAAGAATGCAAATGTTACATTTTAATGTAATTTCTGCAATAAATAATGATACTTCTCCTAGTGTGAGTGGTGATTTTGGTTTGCTAGGTACTTTAGAAGAACTTCAAACACAATCAATCAAAAGTGAGATAGGCAACTGTTATGATTTAATCTCGATAAATGACCAGATTTTTTGAAGAGGTATTATATTTATTGATCCACTTGAGCTAGTAAGTGACATTGGAAATATGTTTCAGCTTTTAAAAGCCTTGTATCTAGGAAACGTCTATTTTGTATCTTTTGATATCACAATTGATCTCAGTACTTTCTTCCAGTAGCAGTCATTTATGTAAGCTTGCAATAAAGGGTAATGCAGAAATGTCCATCCAGCTACATATGAGATAAGGGTAATAATTAGACCGTACTAGTAACTTAGATACAATAAAAGTATTGCACATTGCTGTTGTACGCTATAAACATAGTGTTTTCATTGTTTCAAAAACTGTAAGCTATGCATACTTGATATTTCCACCCAACAACATGCACAATACTTTCAAAAAGAAATGCTAATCTTGACTGTGTCACCGAACAGAAGAGGGATTATAGGGAAAGCCTTTTGCCTGTAACGTTCTGTCCTGAGAAATGTCCTCAAATAAGACTCAGGTTGTGGTAGAATAGTATTTTCTTAGAAGTTTCCTAACGTGGTGAAATTACCCAGA